>JAWNKV010000317.1:1200000-1659367 GCA_035041805.1 Amiota mariae
TGACCCAGGGCTCTTGAACGATGCAGATGCCAACCTCCTCCACACCTCGAAAGTCCGCAAGATTATCCGAGGCATTCTTAGAATGTCTAAGGTTAATCTGCACGACTTTCAGCATCGGAAGGTCTTCTACGCGTGCTTGTTGCTTCTTCCTGTAGCATCAGGTCGCCCATCAGCTTATTTACAACCTGCAAATCGTCTGGCTCTTCGTCTGATGACTGGAAAATTTTTAGTTTGGCGTACCTTACGCCAAACCTCATTTTGTGGTCAGTTTTCTCAAGCTCCATAACGGAATCTTCATCAATGGAAAGGAGCAGAAGCTGTAGTACCTTGCTGTGCTCTAGCTTCATAACAGGCAACCAAATGCGAGCTCTCGGCCGCTTTGGAATTTTCCGAGCTGGGCTTAAGCTCATCCCTTCAAGCATTGCTGATTATAGCAATGCATTTGCTCAGGAACTCTAGAGACGGTCGATCGTCGCATTTGATCACCCTGCAGCTAAGGATAACTTCAGAAGAGTCGAAACCTGGTGGAGAAGAGCCCAAATCAGAGAGGAGGTGTTCTATCACCAACTCTGTTAACCTGGGTATAATTTCCTTCATTTCTCCAATGCCTTCTTACCGCCGTTGGTGACTTCGTCAATAAATGCCACCGTAAGATCACCTTCTTTACTCGTTGTTTACGCTTAGTCACCTTTACAGGTTTCACGTGTGTGGTCATGTACTCCTCGTACTCGTCCAACACGGCCTGGTATTTGGCATTGTCCGCGAGGACGAACTCCTTTACCGTCCCACTCTCCTCATTCTTAGCAATCTTGCTTAGAATGAATCGAGCTTTCTGGTACACGTTCTTCCTGACCATCTATTCCGATTTGACCTTTTTTGCTTTGGATGCGCTACGGCTGGCGCAATCCTTTGCCGCTCTTGCTGATGTTGTCGGCATCGAGTTCTGGAGCAGACGCACACCACGGATTCATATGATCGCTACCAACCACATTGCTGTACCTACGATAGGTCACCAAATGATTCGGTAAGTTCCCGACGACATAACGGTTGTGACCTTGCACCTTGGTCACAACATATGGGCCCTTAAATGCCGGGTTTCACTTTTGGGTCTCACCCGTCGACGCTGGTACAAAATCAATGACAATCACTTCGCCTTCCTCAAATTCCCGTGGCGATTTGTGTTGGCTGTCTTACTGAGTTTTCCATTTCAGTTTCTGCTCTGAAATGTTTGTTGCCGCCTGGTTTCTCTTATTTCCTATATCACCTCCATCTTTGTCATCTACATTCAACGCTTGAATGAAGCGGTTTAAGGTAACGTCACGCATTTTGAAATTAAATACAAGCTCATTAGGAGTAAGCCCAGTGGACGAATTGACCTGAAAATTTTTAGACCACTGGATGTTGTTTAATTCAGCGTCCCAATCTTTTGTTGACATTGAACATTTTAACGCATTTAGCCATGTTTTGTTCATTCTTCCGGCCTGGCCATTGGCTCGGAGAGTCAGCACCGCTCTTTTTATATGTTGCACTCCGTGTGATTCCAACAAGTTGAGGAACTCTTTTGATGTAAATGTTATCCCGCGATCGGAGACTAAAAGCATCGGTTGTCCGAAAATCGAGAACAACTGCTTGAGTGAGTTAATTACCGGTGTTGATTTAGTAGTTCGTACCACTGCCAAGGCATTGCAGTCAGTAATCACTCTGAATTTTTTTCCCAATAGATAAATCATGCGGAAAAATCCAGTCACTCCCAGAAACCGCCGTATATCGGTAGTGTTTCAAGGTTTGGGAATATCTCTGATGCACTCTGTTTGTTCAGTGCCTGGTTGTATGCCTTCTTCACTGACTACCGCATTCAAAGCCCTATAATCGACGCACATTCGGTTTTCACCATATATTTTCAAGACCAACACGACTGACGCTACATGTGGAGAGTTACTTCTTTAGATGACACCATGTTTTAGTAACTTCTCAATTATCGTTGTCGTAACCTCCAGATGCATTTCAGCTATGTTATAGTGGCTTTACAGTGGCTCGAATCACGAAGATTCGGTTTTGTGGTTTACAGTGGTATTTTAGAATCACGAACAGCTGTTGTTTGTTTTGATTATACATACAAATGGAACGTTGTGGCTAATTGTGATAATTAAAATGGACATTTTGTGAAAAATATATGATTGAGAACAATTTGGAGTGTATGCAAATAATACTTGCAGCTTCCTTTTTCATTACTGCTACTCATTTTATTAATATTTGAAGAAAAAATTACAATTTAAAATTTTCTTCAAATTGTTTTGTGCAATGATCAGCTGTTTTATATGCGGCGCGCAAAAAAGCGGAGAAGAAGACACATGACAATCACAAAAAACGACGAAATTATGAAAATGCTGCCAACCTACATGGAAGAATTGCCCAGCCCTGTTAAGACTGACCATTCAAAAAAACCGAATCTTTGCGAATCTATTTGAGATTAGAATCTCACAATCGAATCTCTCTACAACAACAACCCCTAATTTTTGTCATTTTCCCTGTTGTTGTTGTCAAATGAGACTCGAATCATTGTCACATCTTCATAGATTCGAATCTTCGCTCACTGTAAAGCCACTATTACATCTACCCAGTATCATCAAGTCCTCTACGAAGCATCTTTTGTATTTCTTCAGCAACTCTTTCACTTTATTTTGCTGTTGTCCTGAAAGATCGCTTCCAATTTCATACGTATATTCTGTAGTGCTTTCTATTTGAAGTATGCCGGACTAAATAGTCACGATCTGATCTTGTCGACATAGAACATCTCTGCCCAATAAAAGTGCGTATGCCAGAAACTTATTCGCCACTATCTGGATTGTTGCATGCAATCTTTGTCCATCGAACTCTAGCAGCGCTTGCATTTGTTGCTGAACCTCGACCATCGCTTCCCCGAAGCCTTTCGAACGTTTCGCCGATGGTTCTCGTATCAAGTGGCACTAATGATTCTCTTATCAACGTATGATCACTTCCCGAATCGACAAAAGCTTTATATACATGGTCACCAATTCTCACTTCTTTCGTAATAGGTGGACATATTATATTGCCTAGGTCTTCCACTTTTGCTACATTTGCGTTTTTCATCTGGCACTGTTTTTCATCATGGCCTATCTTTGAGCATTTCTTGCTCCGAGGTTTCTGTGGACAAATTTTGCAATTCACTGCAAAATGACCACGCTGGCCACAATTGTAGCATTTCGGTCCATTGCTTGGCTCGTCATTCACAACTCGTTGTAGCCGACTTGTTGAATCATTGGCAAGCTCTCGTAGTTGGCCCATTCCCAACGGCATCAGATATTCCAACGAATTAAACAGACTGCTGCATGAGCTAAAGTTTTGTGCCAGTTGCGTCTTTGTCACATCCGGTTGATTCAACCCATTAATTATGTATGAGTTGATTGACTTCATCTATATTGCCTCTCCGTCCCATTACCACCATTTGGTAGTAATACTCCCGGAAAGACTTAGTGCTTTTCCTCTTTCGTTGGATCAACTGGCGGTGTATATCTGCTACCACCACTCTGCACGGAAAGTCTGTTTTTAATGTATTTATGAATTGCTGCCAAGATACAAACACAACTTATGTTGAGCAGCGAAGAGAACCAACTCGTCACTCCATGAGTTTACGCTCTTTAATTGTTTAATTTTGTTCACAAATTGATGTGACGTTATTGTCTGCTTCATTGGATCAAAGTCTGGCATGATGCCTATAACATCCTTTGGAGCTGTCAACATTTGTGTCGACGAACTCTCTGCTGGTGTCGCTTATTGTTCTCTAGATGGTAGCGTCAACGTTTCAGGTGTAATCAACGTTCATTCCTGATGTTCTGCTGACAAAGCTTGCTGTGGCACCAGTTCGCTCACTGTTCGCTGCAACGCCTCAATTGCTTGGCGCATTTCGAACAGTTGCTGCTGGTGACCATCAACCGTCATTGACTCAACTTTACGAACTTCATCTGTATGCTGCTGAATGTCGTCATTCAATGTTGATACATCGTCATCATTTCCATCTGGTTCCAGCTCTTCTCTAACCCTAGCTACCTTCTCAGCTTTGCTTCCCGTTGTTGACGTATTATGCCGTTTCAGTAGCTCATTAAGTTTCTTAATAGGCAGCATATTTGAGTATTCACCTTCCCTTTCCCCTTTACTCATTTACACTAAATTATTTTATTCCACACTGACAACTGAAGTTTTCAAAAGTTGTCTATCGACTGACGACACACAAAATATCTGCACCCAATCAAGGTGCACTGCATACAACCATAAAGATCGTGGCACATTTGTCTTCCAACACAAGGTATAGACAACAACAAAACAAATTACAATAATCAACAACTAATATTTTGTCCTGCATTTGCAGACGTTCTTGGCGCACCGAATGATCGTGTAATGAAGCAACCAATAATTTGCCTTCCAACAAACGCGAGGGCAACAACAACACAAATGACAATGATCAACCACTGATATTTTGTCCTGCAATTGCAGACCTTCGTCGCGCAACAAATGTTCGTGCAATGAAGCAACCGATTATTTGCTTTCCAACAAAAGCGACGGGCAACAACAACACAAATGACAATAATCAGCTACTAATATTTTTGTCTTACATTTGCTTCATGGCGCAACGAATGTTCGTGTATTGAAGCAACCGATAAGTACTGTCTCCACACAATGCTCACAAACTATGTGCGCATGCTTTACACCACATTTGCAGCGTGACGAACTACCACGCAATAACGGAACCGAACACTATCACTTTGTTCGTTCTTGATGCGTCAACCGCTACACATGTGTGCTTTACTACTTTTATCAACTTCTTATTAACTACTTAATAAATCATCGTGACAATATTATTTGGCGAATTCGGTTAACCACAGCCTGACCAATTCGCCTGATCAATTCGCCACTTTCATTTAAATTACTCAAATACATTACCTTCAATTAGCGACCAACGTCTTGTTTGCTGACACACGGGACTTTTACTTTGCGACACACTCCTTATTTGACTGACACACAGGGCTTTCACTTTGCGAGACACGCCTTTTCCTGTTAACACACAGGACTTACTTTTGCGACACACGCCTTATTTTATAGAGCCGCTGTCAGCCTCTACCCACCTGCAACTTTGTGACCATTTCTATCTCCTTAGCCCACTATCTCCAGTAGACGACTTAGGCGAATCCCACTTCTGAATTGTAAACGTGATTTTAAATCCAATTCATCTCTTTGTTCACACATTAATAATATATCAAGTTAAACAATAGATAACAAAATAATATTAAACGAACATATACAAAGCAGAGCAACCGTTCTCTTTCACATGCTGCTCTCGACTGCCTTTGTCTTTGACAATAGTAAACGAAAACATACAAAGCAGAGCAACCGTCCTCTTTCACATTTTGCTCTCCACCGCCTTTGTCTTTCACAGACGACAAAAATGATGAATATAACTGCTTCGAAATTTGTGGTGCGATAATAATACAAATACCTCATTATATGCTGATATTACAATATATTGGTGATGCTAGTGATTTTGTTGTTTTTATTGGGTTTACAGTTACTGCTAGCGTTGTTGTTGCTATTGTTCTTCATGATGCTTATGCTTCTGCTTTGCTGTTACTGGTGTCGTGGTTGTGCTGATGACGTAGTATAGTGATAAGAAGGAGAGCTCTCTTCTGTTTTGTCTTTTTATTCACTCATCATGAGCTGATGACCAAACAAACTCTTTTCAACTAAAAAAACTATGAGTAAAATTTTAGAAATCTTCACATAACAAAAAAGCGTTATGCTTATTATATATGGGTGTGTGTGCACTATACTACAGAGCAATAGATAAAATCGTTGTTGTTTTCGCTCACTTTACCTAGTCCTACAGCAAAAACAACAACATCAACACCAATTTTGAGAGCGAACTGTCCAGTCTTTATATTTAGTCTTTGACAATACTCTTGTGCATTCTCATTATAATAAATGAGAGGAAAAAGACAAGAACAACAACAACACCCTCTTTCGATCTTGTTCCGCTCTCAGTTAACATCATATATAGAAAAAAGAGCGCAATACTTTTCTGCGTATGCAGTTATCAAGAGAGGATAAATACAACAATAACAAAAACACAAATTCAAGAAGCATCAAAGCACAATAAACGAAAGGACGTACGTGATACAATATGATAACATTTAAAAAACATTTTCTTAAGTTAAATACAATAAAAGCTTTTAAAAAACATAAAACTAATGGACACAGATATAAATAATATCATGAGAGACAGAAAATAAGGAAACAAATATTACAGCAGAAAAGGAACTTCATTTCACCCGGGTGTCCCACAACACCACTGTGACTTTTTTATTATAGTTATTTACAAACTGCAATTAACAAAAGTTTCACAAAATCAAAGCGCATAGTTTTAATTAAGTTTCTTGTTTATGAACCGAACAAAAAATGCAATAAGAACAACAATACACTCTCTTGATCTTGTTCCGCTATCTGTGAATATCATATATAGCTACCCTTATGAAAACATCCCATTTTATATTGTGTGGGTTTCTTAATGGAACAATATCCTTTTCTTCAAATTCAGATTGTTGAGTATCCAGCTATGATCCGAGAAAGATCTTTTGTTAGACACAAATTTTCCAATTTTCAACCTGATCCTCTGAATTTTCCGACAGAAGAGTTTTGTCTAGTACCTCTTCCCATGCCGGGCAGTCTGCTGTGCTAGGGAATGTGAAAGTGGGTGTAGTTTCTCTATTGCTAACTAACGGATTTGAACTACTAATTAAATAAAAAGCGACTAACCTCGTTCGTTATCCTCGGTGCTTCCCCATAGCGTATAGCATGCATTGGCGTCGCAGCCTAGGAGTAGGGTAGTGTTCGTGGTTGTTGCACTGGTGGTCAACATCATCCGGTGGTGCCTCCCTGTTGTGCGCCATGTATACGGATGCTACCAGCATGTCTCTCTCTCTCCTGACACTTCGATTTTCACCGCTGTTAAACCACCTGTGCAGAATTGAGGACAAAGGAAAACATTGATATTGTTTTTTACTAAAATACATGTTCTGGTCTTGCGACATACCTTAGTGTACAGTAGTCTATACCTTTGTGTTCTTGTGCCCCAGAATGTTAGTGCCTCTGACCCAGGGCTCTTGAACGATGCAGATGCCAACCTCCTCCACACCTCGAAAGTCCGCAAGATTATCCGAGGCATTCTTAGAATGTCTAAGGTTAATCTGCACGACTTTCAGCATCGGAAGGTCTTCTACGCGTGCTTGTTGCTTCTTCCTGTAGCATCAGGTCGCCCATCAGCTTATTTACAACCTGCAAATCGTCTGGCTCTTCGTCTGATGACTGGAAAATTTTTAGTTTGGCGTACCTTACGCCAAACCTCATTTTGTGGTCAGTTTTCTCAAGCTCCATAACGGAATCTTCATCAATGGAAAGGAGCAGAAGCTGTAGTACCTTGCTGTGCTCTAGCTTCATAACAGGCAACCAAATGCGAGCTCTCGGCCGCTTTGGAATTTTCCGAGCTGGGCTTAAGCTCATCCCTTCAAGCATTGCTGATTATAGCAATGCATTTGCTCAGGAACTCTAGAGACGGTCGATCGTCGCATTTGATCACCCTGCAGCTAAGGATAACTTCAGAAGAGTCGAAACCTGGTGGAGAAGAGCCCAAATCAGAGAGGAGGTGTTCTATCACCAACTCTGTTAACCTGGGTATAATTTCCTTCATTTCTCCAATGCCTTCTTACCGCCGTTGGTGACTTCGTCAATAAATGCCACCGTAAGATCATCCCGAGCGACGTCGCCTCTTGGCACTTGTTGAGGGACCTTCTTTACTCGTTGTTTACGCTTAGTCACCTTTACAGGTTTCACGTGTGTGGTCATGTACTCCTCGTACTCGTCCAACACGGCCTGGTATTTGGCATTGTCCGCGAGGACGAACTCCTTTACCGTCCCACTCTCCTCATTCTTAGCAATCTTGCTTAGAATGAATCGAGCTTTCTGGTACACGTTCTTCCTGACCATCTATTCCGATTTGCCCTTTTTTGCTTTGGATGCGCTACGGCTGGCGCAATCCTTTGCCGCTCTTGCTGATGTTGTCGGTATCGAGTTCTGGAGCAGACGCACACCACGGATTCATATGATCGCTACCAACCACATTGCTGTACCTACGATAGGTCACCAAATGATTCGGTAAGTTCCCGACGACATAACGGTTGTGACCTTGCACCTTGGTCACAACATATGGGCCCTTAAATGCCGGGTTTCACTTTTGGGTCTCACCCGTCGACGCTGGTACAAAATCAATGACAATCACTTCGCCTTCCTCAAATTCCCGTGGCGATTTGTGTTGGCTGTCTTACTGAGTTTTCCATTTCAGTTTCTGCTCTGAAATGTTTGTTGCCGCCTGGTTTCTCTTATTTCCTATATCACCTCCATCTTTGTCATCTACATTCAACGCTTGAATGAAGCGGTTTAAGGTAACGTCACGCATTTTGAAATTAAATACAAGCTCATTAGGAGTAAGCCCAGTGGACGAATTGACCTGAAAATTTTTAGACCACTGGATGTTGTTTAATTCAGCGTCCCAATCTTTTGTTGACATTGAACATTTTAACGCATTTAGCCATGTTTTGTTCATTCTTCCGGCCTGGCCATTGGCTCGGAGAGTCAGCACCGCTCTTTTTATATGTTGCACTCCGTGTGATTCCAACAAGTTGAGGAACTCTTTTGATGTAAATGTTATCCCGCGATCGGAGACTAAAAGCATCGGTTGTCCGAAAATCGAGAACAACTGCTTGAGTGAGTTAATTACCGGTGTTGATTTAGTAGTTCGTACCACTGCCAAGGCATTGCAGTCAGTAATCACTCTGAATTTTTTTCCCAATAGATAAATCATGCGGAAAAATCCAGTCACTCCCAGAAACCGCCGTATATCGGTAGTGTTTCAAGGTTTGGGAATATCTCTGATGCACTCTGTTTGTTCAGTGCCTGGTTGTATGCCTTCTTCACTGACTACCGCATTCAAAGCCCTATAATCGACGCACATTCGGTTTTCACCATATATTTTCAAGACCAACACGACTGACGCTACATGTGGAGAGTTACTTCTTTAGATGACACCATGTTTTAGTAACTTCTCAATTATCGTTGTCGTAACCTCCAGATGCATTTCAGCTATGTTATAGTGGCTTTACAGTGGCTCGAATCACGAAGATTCGGTTTTGTGGTTTACAGTGGTATTTTAGAATCACGAACAGCTGTTGTTTGTTTTGATTATACATACAAATGGAACGTTGTGGCTAATTGTGATAATTAAAATGGACATTTTGTGAAAAATATATGATTGAGAACAATTTGGAGTGTATGCAAATAATACTTGCAGCTTCCTTTTTCATTACTGCTACTCATTTTATTAATATTTGAAGAAAAAATTACAATTTAAAATTTTCTTCAAATTGTTTTGTGCAATGATCAGCTGTTTTATATGCGGCGCGCAAAAAAGCGGAGAAGAAGACACATGACAATCACAAAAAACGACGAAATTATGAAAATGCTGCCAACCTACATGGAAGAATTGCCCAGCCCTGTTAAGACTGACCATTCAAAAAAACCGAATCTTTGCGAATCTATTTGAGATTAGAATCTCACAATCGAATCTCTCTACAACAACAACCCCTAATTTTTGTCATTTTCCCTGTTGTTGTTGTCAAATGAGACTCGAATCATTGTCACATCTTCATAGATTCGAATCTTCGCTCACTGTAAAGCCACTATTACATCTACCCAGTATCATCAAGTCCTCTACGAAGCATCTTTTGTATTTCTTCAGCAACTCTTTCACTTTATTTTGCTGTTGTCCTGAAAGATCGCTTCCAATTTCATACGTATATTCTGTAGTGCTTTCTATTTGAAGTATGCCGGACTAAATAGTCACGATCTGATCTTGTCGACATAGAACATCTCTGCCCAATAAAAGTGCGTATGCCAGAAACTTATTCGCCACTATCTGGATTGTTGCATGCAATCTTTGTCCATCGAACTCTAGCAGCGCTTGCATTTGTTGCTGAACCTCGACCATCGCTTCCCCGAAGCCTTTCGAACGTTTCGCCGATGGTTCTCGTATCAAGTGGCACTAATGATTCTCTTATCAACGTATGATCACTTCCCGAATCGACAAAAGCTTTATATACATGGTCACCAATTCTCACTTCTTTCGTAATAGGTGGACATATTATATTGCCTAGGTCTTCCACTTTTGCTACATTTGCGTTTTTCATCTGGCACTGTTTTTCATCATGGCCTATCTTTGAGCATTTCTTGCTCCGAGGTTTCTGTGGACAAATTTTGCAATTCACTGCAAAATGACCACGCTGGCCACAATTGTAGCATTTCGGTCCATTGCTTGGCTCGTCATTCACAACTCGTTGTAGCCGACTTGTTGAATCATTGGCAAGCTCTCGTAGTTGGCCCATTCCCAACGGCATCAGATATTCCAACGAATTAAACAGACTGCTGCATGAGCTAAAGTTTTGTGCCAGTTGCGTCTTTGTCACATCCGGTTGATTCAACCCATTAATTATGTATGAGTTGATTGACTTCATCTATATTGCCTCTCCGTCCCATTACCACCATTTGGTAGTAATACTCCCGGAAAGACTTAGTGCTTTTCCTCTTTCGTTGGATCAACTGGCGGTGTATATCTGCTACCACCACTCTGCACGGAAAGTCTGTTTTTAATGTATTTATGAATTGCTGCCAAGATACAAACACAACTTATGTTGAGCAGCGAAGAGAACCAACTCGTCACTCCATGAGTTTACGCTCTTTAATTGTTTAATTTTGTTCACAAATTGATGTGACGTTATTGTCTGCTTCATTGGATCAAAGTCTGGCATGATGCCTATAACATCCTTTGGAGCTGTCAACATTTGTGTCGACGAACTCTCTGCTGGTGTCGCTTATTGTTCTCTAGATGGTAGCGTCAACGTTTCAGGTGTAATCAACGTTCATTCCTGATGTTCTGCTGACAAAGCTTGCTGTGGCACCAGTTCGCTCACTGTTCGCTGCAACGCCTCAATTGCTTGGCGCATTTCGAACAGTTGCTGCTGGTGACCATCAACCGTCATTGACTCAACTTTACGAACTTCATCTGTATGCTGCTGAATGTCGTCATTCAATGTTGATACATCGTCATCATTTCCATCTGGTTCCAGCTCTTCTCTAACCCTAGCTACCTTCTCAGCTTTGCTTCCCGTTGTTGACGTATTATGCCGTTTCAGTAGCTCATTAAGTTTCTTAATAGGCAGCATATTTGAGTATTTACCTTCCCTTTCCCCTTTACTCATTTACACTAAATTATTTTATTCCACACTGACAACTGAAGTTTTCAAAAGTTGTCTATCGACTGACGACACACAAAATATCTGCACCCAATCAAGGTGCACTGCATACAACCATAAAGATCGTGGCACATTTGTCTTCCAACACAAGGTATAGACAACAACAAAACAAATTACAATAATCAACAACTAATATTTTGTCCTGCATTTGCAGACGTTCTTGGCGCACCGAATGATCGTGTAATGAAGCAACCAATAATTTTGTCCTGCAATTGCAGACCTTCGTCGCGCAACAAATGTTCGTGCAATGAAGCAACCGATTATTTGCTTTCCAACAAAAGCGACGGGCAACAACAACACAAATGACAATAATCAGCTACTAATATTTTTGTCTTACATTTGCTTCATGGCGCAACGAATGTTCGTGTATTGAAGCAACCGATAAGTACTGTCTCCACACAATGCTCACAAACTATGTGCGCATGCTTTACACCACATTTGCAGCGTGACGAACTACCACGCAATAACGGAACCGAACACTATCACTTTGTTCGTTCTTGATGCGTCAACCGCTACACATGTGTGCTTTACTACTTTTATCAACTTCTTATTAACTACTTAATAAATCATCGTGACAATATTATTTGGCGAATTCGGTTAACCACAGCCTGACCAATTCGCCTGATCAATTCGCCACTTTCATTTAAATTACTCAAATACATTACCTTCAATTAGCGACCAACGTCTTATTTGCTGACACACGGGACTTTTACTTTGCGACACACTCCTTATTTGACTGACACACAGGGCTTTCACTTTGCGAGACACGCCTTTTCCTGTTAACACACAGGACTTACTTTTGCGACACACGCCTTATTTTATAGAGCCGCTGTCAGCCTCTACCCACCTGCAACTTTGTGACCATTTCTATCTCCTTAGCCCACTATCTCCAGTAGACGACTTAGGCGAATCCCACTTCTGAATTGTAAACGTGATTTTAAATCCAATTCATCTCTTTGTTCACACATTAATAATATATCAAGTTAAACAATAGATAACAAAATAATATTAAACGAACATATACAAAGCAGAGCAACCGTTCTCTTTCACATGCTGCTCTCGACTGCCTTTGTCTTTGACAATAGTAAACGAAAACATACAAAGCAGAGCAACCGTCCTCTTTCACATTTTGCTCTCCACCGCCTTTGTCTTTCACAGACGACAAAAATGATGAATATAACTGCTTCGAAATTTGTGGTGCGATAATAATACAAAAACCTCATTATATGCTGATATTACAATATATTGGTGATGCTAGTGATTTTGTTGTTTTTATTGGGTTTACAGTTACTGCTAGCGTTGTTGTTGCTATTGTTCTTCATGATGCTTATGCTTCTGCTTTGCTGTTACTGGTGTCGTGGTTGTGCTGATGACGTAGTATAGTGATAAGAAGGAGAGCTCTCTTCTGTTTTGTCTTTTTATTCACTCATCATGAGCTGATGACCAAACAAACTCTTTTCAACTAAAAAAACTATGAGTAAAATTTTAGAAATCTTCACATAACAAAAAAGCGTTATGCTTATTATATATGGGTGTGTGTGCACTATACTACAGAGCAATAGATAAAATCGTTGTTGTTTTCGCTCACTTTACCTAGTCCTACAGCAAAAACAACAACATCAACACCAATTTTGAGAGCGAACTGTCCAGTCTTTATATTTAGTCTTTGACAATACTCTTGTGCATTCTCATTATAATAAATGAGAGGAAAAAGACAAGAACAACAACAACACCCTCTTTCGATCTTGTTCCGCTCTCAGTTAACATCATATATAGAAAAAAGAGCGCAATACTTTTCTGCGTATGCAGTTATCAAGAGAGGATAAATACAACAATAACAAAAACACAAATTCAAGAAGCATCAAAGCACAATAAACGAAAGGACGTACGTGATACAATATGATAACATTTAAAAAACATTTTCTTAAGTTAAATACAATAAAAGCTTTTAAAAAACATAAAACTAATGGACACAGATATAAATAATATCATGAGAGACAGAAAATAAGGAAACAAATATTACAGCAGAAAAGGAACTTCATTTCACCCGGGTGTCCCACAACACCACTGTGACTTTTTTATTATAGTTATTTACAAACTGCAATTAACAAAAGTTTCACAAAATCAAAGCGCATAGTTTTAATTAAGTTTCTTGTTTATGAACCGAACAAAAAATGCAATAAGAACAACAATACACTCTCTTGATCTTGTTCCGCTATCTGTGAATATCATATATAGAACGACCAGAACGAAGAGAGCAATACTCTTGTGCATACTCAGTTATCAATAAAAATGAGAGGAATTTAAAACACAAAATTCTAGAAGCAAAAAAGCATAAACAACGGAAAAACGTACGAAAGTTTGTGAGGGTGAATTTGGAAAAATCCTTAATCCTTAGACGGGTTTCATAATTGCGTGTGCATCTTTAATCGTTCATTCTTCTTTGATCTTGCGCGTTCTCTGTTATACTTGCCTGCGTTGTGTTGTGGAGGAGTGAAGGTGTGTTTTTGGTGAGATCCGTCCAAATCCTGGAAACGAGCATATTATGAGTGATGTGAATCGGTGAAAGTGCCACAAAGTGTTTTACTTACCTGTTGGAGAAAAGTGCGCATGGAGTCAGTGTGACTGGCGCGAGGAAGTGATGTTGTTCAGTGTTTTTACTTTTTCTGCTAATTTGTGTGAAATTAGTGTTAAATTTAATTTTCACGCAAATGTGTGAATGAGACAACAGCTGATCGCAGGTTAGTGGTGGAACTTTTTCACGAGTAACCTGAATATCGTTACTCTGAAAAAGGGCCTCATACACGATGAATATGTGCGTAGTACATCAACGCCAACAAAGTACACAAATTACAAAAATTACACAAATTACACATTCCCACATCCACACGCATACCAACCACGAGAATGGAAGGTGTAGCTTAAAAGGTTACACACTGTAATGAAATTCTTGTGGAAGGGCGAGTGCAAGCCGCTCTTTAAGCTTTCCCAAATCCAAGAGCGTCTGTTTTCATATTAGGCGGCTCCTTGGTCTGCATCTGTACCTGAAAAGTCGGCAGTAATAGATAGCCTGTCGGTAGGCTTATAAAACGATATGGGAAGGCACCCAGAAGAAAAAAGCAATATGAATAACAAGAAAGGAATGAAGTATACGGTGCAGGGAGTCGGTTCCCCAGTACCGGCGGCTTTGGTGGGTGCGCAAGCGGGCCCGGGTCATCGTTATCAAACTACCGCAATGCAAAAGGCTTACTTAGAGCAAGGAGTCTCCCAAGACAGCAACAGCAATAACACCAAAGTCAAGGAAACCCACGAAGAAGGCAAGAAGTCAGGAACAGGAGGGACAGAATTTGCTGCATGTAAAGGAGTGGACCAAAGTGCCTGGACGGAACAAACTGGATAAGGGTATCAGATCGAAGCCGGATGCGAAAAACGAATTACTGCTATAGCTCAAACGCGTACCAGATTGTAACACCTCTGAGTTCCAGACGGAAGTCCAGGAAACACTATGCGGTGCGGTCAAAGTTTTGGAAACTGTGACGATTCAGCTTAAGGATCTGGATGAAATCACAACCGCTAAGGAAGTGTGTGACGCCTTTCACACACAGTGTGAAATACGCCGCCCCGATGAGTCATCGGTACGAAACATAGGGACGGTACGCCGTGGTACACAGACAGCTTACATTGTGCTGCCTGTAGCGAATGCCAACAAAGTTTTGAGTGCATAGCGAGTCCGCATAGGATGAGTATCCTGCAGAGTTCGGGACTGCGCCGAACCAACCAGGTGTTATAAGTGCTGGGGGTACAACCATCAAGCGTAAAATTACAAAGAGACCGCAGATCGCAGCAACCTCTGTAGGAGATGCTGGCAAGAAAACCTTAAGACATCAACGTGCAAAAGCGAGCCAAAATATGCGCTATGCAGTGGTAATCATACAGCGGGGAGTGCCCTTTGGCCGGAACACCAACGGGCAGTTAAGGCTAAGAAAACAGGAGGGCGACGAAAATCAACCAACACAATCTTAAGCACTGTGCGGCAGCCCAAGCCTTGCTGCGACAAACGGTCTGCTAGCAACGTCTCGATCTTGTCCTCATATGCGAGCAATATCGCAACATGATAGGCCTTGAATGGACGTCCAACGCACCCTGCAAATCGGTTATATGGGTCACGGACTGGAAAGCCCCTCAAAGTAAGGCATTGACTCCTCATTTTGACTTCACTTGGGTAAAATTAAACGGCATTTACTTTTTCTCGTGTTATGCCCCCCCTTATGGTAGTAGATGGACGAACCAGCGGAGCAGAATCCTCATGCGATGCCTAGCTACGCTGAATATGGAACTCTTCCATAATGGACAGCCCACATTCGAAGTTGGTGGAAGAAGTTCGGTTATCGATCTTACATTCGTGCATAGCTCAATTGCTCCTCAAACGGAATGGAAAATCGGCAACTTTTACACGAACAGCGATCATCGTGCAATAGTCATCGTCATGGCGTCATAACCGAAAAGAAGGCAGTTATCCCTAGTGAAAACTAAAGGCTGGAGGGATCAAGTATTTGATAAGGACTGTTTCCTACAAATATTGGAAGATAGTGCAACTGTCACCGATGGAGCAAATGGCATGGCTGAGAGCATTAAAGAGCGTATCTATTCAGCATGTAATGCCTCGATGCCAAGGAAACCATGGATGCCATTGCGAAAGGCTGCTTACTGGTGGTACTGATCTCAAAAGGCGCAGTGATCAAGCTCGCAGAAAGGCGCAGTGCAGTAAAGTCCATCCTTACTGGGAGCTGCTACTCCGGACTTTGGAATCTCCTAAAAAAACAATAAAAGCAAGCAAGCAAGGGGAACAGTTTCAAGGACATACGAGATTGCTGCGACATTGACCCCTGAAGTAAGGCCTACAAAGTGGTGATGAGCACAGTGAAGGGACCAAAGTCTACACAGCCGTCAGACCCAGCGTTAATGGCTAACTTTGTTGCTACTCTCTTCCCCACTTGTGACCCAGTAGAGCCTGCCGACTCTTTCGCAGATGTTGTAGAAGCACCAAAGGAAGACTACCCAAGAAATAGTAAAGGCGCTGAGTAAGCAAGGAGAAAAACAGCACCAAGGCCTGACGGAATCACTAATATTACCCTGAAGGCTGCAATGAAAGCAGATCCTGCTACTTTCGAAAATATACCTCGCCGAAGGAATCTTTCCCAACATATGGAAAAGACAGAGGCTTGTCTTGTTGCTGAAACATAACAAGCAGCCAGACCTTCCATCCGCATATAGGCCGCTTTGCATGCTCGACACCATGGGCAAGATACTAGAATGTATCATCGTCAATCGCCTGCAGGACATAATGGAGTCACGGAACGCCTTATTTGATGCACAGTATGGATTCCGCCGTGGTAGACCGACGGTTGATGCGATCAAAGCTGTAACAGATATTGCGCATAGGGCAACAAGTGGCACTAGGTGGAAAGGCGGTGAGAAAGAATATTGTGCCGTAGTAACCTTAGACGTCAAGAATGCCTTCAACATGGCTAGCTAGCAGCGTACTATGCAAGCTCTAGACAGTATTAGTACTCCGAATGCGGATAATATCCAATTATTTCGTTGACAGAGTTTTGCTGTACAAGACTGACGACGGCGTGAAACAAATTGGAGTCACGTGTGGTGTTCCACAGGGTTCGGTCTTGGATCCTACATTGTAAACATTATGTACGACGGGATTCTCAGGATGAGCCCACCCGCAGGCACAACCCTGACTGGATACGCTGACGACATTGCTCTAGTGGTCGTGGGAAAGACTATAGAACAAGCAAAGGTCCAGCGCAGTATAGCTACAGCAAAAGTCAGGCCCTGGCTTAACCAGGCACACTTGGAGTTGGCAGCTGAAAAGTCGGAAGCGGTTCTCCTGTCTACACGGAAAGTGCGAGAGGTCTTCGCGTTTCGAGTAGGCGATATTTACATAACCTCCCAGCCTTCTATTAGATATTTTGGAGTGTTAATTGATGCTAGGCTGACCTTCAAGGACCACCTGGCCAATGTAAACGACAAAGCAGCTAAAGTCACTAGAGCCTTATCCCAAATATAGGCGGTCCCCGAGCAAACAAACGAAAGCTGTTAGCCAGGGTAATCACCTCTATCATACTCTACGCGGCGCCAGTATGGGCTGAAGCAACACTAAAGAGCACGTATATGGCGGGTATCCGCTCGACGTACCGGCTAAGCGCGCTGTGTGTTGCAAGCGGCTTTAGTACGGCGTCGGACGTGGTGATAGAGGTAATAGCGTCCATTTTTCCAATTGACATAATGCCACGTGAATTGCAACGAACACACAACACAGGCACTGGAGCATCTAAAGAAGAGCAGCGTCAACACAGCATCCGGGAATGGCAAAGAAGGTGGGAAACATCAGAGAAAGGGCGCTGGACTTTCTCCCTAATTCCCAGACTGGATGTGTGGATAACGCGGAACCACGGTGAAGTAGATTTCTACGTGAAGCAGATGCTTCAAATACTACCTGCACCGTTTTAAGCATGAGGAGGATCCCTTTTGTCCTGTCCGTTCTTTTCTGTTGCCCCCGATTTACCGTGGAGAGAGCACAGATAGAAGAATGTTTTGGCGAACCACCAACAATAGAAAACCTGGTGCAACACATGTTCCAATGTCCAGAGAAGTGGCAAGCAGTAAAAACCGCAATGTTTGCTCTTATGAGTACTCTCCGCACACTGGAACGCGACAGAGCCGCTGAACGACGGCGTAAGCAAACTGACCGTTTGGCTCACGGCGTAACGCACGGATCCATAGTTTGATGACGTGTAGGCAAGACCTACTGACAAACAGTACAATAGGAGACCCACAAAATACGGGACAGACAGACTTTGAGCAGTGATGCTTACCCCTTCCGACAAATTATTTAAAAACAGATCCGGGGGGGACAGTAGGACATGGGGTGGTAGTTTTTAGCGAGGTTAAAGTTCCGCACTCGGTTGCAGACCGGACTGGCTTTCGATGCTTTTCTCCCGATTTAAAAAAGAAAAAAAATTGCCTGCGTCACACAAAGCAAATATTTTCAGATTCCTTAACAAAACTGAAACGAAATGAACAAACAACGAAAAAGGCGAAAGAAAAAAGGAAAAACGTCGGCAGAACTCCAATGTCACCCTGGTACGTGCGTGTCAGCTACCTTACGACACCCGCACATCCCTCGTCCACAAAACAAGACACGCAACAGAGAATTCTGCTATGCACGCATATCTTAAAGAGGTCTTAAAAAAAATATATTTTCCGTATTCAGACAGAGAATTTGCGCCGTTTAGCTGTTCTACAACAACAACAAGGAAAATGGCGAAATTGTTGTAGAATTTTACGACCGTCTATACCTCAGTTATAAGCAATTTACATTGAGCAGAACACAGTGCTCTTGAGAACTAAAGCAGAACACTGTGTTCTGATAACAACAACAACAGGGAAGATGAACGAAATTTGTTGTTGTAGTATTGAGAAATCTGTGTTCTGATTGAGTTCTGCTTGAACTCAGCCAGAACTCAGTTATACAGCTGGTCACTCTGCGGCAGTGCTGCCACGTTTTGGCCATGTCCGCCTTTTTTTGGTCATAGTCGACATGAAAAAAATTTGAAGAAAATTTTAAATTGTAATTTTTTTTTTTAAATCAATATTGATAAAATAAGTAGCGGGAATGAAAAAGGAAGCTGCAAGAGTTATTTATATACAATGCAAATTGTTTTCTTTCGACAGAAAATTAGGATACGAACATTAACGATACTTAAGTATCAGTGAATTTATAAAAACTTATTTTTTGAAATTAAAATAACCCTAATGTCGTGACACTAAAGTGAACAAGATAATTACGGAAAAAATGTACTAAAATACTAAATAAAAGCCCATTCAAAATACGTCGTGATAAAGTGTTTTGAATTTTTTTTCATTTTTTTGAAAAATATTGCAAAAGTGAAAATCAAACTATTAAACGAATTTGGAGTGAAACATTTCTTTGAAATTGTAAAAAAAAAAAACAATATTGTGACTTAAAGTTATAAACAATAACATAATAAAACAGTGAAAGGAAGAAGAGAATAATGGAAGAACTATATATATCAACGTTCCTATCAGCGCCAAACGTATAACTTGGTCGACTGTATGTGCGCGTGTTGGTAAGTTTCTAGTTTAACGTGACGTGCATTATTTTTAACAATGATAGCTGTCCCACCATGTCCTGAACCATCCGGGTAGTTTGTTCTATATATTCTATATATATCCGGGAATGTTCAAGTAGTGATTATTTGTGCAGTGAGTTTCAGAGATAAGAGCTATGCCAATCATATTTTTATTTAGGAATAGTTGAAGCTCTAAGATATGTTTGTGTAGTCCATTCGCTTTCCAAGCAATTATTCTTAATTTATGGTATATTGTATACGTTAATAACTTAGTGGCCTAATATTTTTAGACCGCGTTTTATTTCGTCGGTTCCGTTGATTGATGAAGGTGTCAATTTTAAAACCACGTTCGTCTTTGGACTTGAACGTGTAGTATTTAGAATCTTTGGATTGAAGCATTTCTGTTTTTCGTGTAGTGTAGGGGTTCTTTCGGTTCGATACGAACTTCATTATTGGGTAGAGTTTTGAGTACATAGTTTTGCTCTACTACTTCACTAAGTACTTTGGTAAGTATGCTGATTTCTTCTACCCCCTGTACATAAAAAGGTGGTCGCCTGTTAGCTTTTGGAGTCTGTTTGGAGCCATTGTCCAGAGATTTCTTCTGTACTTCTAAAATATTTTCAGTAGCCTCATCGATGTATAAAATATGAAATCTGTAGTTCAAAGAGAGCGGATGTGTTTATTTTTATTCTAACAAATATTTAAATTTTTACTGTTTTATACTTCAATTTGTAATTAATACTGTTTTTATTATTGTGCACAATATTAATTTGATCGTGTTTTCGGGTTAGCTAGTGGTGCATAAGTTTTAATAGTTTTAAATTATTTTATTATTATCATTTATTTAATCTTTGGTTTTGCTCTGTGCAATTTGTTGCTTTTCCAGTGCTTAACGTTGTAAGTAAATTTATTTTTTAATTTTTTTGTTGTAATCTTTGCTTTGCATATACTTTTGCTTCTCTTTAATGCTCTTTCATTCTTTCTCCCTCTAAAAATACTCTTTTTTTCTTGAGTGCAGTGAGATTTGAATTAATTTGCGCGAAATATTTTGATTGTAGCAAACATAATTACGTATTAACTTATTTTTTTTTTACTTATTGTGCATTGGATTTTAAACTTTTTGAAATTTTGTAAATGTAAATTTTCCTTAAATTAGCGTTTATAAATTCTTGGTCTTGTTTCTGTGCATTTTGTTGTTTTTTGGTTTGCTCTCAAACTGGTATTGGTTTACATTTGCTCTTATACTTAGCACAGTGCCTGCGGAAAGTGTACATTTTTCTTTTAAATTTAATTTTTGTTTTTTAATTATATTAAACATTTATATTTTTTATTGAAAATGCATTGTTGTATTATAAAGTGTAAAAGTAAATTATTTACTCCTAAATGCCGCACTGTAGCTTGTTGGTTGTGTGATAATGCGGCGCATGTTGCCTGTGCGGATATCAATGGAAGAATTGCCGATATTATTGATCAAAATATCGGCCTTCGCTGGATGTCCTAATTGTCGGTCTGATGAGATAGACTTTCGTAAATCTGTTACGTTAATGCGTAATGCTTACAATGATCTAGCGAAAGACTTTCGGCGCTTGAATGATAAGTTCACAGCTTATGATAAGTCTTTAAAAGATACTTTCATAAGAATTCTTATGCATCTGTTGTGCAGCATGTTACTGCAGAAATAGCACCTACTAGCTCAAACACTCGAGCTTCAATTGGTCCTAAGCAACTTGTCGCTGTTCCTCCTTGTAAATCTATTTTTGTGTCTAGGTTAACTGAAGATACTTCGGAAGTCGATATTAATCACTACGTTCTATCTAAACTGCCAACAATTACAAATGTGAATACCACTAAGTTTAAATTTTCTTTTAAAAGGACAATTTCTTCTTTTAAAATATCCGTTCCCCCTGAATACTGTAGTGAACTGTTAGGTCTGAACTTTTGGCCGGCCGGCTGTGTTGTTCACGAATATAACTTTAAAAAACGTGCAAACACTGGTGTCATTGCCAAACTCCCCCCAGCAAAGTCCACAAAAAACTGATTTCTAGTCGCCCTCAAGCAGCCCTTCCTATGGATCCATCTAACCTCAGTTTGATCATACATTTTCAGAATGTCAGAGGTTTAAACTCTAAAGTGAATAGACTTTTCACTAATAGTTTCTCTTTTCATTCAGATGTAATTGTGTTTGTAGAAACATGGCTTCGCCCAGATGTTCTGAATTCCGAATTGTTTAACAATAATTACTTAACGTTTAGGAAAAATCGATTTGATCGCGTTAGTGGTGGAGTTCTGACTTCTGTTAGAACTTCTTACTCTTCTGACTTGGTGTCTATTGATAATATTGATGACATTGAGTTTATTTGTGTAAAGATTTCATTTTCCAATTCCAATTTATTTATTACATGTTCCTATATGCCACCTGCTTCTGATGACTTTGTTTACTTAGCACATATGACAGCTATTAAGAAAGTTTTGTCTTTCATCAAAGATACTGATAAGGTCTTAATCATGGGAGATTTTAATCTTCCAAATATTTGTTGGACAGCCTCGGATAATTGTAACTTTGTAATATCATCAGTAAGCTGTGAGTTTGTCGATTCATTGCTGGATCTTTCCTTTCAGCAAATAAACTACATAGCTAATAACATTAACCGAATTTTAGATTTGGTCTTTACCGACAGCATAAATGATGTTTCCTTGTTTCGAAGTAATCCTCTTTCCACTCCAGAGGATGCTTATCATCCGACTTTGGAATTAAACATCTTTCTGAATGGGTTTGGATTTCGTTCCAAAAATCCTTCTAATTTGCTTTCTACATCAAGACGTGTTTTCTGCTTCAAACAAACTGACTTCTTTAAGCTAAATTCTCTTCTTACAGCCACTGACTGGTCTTATTTGTATTCATGTGATGATGTTGAACTAGCTGCAAAGTTTTTTTATACAACTATGAAAAATCATTTCAAATTATGTGTTCCGAAAATTAAACTGAAATATAACCCACATACGCCACATTGGTTTTCTCGTGATTTAATTAAATTAAAGAATTTAAAAAATAGACTATTTAAAAAAATTAAAAGGTCCGGTTTGTCTGCTGATTATACTAAATACGCTATATCCCGCTGTAATTTTCAACACCTAAACAATTTCTGCTATCAGTCATACGTGACACATGTCAAAAAGGATATTAAAAGAGATCCTAAAAAGTTTTATAACTTTATTAACATGAAGCGCAGGTTGGATATATTCCCATCCTGTATGAAATTAAATGGTGTTGAATGTTGCAGCGATGGAGAAATTTCCAATCTTTTTTCGAACTTTTTCCAAAGCACTTACACAAATTTCAATAATGATTGTAATAGTCCATACCCATATCATATTCATCAATTTAATCAATTTAATATGCCAGTTATTGATTGTGATACAGTATTACAATATTTAAAATCTTCTAAATTAACCAGATGATGTACCTAGTTGCATTCTAAAGCGATGTGCTGATGCTTTGCTTAGACCAATCTGCAAATTGTTTGACTTATCTCTGGATACATCTGTATTACCTAATATTTGGAAGCAGTCCTATATTATCCCCCTCTACAAAAAAGGCAGCAGAGCTAATATATCAAATTACCGAGGAATAGCTAAGCTTTGCGCTATTCCGAAATTGTTTGAACATATTATCACCGATCAGGTGCAGCATTTCGTTCTTCCTTTATTAAGTACTTCACTGCACGGTTTCACCAAGAAGCGTTCAACTACAACCAACTTATTAGCATTTACTTCGTTGGTTAATTGTAGTTTTTCACAACAACATCAAATGGATGTCATTTACATAGATTTTAGTAAAGCTTTTTACAGTGTTTGTCACTTCGTACTCCTTAAAAAACTGAATACCTTTGGTTTTCCTCCCAAGTTAGTTAACTGGATTACATCCTATCTAACTTCCAGAACCCAAAGAGTTATTTTTAAAACAGCTATATCTAAGACTATTTGTGTAATTTCTGGTGTCCCTCAGGGTAGCCACCTTGGCCCATTATTATTTAATATTTTTATAAACGATTTGCCATCTGCCATAAAGCATTCTAACGTCTTAATGTACGCTGATGATGTTAAGTTATGCTTATCTATTTTATCTCCGGTCCAACAAATGTTTCTTCAAGAAGATCTTGATTCCTTATCTCAGTGGTGCTCTAAAAATTATCTTTCGCTTAATTGTGACAAATGTAAAATAATGTCCTTTTACCGCAAAAATTTAATTGTAAAAAGCTACCACATTAATGATCACACTCTAGAACTTGTCATACAATTCAGTGACCTGGGTGTTTTGATGGATCCAAAGCTGCATTTTGGGTCGCATATTTCTTGTATCACATGTAAAGCTAGGGGTGTTTTAGGATACATTAAACGTTGGTCTAAAGAGTTTAATGATCCTTACACCACCAAATTATTATTCACTTCATTGGTTAGACCAATACTTGAATATGCTTCATGTGTATGGGATCCACAGTTTAAAAAGTATAGCGATAGTATTGAGTCGTTTCAAAAGCAATTCTTGCTTTTTGCACTGCGTCACTTACACTGGGATCCCAATATAAACCTTCCATCTTACCAAAGCCGACTTAAACTAATTCGCCTCCCGACATTATCCAGTCGCAAAACGACTCTTGGTGTCACATTCTTGCACAATCTAATTGTAGGCAGTATCTTTTCCCCTTCCTTGCTTGGTAGTATTAATTTTAATGTTCCTTCTCGGGTTACTAGGAATTATTCTCCTATACTTGTTGGTACATGTAAGACTACTTATTTATTATTCGTGTTTTATGTCAGTCTTACAATATATACTATCACCTTGTATCTAATTCTATTTCTTCCGTTCATATAAAATCTAATCTCTTAACTCTCCTTAACACATAGTATTATTTTAACTATTTTAACTTTATTTAAATTTATCTTTATAGTGCTTTATGATTAGTATGAATGGCTGATGACATTAGGTCTGTAGCCTTATTGTAGTCAATTAATGTCTTTTGCTTGTTACTAACCTCCAGTAGTTCAGTACCGAAGTGACTTGTGGTCGATAGCCAGTCTTGTTCGCTTTTTAATGGACACCAGCTCGCGCGGGCTCTGGGGGGGAAAGTGGCGTGGGATAGAAAGTAGTATAGAAAAAAAAAAAAAAAAAAATGGAGTTGAGTGTGGACTGTTTATTTTGTTTGGGTTTGTTTGTACTTAAGTTTTTAGTAGGTGACGTTCTGTTTCGTTTGCGCTTTTTGTTATTTTTAAGCGTTTGTTCAGTCGGTATGGCCAGTGATTGAGTCTTACGGTTCCTTTTGTTTGAGATTAACTGCTCAGGTTCATGTTTACTGTTTGAATTGTTTGAACTTGGATTTTGTACATGGGTGTGTGTTTCTTTTGCAGACGTAGCTGTGGCAGAATTGAGACGGCAGCGGTTTTTTGTATTTTTTAATGAGCAAAGCTCATCTTAATGTTTTGGTTTTAGTTTCTTTCTTTATTTTGTAAAATGTATATATAATTCCAACGAGCTTGAGAGCGCTAGGCACGACTTCACTGTTCGAATGATCAAATAAAAATGAATAAAAAACCGACGAAATCGTGAACTGTTTAACAGACATAGGAGCAGACGTTACAATTATAAAATAACAAAAGTACAATGAAAATTTTTCACAGTGTACACTCAGAATAAGTTTTACGAGGCTGTACGGACTAGGAAATGGACCTACAGAAGTGAAGGGTGTATTTAAAGCCACCATCGAAGTTGACGGATTAAAAAGAAACCATTCTATTATAGTCGTCAATGATAATGTAATCAATTACGATGCAGTTATTGGATGCAATTTCATCGAAAACTTTAAACTGGTTCTAAACGCAGGAAGGTACATGTTCATTAACACTGATGAGGCTGTACAGATAGAAAGAAGTGAGTACGCAGTATACAACGTTGTAAGTACGAAAACAGAAATTGAAGTACCAGACAGGTTTAAGACAGAAATAGAAGAAATAATTGAAAACATTAAGCCAAATTATGATTGCCCAATTAAAATGAAGATTATACCAAGAGCAAACGATATTAATTTCCAGGAAAGTCCTAGTAGGCTATCACTAGCTGAATGTAAGGTAGAAGTGGAACAAGTCGACGAATGGCTGCGGCAAGATATTGTAAGAGAATCGACAGCGAATATAGCGAGCAAAGTTATGCCACCAAAGAAAAAATATGGGACCTACAGATTACCGATTATCGTAGTTAAATGCTTTAGTTTTAAAAGACCGCTTCCCAGTTCCAATTGTTGATGATGTGCTAGAGAGGATGCAAAATGCGAAGAGTTTCACGGTCATGGATCTGAAAAACGGATTTTTTCTTGTGACAATGAAGAAGATAGCAGAAAACTTAAAGCATTTGTAACAAAGGAGGGGATTTTTGAATTTAACAGGGCTCCTTTTGGCTTCTGTAATTTATCAGCAGTTTTTGCTTGTTATTTGAATTACATCTTTCAAAAGCTGATCAATGAGAGTATTATGAAGCTGTATGTTGATGATATTGTGGTATTCGGACAGTCGGTAGAAGAGTGTTTGGCAAACGTAAAGGTAGTGTTGGGGCAATGTCAAAGTTATGGGTTAAATATTAAATGGTCAAAATGTCATTTTTAAAAAAGAGGATAGATTTTCTGGGACACACAATTGAAAGCGGAAAGGTCTGGGCCAAGTCAAGAAGAAATGCAAGCTGTCAAACAATTCCCACCACCGTTAAACATTAGAGGGGTTCAAGTATTTCTGGGTCTAACATTTTAGAAAGTTTATTAGGTTGCCCTGATGGCAAGACCACTAACACAGCTTTTGAAAAAAGACGCAGAGTTTAAAGTTGGCGGAGAGCAGAAACTAGCTTGTGAAAAGCTAAAAGCAGAACTATTATGCGAACCTGTGCTGAAGATATTTAATCCAAGGACAAAAACTCAGTTGAATGTAGATGCGTCAAAACATGGATTTGGAGCTACGCTCTTTCAGCGTCATAAAGGAAAGTGTCATCCAGTTTATTATTGGAGTAAGAAAACGACTGTACAAGAAGAGAAGTTGCATAGTTATATGCTAGAAGTAAAAGCGGCGGCATTGGAACACAGTTGCTGAGATTTTAAAACAACAGCCGTACAAAGATTTCATAATAAAAAAGACTTAATATACAAAAACTTGAATGGACAACAGTTGCTCGTAGTACCAACAAGTATGGTGAAAGAAATAATAACAAGAGCACATAATTTCGGACATATGGGAACGCAAAAGACAATGCATGCTATATAGTAGGAGTTTTTCCTACCTCATATGGAAAAGAAAGTGAGGCAACACATAGCCAATTGTAAGGAATACATAATACACAATAGGAAGCTGGGAAAACAGGAAGACTTACTACATCCGATAGAAAAAGGAGAATCACCGCTCAGTACGATTCACATCGATCATCTAGGATCACTAGATGCTACATCAAAGAACTACAAATATATACTGGCAGGAGCAGATGGATTATCCAAGTTTACATGGTTATTTGCAACGAGATCAACAGATGCTGCAGAAGTGGTTAAGCACATGACTACTTCGGTTAACATTTTCGGAAGCCCAGAAAGAGTAATCACCGACAGTAATGCAGAGCCAGCAAAACGGTGCAAGTAAATTTGCTATTGTGGCTGTTCTTTCACAAGAAGGACATTCCATTACATATGCATCTAGAACGCTCAATAAACATGAGTTGAATTATACAGTCATAGAAAAGGAATTGCTTGCAATAGTATGGGCAACTAAATATTTTCGCCCTTATGTATACGGTAGGGAATTCGGAAGAGTGATTATCAACCACTTAAGTGGCTGATGACTAAATATTCAGGTATAGATATAACTCCAAGATTATTGCGGTGTCTAATAAGCCTAGCAGAATATAGTTTTACCTTGGATTATATAAGAGGGAAGAATAACCACATCGCAGATCTTCTTAGTAGAATAGCAGAAGATGAAATAAATCATGGGAATGATATTTAGATGCACAGGAAGACTTAGGCCCAAGCGAATCACCTATCATGGAAAACGACAATGCTTCAATGGAGGTGCAAACAGTTCACTCTCAAGAGGAGGACTTGCAAAATCATATTTCTATACTGGATATAGTGGTGAATAGATTCCCTACTCAAATAATAATAGTGGAGGAAAAGAATAACAGTGTCACGAATGTATTTAATAACAAACAAGTGTATATCCATAGTAGAGATATTAATAATAATAATGTCATTGATATCGTTCGAAGGGAAGTCATAAAGAGTAAAGTAGGAATATATTCATATCTAAGTGATCATGAATATAGTATAACAAAATTCTAAAAATTCTCGTAAAGGAATTTGATAAAAATCCTCATGTAAAATTTCTAAAATGCTCTAGACGAGCAAAAGATATAGAAAGCTATGACGAACTTAATAAACGAATCGCATTATTTCATAAAAATGAGAGTGGGCACTGTGGCATAGTGGCAACTTTTAAACAATTAAAAACAAGAATATATAACCCCAAACATAGGGAACATATTCACAGAATCCTTAATAATTGTGATACCTGCTCCGATGGGAAATATGATCGTAAACCGATCAAAAACAAATTTTACCTAATCGAAACGCCGAAAACGATCATTGAAATTATTCATGTTGATACGTATGTCACCTCAAAACAATCGTTTATATTATTTATTGATAAATTCTCGAAACCTGCAATATGCTTCCCATTAACAAATAGAAACAGCAAAACAATTGTTGATAACATTCAACAGTTCTAAGCAGTCAAAGGTATAATTCAGAAATTCGTGTTCGATAATGAATTTAATAATTCAAATGTTAGGGAATTTCTAAATGAGCAACATATTGACTATCACTCCACAAAACCAGATAGCCACTCCGGTAATAGTGACATAGAGAGGCTGAATAATACCATAACAGAAAATATTCGAACACTTAATATCGATGAGAAAAGGTAAAGAATTGTACAAATGGCAAGAGCCATATTCTATTACAATAATACTTATCATTCTACTATAAAATGTACACCATTCGATGTACTCGTACAAAACAATAAAGTTGAGCATAGGGAATTATACAATCGTTTATTAAAACAGAAATTTAACGTAATAGAGAAAGTAAATAATAAAAGAGAGCATTACATAAAAAATAGAGAACAGGGTTTTATACACAATTACAAAAACCTTAGACATAAGGAATACGCAAAATTTTAAAAAAGAAAACCTTAAGGAATGTCCATGATATAAATATTAAAAAACCTTTAAAATATTCTGATATTCTAGTTTTGTTTCTCATTCGTTGTCAAATTAATAAATACTTACTATGGTGACATTGGCAAACATCGAAATTCTTCATTAATTTTGTGGTGTGGAGTCGATAGGGCTGACTGAATGAATAATAGGAAATAATTGTAATGTATGAAAATTAAATAAAAATTAAATAAGGGAAATGTGAAATATAAGAATCCAGGAGTATTCTCTAACAAGGGCGGGAGGAGTTATGTACCCTCAATCCGATCCTGTTTTTAATACAGTTGTCTCTATTATGTCGAGTTCATTACCCTTGTACTAGTCCGTTTTAAATTGTTATCCGTTGTATGTATCAGTTAGAAAACATAGAATAAGAAATAATATAATATATTCTAAAGTAAATATGAACAGTTAGGTTTAAGTGCATTAAAGTAAATAAATATGAACAGCTGAATTTAGATTTAGAATAAGGTATATAATAGACTGAAACATTTGTAAAGAGTTAGTCTGAAGACATTGTTCAAATACATCGGTTGAAGTCAACTCCGAGTTTTATTTTAAATATCGGTTTAATCATAATTCGCGTGCTATCCACGATTCTCCAGCTAGAATTGGCGTAGAAGAACCCATTGTAGAATGGATAGTAAATGTGCAGAAAACTAGAATAGTACGGTCAGAGATAGGTAACTCGACTCTAAATAGCAATGTCGGTAGAGGGACACCACAGGGTAAGGTAATCTTTCCTGTTGTGTCTTTTAGTCATAGATCCTCAACGTATTGAAGAAGACGGGGGCAAGGGTAGTTGCGTATGCAGACGTCGTTGTGATTATGGTATCAGGGCTACTCTCTAACGTGATAAGCAGCATCGTGCAAGAAGCTCTGGGAGGATGTGGAGGAGATCAGCCACAGGATGTGGACTAAACGTTAACCCGAGCAAGACGGAACTGACACTTTTCACAACGAAGACTAAAATACCGACTTTCCACCTTCCTATTCTGTATGGAGAACAGCTTCATGGATGTATATAGCAATAATTCGTCCGATACTTACATATGGTGCAAATGTTTGACGGCCAGCTCTAGGAATGGGCTATATATTGTATAAACTAAGCAGTGTACAGAGAACGACATCTGTAGGAATGACAGAAGCCATGGGCGCGTGTCCCACGGCAGCACTGAACGTACTGCTATATCTTCTCCCATTGATCTCCTCATTAAAAACATTGTCTGCAACACTATGGACATAGTATGATACTAGGAGTGGTTAAAATCCTGTTCGGACACATGTCCGGGAGACCTATTAAAATACCTAAACTCTACGGGTTTAACAATACTGGCTGTGTTCGGCTAGGAAGTGGTTTCCAAACGGCTCTTAAGTAGTAATTGTAGCTTGTAGTGGACCATACAAGTCAGCCACGGTAACCAACCAACCAAGGAGATTAAATGAAATTTGTCATTTTTGTTCAGGTTTATAAAGGTTCTACTTTTCACCCGAAAATACTTGGGGTTACGTTTGATAGCCAGCTCATATTTTCTACACACCTTCAAACCTGTGTTAACGAAGAATAAAGTGCTTAGGACCCTAGCAGACTAAAGGTGACATACCACGCTTTATGACGTTGGCTTCCCACGCTTCCGACACTTCAAGTTATAGACAAAGATTCTCACGCTTCTCAACGTAAACTGAAAACAGCAGTTGTAAAATAACAAAATTTAAATATGTATTTTATACTACGTATCCCGGCGTGCGTTGCTACGCTATAGTTGTAGAAACAAAAAACCGCAAAAATATAAAAACAAAATCCTAACAAAAACAGTTACTCTTAGAAAAAAGCAAAAACACGAATTGCAATCAACTCTCTATCCCACGACCTCCGCTTCCATCTGTTTCCCTTCTCAACGAATCTCTCTATCTTGTTCCGCTATCAGTAAACATCATATACAGAAAGAAAAGAAAGAAGAGAGCAATACTCTTGTGCGTACTCAGTTATCAATAAAAATGAGGGGCATTAATACAACAATAACAAAAACACACAAAATTCAAGAAGCAGCAAAGCATAAACAACGAAAATTGGAAAAACTTAATCCTTAGACCGGTTTCACATTTGCGTGTGCATATGCATCTTTAATCGTTCATTCTTCTTTGATCTTGCGTGTATTCTGTTATACTTGCCTGCATTACTTAAGCAAATATTTTCAAATTCCTCAACAAAACTCAAACGAAATGAACAAACAACGAAAGAGGCGAAGGAAGAAAATGAAAAACGTCGGCAGAACTCCAATGGCACCCTGGTACATGCGTGTCAGCTACCTCACAACAACTGCACATCCCTCGTCCACAAAACAAACCACGCAACAGAGAATTATGCTGCAGACACGGAAATCTGAAAGCGGTCTAAAAAAAAAACATATTTCCCTTCAATGCGTATTCAGACAGAGAATTTGCACCGTTTAGCTCTGATGCGGCACAGACGGTGCTCTAATTCAACAACAACAACAAAGAAAATGACAAAATTGTTATAGAATTTTACAACCACATATACCTCAGTTATTAGCAATTTACATTCAGCAGAACACGGTGTTCTCGAGAACTCAAGCAGAACACTGTGTTCTGATAACGACAACAACACGGAAAATGAACGAATTTTGTTGTTGTTGAAGTATTGGGAAATCTGTGTTCTGATTGAGTTCTACTTGAACTCAGCCAGAACTCGGTTATAAAATTGGTCACTCTGCAGCAGTGCTCCCACGTTTTTGGTCATGTCCGCCTTTTTTTGTCATTCTCGACATGAAACAGCTGATTATGCACAAAACAATTTGAAGAAAATTTTAAATTGTAATTTTTGAACGTCATCGAGTGCAGTCGCATGCGCGGATTATTCTAATATTTTCAATAACTAAATAAAGTAAGTTAAATAACCATAATTATTCGAGTGCAACAATAATAATGAGCGAACCCAACGCTCCTGAGTCAGGACGTAGGCTTTCCAACTGCGGGTACTTCACAATCCGCTCGCAGTCAATATTAACAACAACAGCTACGTATTCAATGTCCTCATTGGTCACCGCATCGACTTTGGCACCTATCTTTAACACAGTCCATAGAAAAGCAGCACACATATCTAGCTCAAACGGTAAACAAATTGTAAATGTTACTAACTCTGTCCCTCTTACAGCACGTCGAAATGTTTCAGCTACTCATCTTAGCAAAAAAAATAACGGAAACATCTATCCCGCACAAAAAGGATACCGCAATATCAAAAAGTTCGGCAGTACAGATTGGAATTGATCGCTATGTACAAATTAAACGGAAACTCAGTCCACAAAAATCAAACTCTGTTAACAATTCCAAAAAAATCGAATACCTCATCTACCCAAACCCACGACAATGAACCCAACGTCTTGAAAGGAAATAGATTTGCAGCCCTAAGTAAAGACAATGATCTCACAGATGTAGAAGCGGCCCCAAAAGTCAAGCAAACCAAGCCTCCCCCAATCCCGTTAACCAAAGGCAAAGTACATGAAACTTAATTACAAACCTTTACTGAGAATAATTACAAGATAGTTTCGAAATTCCTCACTGATGCCAACAAAAATTATTATACGTACCAACTTAAGAGCAGTAAAGGGCTGATAGTGGTTATAAAAGGAATTGAAGCTGGTGTTGACAGCAAAGACATCAAAAGTGCACTTGAAGAAAAAGGGTTCCCAACCAAGTTTGTGATCAACATCATGAATAGAAGCAAAATCCCGCAACCCATGTTCAAGGTCGAACTTTCTCATGATGATAAACCTGAGAAAAGAAACCAGATGACTGTAGTGGATTCTCACAAGCGCACAGAACCTGTGCAGTGCACAAACTGTCAGGAATTCGGCCACACGAAATCATATTGTACACTACCTTCTGTCTGTGTATCATGTGGTGACCTCCAAGAGTCCTCAAGCTGCACTATGAATAAAACGGACACAACGTTAAAAAAATGCAGTAACTACTGGGGTAATCACACTGCGAACTATAGAGGTTGTCCAGTTTTTAAAAAACTGAAAAATCGGATGAACCAGCGCAAATCAACTGCCCGTAGCCGGCTCGAGCCTATCACACAAGCCAATATGAAAGACCCATGCACATTGCAAATTTCCACTCCCAACATTACATACGCATCTGCATTGCGACCTGGATCGCAACAAATACCCACCACAGAACAAGAGAAAGTAACAAACACTGCCAAGAGTACTCTCCAACTATCTCAAATAATCTCACACAGCAATCTATACCTCAAAAAACAACACCACTCACACCACATAGCTAGCTTGAAAATATGATTGTCCGTTTTATCCAATTTATTTCTCAGACTACGGCCTGTGATGCGAGATACTAAAAATGCAAAATCTAATCTTACGAAAACTCCGTACTTAAAATGTCTTTCAAAATAACCTCCTGGAACGCAAATGGCGTATCGAAACATAAGCTTGAGCTCATAAAATACCTATCCGAGACAGAAGCTGATGTTTTATTGTTCTCGGAAACGCACCTTACAAACAGATATAAATTCGAGATACCAGGCTTCTCCTTCTACGCCACAAACCACCCTGATGGCAAAGCACATGGCGGCACGGGTATACTTATTAGAGAGCGAATAAAACTGTATAAGTCGGTATCATACTCGCAGAATTATATGCAGGCTACGTCGATTGTCATTGAAACCTCAAATGGAAACTTGACGCCTTCATACGTCTATTGTCCACACAGATTTTCCACTTCCGAATCGTGCTTCAAGCAGTTCTTTGACACCCTAGGGTTCAAATTTCTTGCAGCATGTGATTATAATGCTACGCACCCTCACTGGGGCTCTCGACTTGTAAATGCTAAAGGAAAACAGCTTTACAACACAATAATAAACCCAAGCAACAAACTCAAATTTGCTTTTCCGGGCAGGCCTACATATTGGCCAGCTGACCTAAGTAAAATTCAAGACCTAATCGACTTCGCAGTTACTCGCAACATTTCTCGTAGTGTGATTTCAACGGAAACCCATGCCGAGTTATCATCAGACCATTCTCCAGTCACATTTCACTTACTGGAGCGTCCAGCAACAAGTGATCAGTCTTTTATGCTTACCTCATGGAAAACTGATTAGCTCAGGTATAAAAAATACGTCAGCTCCCACATATGCATGAGACCAAAACTTGATACCGGAACTGACATTGACAGCTCACTGGAACAGTTCAACATAACCATTGCGAGCGCTGCTGTTGCCACAACACCGATTGTACAATCTGACCCAAAGAAAGCTGTTGTTTTAACTAGCGCGAAAATTGAACGCCTAGTCTTAGAAAAACGCCGGCTAAGACGCAAATGGCAGGTCTCTCGATCTCCAGCATCGTTACAAAGACTCAAAACTGCAAATGAACATTTAAGCAATGCTCTCAAGACTGAGGATCATAAAATCCAAAGGAACTACATTGAGAACCTTTCGACAACGAGTACCAAGTTCTCGATTTGGAGAGCACAAGACCGCATGAATCCACCAATTGCAGCTGACTGACCCATTCGGGATCAAAACGGAAACTGGCGCGATCTGACGAGGAAAAGGCTTCCACTTTTGCGAACCATCTCAAATCCGTCTTCCAAACAAACTTGCCTAGAAACGGATTTCAGCTTCCCCAGCAGTCATGTGCTCAGTTTCCTAATAGCAGCGTACTTAAAACTAGTGCACATGAGTTAAGAACGGCAATTCACAAGGAGCTAATTCCAAAGAAAGCACCTGAGTACGACCTCATCACCCCAAAGATGATTATTGAGCTACCAAACTGTTCAATATCATTCCTTACAATGGTCTTCAATGCTCAGAGTTGGTTACTTTCCAGCACTATGGAAGAGGTTCATAATAATTATGATCCCTAAAATGGGTAAAGACAAATCAATGGTGTCTTCAGCCCATAAGTTTGCTCCCGGTGCTATTAAAATTATTTGAAAAAATTTTTACCAAGAAGCTCGCACCACACATAAACGCAAACAACATCATCCCCACACATCAATTCGGGTTTAGATCAAAACACAGTACAATCGAGTAAGTCAACCGTGTCTCTACTGAAATCAGAACTGCTTTTGAACACCGAGAATACTGTTCAGCTATATTCATTGACGTTGCTCAAGCTTTCGACCGAGTATGGATTGATGGTCTCATTTACAAAATAAAAAACGTGCTTCCACAGAACTCACACAAACTGCTTGAGTCATATCTAACCAAAAGGCTATACGTGGTAAGATGCAAAAATTTCACCTCTAATGAGCATCACATAAACGCTTGCGTTCCACAAGGCAGTGTTCTTGGTCCCCTCTTATTACTATTACTATTCACCGCTGACATCCCTACAAATCCACGCTTCGTGGCATCAACCTATGCAGATGACACTGTAATCACCAGTCGGTCACGCTGCCACAAAAAAGCATCGAAAGAGCTAACCGATCACCTGCAACTTGTATCGGTCTGGCTGGACAATTGGCGTATAAAATTCAATCCGGATAAATGTAAGCATGTGACATTCACCCTAAATAAGAGTGACTGTCCGTCTATCATCTTTAATAACACCACTTTTCCATACGCTACTGAAGACACCTACCTAAGAGTTCATTTGGACAGACGACTCACCTGGCTGAAACATATACAAGCCAACAATTAAAAGCCCAGTCCCTCCACTGGCTCTTAAACCCAAGATCTAGTCTACGCCTCGATCTAAAGATGCTACTATATAACAGCATAAGAAAGACAATCTGGATTTACGGTTCCCAGCTTTGAGGGAACGCTAGCCCAAGTAATGTTGAAGTCATCCAAACAGCTCAATCCAAAATACTTCGCAAAATTTGAAATTGTAATATTTTTTTTTAAATATTAATAAAATAAAGAGCAGCAATGAAAAAGGAAACTGCAAGAATTATTTGCATGTACTGCAAATTGTTCTCAATCATGTATTTTTCACACAATTTCCATTTTAATTTATCACAACTAGCTACAACGTTCTATTTGTATGTATAACCAAAACAATAAACTGCTGTTCAGAACATAAAACGAAAATGTAAACATTAAACCAGAACTCAGGGTGTTCTGCTCAATGTAAATTGTCTATTAGAGCTACACAAGGGCGAAAATGTAACGGAATGGTGAGCCTGTGGTAATGCTGCGAAGTTTTTGGTCATGTCCGCCTTTTTTGTCAATCTCGACATTAAACAGAGGATCATTGCACAAAACAAATTGGAGAAAATTTGAAATTGTAATATTTTGTTTTTAATATTAATAAAATAAAGAGCAGGAATGAAAAGGGAAACTGCAAGAATTATTTGCATGTACTGCAAATTGTTCTCAATTATATATTTTTTACACAATTTCCATTTTAATTATGGAAAGTATTGAGTGCATCTTTATGCAAAATAAGTAAAATCGTTGTTGTTATCGCTCTTAAATTTATGCAGTCTACTGGGCGAGCAAAGTGAGCTGTCGCATAACACAACAAAAATATTTCGAAAGATAGATAAAACAAAAACTACGTACGTATTCATTCCCTCAACTCTCTCTCTCTCTCTCTCTCTCTCTCTCTGACTGTATGAAAAAAAGGGAACTGATTACAATTTAACTAGATAAAATTATTTTCACTTTTTATCTTCTTGTTTTCAATGTTACTGAAGAACTGAACTGAACTGACACGAACGAAATAAACAATTAAAATTGAAATAAATGTACTTAATTTTTTTTTTTTCACTTACTTTGTGTTATGATCGCACTATGTTTCTGTTGTGTTATTCTTTTGTTTATTTTTCAATTTGTCGCTGAGGAACTTATAAGAAGAAGGAACTTATCAAAATTTTAATAAATGCAGATATTTTATTTTATTTCGTTTTACTTACATTGTTTTTTGATCGCACTGATATTGAAGAGCTGAAAGAAATAAACAATTAAAATGTAAAGAAATGCACATAATAACTCTTCTTAAAATGCCTCAAAAAGTAATGAGACACGCGTCTTTCACATTTTTTTTCTTCTTTACTACAGTAAACACCACATAAAAAACCCTTCTTAAATGCACTGGTTCAACAATACACATGTTCACTGCACTTTGTAAAATTTCATAACGTTTCGTTTTCTCATTCTTTTGTTCAAAATTTCCGTTCACGACACTAATTCAAAGAGAGCAAACAAATACTTACCACTCAATTGCTTCTTCTTACCGGCGAAAACGGGTACAATTGTCTCTGAGCATACTGCAGGGGAGCAACTGAATGCGTTCGTATGTCTAACCTATACACTAAAAGAATCAGAATATATACGAGGCTTGTTCAAAAAGTATCGCGATTTTTGAAATTCCGCGGGTTACTTATATTCGATTTGCTTGTGGCATTATGTTGGTACTCATGTCCTCACTTTTACTGACAAGGTCGCCCATTTTGAATGTTTAGTTAATTTTTGACAGCTATTTTGCTTGCACGTGTTTTGGCTCGTCTTCGAATTTCGCCTATTCCAAAAAATGGGTCTAAGAATCTATTAAGGTTCACGTGTTTTATTCAAAGTAAAGTGTTTGTAAAAAGAAAAAGAAGCAATAGTGCTGCTAATTTGATCATAATTGATAAGAAACAAGTAGAAAGAATAACTTGATGAAACATAATGTTAAAAGAAACATTCAAACTTATAACACTTCCACTTTTAATCATGTTATTCTTCTTTTACGGTTTTATGAATATTTACATTTGATTTTAAACTATTAAACATGTTTTTCTTAAGCGGTTTACTGAGAATATCAGCCAATTGTTCATTTGTTGGTACATATCTCAGTATGAAACCACCCTCTTCATAAATTTGTCTAATAAAGTGAAATTTTACCTTAAAATGTTTTGTACGTGTGTGATATTGAAGGTTTTTTACCAATTTGATTGCACGTTGGTTATCTAAGTACTGATGCGGTGTCGTCTGATCGCCAGATATTTCGCTTAACAAACGACGAACCCATATTAGTTCTTTGACTCCTTCACATGCCGCAATGTACTCAGCCTCTGTTGTCAGCCACTGTTTGCTGAATCTTAGACGACCACGATATTGGGCCGCCACAAAACATTATAATTTATCCTCCTATTGAGCGCCTGGTTTCTACATCCCCAGCAAAGTCTGAGTCGCTGTAGCTAATTAACGAAAGATCATTAGTATTATTAAAAGAAATACCGTCACCAGATGTTCCCCTTAGATATTTGAGAATCCTTTTTACAGCTGTGACATGCTTTCTTTTGTAATTGTCCAGAAAATGACTTGCATATGAGACTGCATAAGCAAGATCTGGTCTTGTTACCATGGACAAGTACATCAGTGATCCCACCGCCTCACGATAAGGATAGAATAATGGCTGGTCCCTATCTTCGTCAGCTTGTAGAGTACCTTCTGCAGGCGTGCTTACTGGCTTTGCGTTACGCTACGCATACGCTACTTGAGAGATATGAATATTCTGTCTGCATACCCAGATAGTACAACTATTCAAAAACAATTCCGAACACAGGTAGGCTATAAATTCCGTAAGTGAGTTTTTTGATTTAACTGCCACGATTCAGTCATCAACGTAGATTGCTAATATTAATTTCTCATTTTTAATGCTGCTAATGAAAACGCATGGGTCCGCTGTGCTTGCCTTAAGGTTAAATTTTTCCAACAGTCGCGTGAATTTTCGATTCCAACATCTGGATGCTTGTTTTAATCCGTATGGACTTTTGTTTAATTTGCAAACTTTCTTTGATCCATCTTCATAACCAACGGGCTGATGCATAAAAATTTCTTCTTCGAGATCACCATATAGAAAAGCTGTCTTGACATCAAATTGCTTTAGCGACGATCCAATCGCGTTTGATAATGCGAAAATCATCCGAATCAATGTGAATTTTGCTACTGGACTTAATGTCTCCTCGTAATCAATTCCAATTTTTTTTTTTGCCACGTGTCACTAAGCGCGCATTATATCTTTCGAGTTCGCCTTTTTTGCTTTGCTTCACTTTGTAGACCCACTTGTTGGAAATTGCAGTTTTATTTCTGGTAGCGTTACTAAGTCCCAAGTCCTGTTAATGATGAGAGACTCCATCTCCTCGTCCATGGCATGCTTCCACTGCATATTTGAATCCCCTGACATTGCTTCTTCATATGTTGTAGGCACATCACAGGTAGCCAAGTAAGCACAGTGCAAAGTGCCGACATCTTTCTCTCTGCATTTTGATCGCGTTTTGTAAGTTTTCATTTCTATCTCATTTTCTTCTACTAAATCGATTAAGCTTGCATATTCAAATGTATCGCTGTTGTTATCCTCAGCAGGGGATACATACTCCTTTATATCTATTTTGGGCGTTGTGCTACTACATGTGTCTGCCTCTTCTGGAAGTGAAAATGTTAAAATATCATTTGTTTCTTTTATAATAACATCTCTAGAAATTTATATTTTTCTTTCTTGTGGTATCCAGATGTGGTAGCCTTTAACATTCTCTTCATATCCCACGAATATGCACTTTTTCGATTTCGAGTTTAATTTCCTGCGCTTTTCCTGTGGGATATGCACATACGCATCTGAACCAAAAACTCGCCAAAAATTTATGTTTGCTCTTTTTTTAAACCATAACTCAAATGGTGTCGTGTCACCATCTTAACTTTTTCCAGTTCTATTCAGGTAAATATAACATTTTGAACAGCTTCACCTCAGAGTCTCAGACTTAGATATTTGGAATGTATTAGCGTCCTTGCAGCTTCTATAACGGTTCTCATATCCCTTTCGGCTCTGCCATTATGCTCCGGAGTGTACGGCGTTGACTTTTGATGCACTAGACGTTTCTGTAAAATTTCAGCTATGTCTTTGTTCAATTTCATATTCAAAACCGTTGTCTGATCTGATCTTCACTCTTTTTCCAGTTTCGGCTTCCACTCGATCCAAAAAACGTTCCACCATGCTCACGTCAGCCTTTGACTTGATGCAGTATATATGGCGGTAATTTAAAAAGTCGTCACAAAATAAAAGCATATACCGTAATATAAAGTATCTCCGTGTGGTTTTCCGCTGTTTCCTTTTCTTGGGCAGTCCCGCTTCCAGTGTCCATTCTGTTTGCAGATGAAAAACTTGCCCTTTTGACGTTTAGAGTAGGATTTACGCTCCTGTTTGGCCAAAAAGGCTTCTTGTTTTGTGTGTTGTACTCCCAAACGAGACTCTTCCATGCACAAGCGCGAAGTAAATATTTTTAAAATTCGTTGTCCCTTTGACGTCGCCTCCCACGAAGCGAAAAAATGGTTATATTGCTCCGGCAGAGTCATTAAAATCTTAGTTATACTCATATTTTCAGAAATTTTCTCACCCAAGTCCTCCAACTGCTTGGCAACTTTCTGCAGCTTGGCAATGTGCATCGCTATGGTGTCATCTTCACCCTTAGTATATTGAAAAAACTGCTGTTGCAATAAGTGTGTAGATGCTTCCGACCTCTGCTCGTATACACTTTCCAGAGCTGAGTACATGTCTGCAGCATTGTCACAGTTGATAACGTGCATTAGCGGCTCCTCTCCCACTTTCTGTGCCTTGGCATCCTTCTTCCATCTGATTAATTCTGCACCACCGAAATTCGTACCATAATTGCTTAATTTTGACCAAAAACATTAACATTAACATTGCTAACGAGCTGTTGACCCAAATTTGCTCCAGAGAGTCATAACTGGTGACGAATCATGGGTTTATGGCTATGACGTGGAAACCAAAGCCCAATCATCCCAATGGAAGCTGCCGCACGAGCCAAGACCGAAAAAAGCGCAGCAAGTTAGGTCGAATGTGAAGGTTTTGCTTACAGTTTTCTTTGATAGCAGGGGCGTGGCAATCCGCCAGAAACGCCCGGATTTGTGGAAGAACATAAATTGGCTTTTGCACCATAATAACGCCCCTGCTCACACACGTTGCTTGTGCTCGAATTTTTAGTCAAAACCAACGCACTAATAACCGTATTCCCCAGATCTGGCCCCCTGTGACTTTTTCTTGTTCCCGATTCTGAAGAGGCCCATGAAAGGACGACGCTACGTTACGATTGAGGTGATAAAGACGGCATCGAAGGAGGAGCTGAACAAGATCATAAAAAATGATTTTTTGAAGTGCTTCGAGGATTGGAAAAAACGTTGGCAGAAGTAAATAATATCTAGAGGGGATTGCTTTGAAGGGGACAAAACAGATATTCGTGAATAAATAAATAATTTTTGAAAAAACACAAAAATCGCGATACTTTTTGAACAAACCTCGTATACATAAAACAAAGTTGTGTGTGTTAAAAAACCAGCGGAATCTTCGAAAAACTACCATTAGGATACGTTTGAATTGTACCTTTGTAACTTAGAGCAATTCATTATTTTTAAAAATTGTAATGGTACCATGACCTAGCATAACGCATACACTAGAAGTGAGCTTGGATGAATTCAAAACGGCGTTTGAATGATTCACTTTAAAACGCATACATGTTTTTCCTTACCTATTTGTAGTAAATGTGAATGTTCTATGTTATTCATGCAAACAAAACATTTTATATGAATATGCTTCTTCGTATTCGTTATCCTTTTTTTTTTTGTTTCTAAGCATTATTTGTTTTGCGTCTGCTCACTTACTTTACACTTGTAGACAACTATATTCATGTCATTCCAATATTTTTTGCTATACTCATTCTTTCATTTCAAATATTTGAATGTGAAGGCAAAATACACATTCCACCACTTTCAAACTGAATACAACAAACTCATACACAATGTTTATTATGGCACAACATGGAGAACGTACAAGTTTCGTTGCGTACTCTTAATTTGTGTATACATTTATGAATTACAACTTTTGTAGTGCAATGTAAATCAGCTGTTGCTCATGACTAATAGTGGCTTTCCAGTGGCTCGTATCACGAAGATTCGGTTTTGTGGTTTACAGTGGTATTTTTGTATCACGAACAGCTGTTGTTTGTTTTGATTATACATACAAATGGAATGTTGTGGCTAATTGTGATAATTAATATGGCCATTTTGTGAAAAATATATGATTGAGAACAATTTGGAGTGTATGCAAATAATTCTTGCAGCTTCCTTTTTCATTACTGCTACTTATTTTGTTAATATATAAAGAAAAAATTACAATTTAAAATTTTCTTCAAAATGTTTTGTGCTGTTTTATGTGCGGCGCGCAAAAAAAACGAAGAAGAAGACACATGACAATCACAAAAAACGACGAAATTATGAATATGCTGCCAACCTACATGGGAAAATTGCCCAGCCCTGATAAGACTGACCATTCAAAAAAACCGAATCTTAGCGTATCTATTTGAGATTAGCATCTCTCAATCGAATCACTCTACAACAACCCCTCATTTTTGTCATTTGCGAGTCCTGAGAATATCTGTTTTTTGTTTTGGTTTTACATACAAATATAACGTTGTGGCCAATTGTGAGAAATTAAAATGGAAATTGTGCGAGAAATACATGATTGAGAACAATTTGCATTGTATGCAAATAATTCTTGCAACAGCCTTTTTCATTCCTGCTACTTACTTTATTAATATTTGAAAAAAAAATTACAATTTAAAATTTTCTTCAGTTGGTATCAAAAGTACTCATTTGATACCAAAAAAAAAAAAAAAATATTTAATTATAATAGCGGCGACGTCTGTTCCCATGCATGCTCCAAAATAATTCGCTCACGTAACAGACTGTCCCTAAAGTGTATTGAAAAACTTTTATTTTTGGGAAATTTAGAGAAAGAAGATTTCTTTATATAACTTATGGATGCATGTGCTTGGCATATTTGTAAACAAAAATATTTCTTACAAAATCAGAAAATGTATCAATAAGAGACTTATAACAAATAAAACTTCACACATTTATAAAAATGCATAAATTGTTTTTATTCTAATTTAATGCATATATTTTGTTACATTATATTAATTTAATTATTCAAAGTCCAGTCATTTTTGTGCAAAAAAACTGGCATGTTCGTGTTCTTCGGCTTTAGTCTGCTTCTCCTGTCTGAAATGATCAGCCCAGTTTTACTGAAGGTTCTTTCAGATTCCATTGAAGTTGCCGGTATACAAATATATTTCAATATGCACATCATTAATGGCTTAAAGTCATCTGCTGACCTACATATACAAATGATTACCTTCCAATAGAGAAGAGGATCAGCATCGGAAGCAATGTTCACCCTTTCTATGTATTGCCGAATTGTGATGATTGCGTCGGATCTTGAGGATTTATTTTTGGAATTGATTTTATGCTCTAGAAAGCCAAATAATGATGGGGGGATTTTCAGAAGAAGTATTGTTGTCAACATTTGCAATATTTTTTTAATTCATTTTCTTTTGCGCAAATGCAATTTCTTCTTCCAGCTTAACAGCGGCTTGTGCCGCATTATTCGCCGATTCAAAACCCTCTTTCTTAAAACGGGGATCCAAAATGGTTGCCATTCGTGTTACCGTACGGGTTTCATATGGTGTCAGCCGATTTCGCACTGATTCTATGAGGCTGCTGCACAGTGTAAAACCTTCAGAAGTTTTTTTTGTTTGTGACAGAGTTGTTCATATATTCCATATGAAATGGGAATGATGAGTGAAACAATTACGTAGTTATTGCCACAAACCTTAAAAACCAAAATATATCACGTTAATAAGGTTATTATATAAGGTAGACAAATTTAGATATAAACTTTTTACCTGTTCTGTTGCAGTTTGACAAATTGTAAGTACTGATGTAACTTCTTTTAACGCAAAACACAGCAAAACGTTTGAAATATATTGATTTGTTTCAATTAATCGTTTAATTATTGCGTATGTGCTGTTCCACCTTGTTGGAACTTCCTGAATAAGGCAATATGGGCTGTCGCTATTTTGTTCCAGTTTAAATTTTTCATAGGCCATGACGCTTGATTTAAAAAATTGGACAATGCCCCTAAATTTTTTTCTTAAATTTTGTAAATGCTCATTTTGTGATAAGCCGTCTTTCACAACTAGGTTAAAGGAGTGAGCATAGCACGGGAGATGCTTTTTTTGTAAAATGTTACATGCACTAATTATAACAGGAGCGTTGTCCTTCACCACGCAGCAAACTTTATCAAACACACTCCATTCTGTTAGGGAACCTCGCAAAGTATCCGCGATATTGGCGGCTGAGTGATTTGTCACATCTAACAGTGGTTCTCTTGATAAAACTGCTGAGCGCAATTTCTTATCATTAACGACAAAATGACAAGTGATAGATGAGTATCCTTGATTTGCAATGCTTATCCAACCGTCACACGTAATAGCAATGTGAGAGACTTGAGACAATATGCTCATCAGCTTGCACTTCCCTTGATCAAATCCATTTTTCAATAGCACGTCTCTTAAATTTTTAGCTCTCGGAAGCACATAGCGTGTGTCTAAACATTTTGTGTATTTGATAAAGCCCACATTTTTAACTATGTTTGTAGTCACCATATTAACCAAATCACCATTAATGTCCTCTTTGCGTCAGGAATTGCTGTCATACTCGATTGCTCGTTTAAAATATGAGTCAAAGGATCTCATATTTCCTTGTGCGCTGCTCGAATTTGAGGTATAAGTGCTTGGAGAATTGATTTGATTATTAGTTGTTTCATCCATATTTCTTTCCAGGTTGAGATGGAATCTTTTAAGATGGTCCCGTCAATTACTAATATTTCTGTTAGTTTTATACTCATTGCCACATTGAGTGCACTTAGTAAGTTTTCTGTCATCTGATTTCTTGAAATATTTCCAAACTGTAGAGAATCCCTTTTGCCGCTTTTTCTTATTTTTGGCTTTGTCACTATCATCCGATTCAGTGCACACGCATATACCATCATTTTCCGAGCTTACAGTAGCATCTTTTTAATTATTAGTATTTAAAAATAGTTATTTTTCTTCATTCAATAACAAATATTTACCTTTTTCAATTCTTTTCACGAATCTATCCATATTTTCCACTAAAATGCTGGCAAATGTACTTCTGTCAAACAGGCGTGCAAAGATAGAATAAACTAGTGCTGGAGAATCGATATCGATCGATAGTTTTTCAGCACTAGAAGAAACAATGAAGTAATAAAGGTGCTGTCCCACGAAAAGAAAAAATTAAGCTATCAAAAACGATCGATAGTATTGAAACCTATCGATGGTGATACGATAGTCAGTCAAAACTATCGATAGTGCCATCGATTGTTTCAGACCACTAAGCATAACAACTACCAGCTCAATAACCAATCAAAACCTTCTACCTGATCATAGCCACCTTCACTACAATAAACATAAACATAAAAAACCTGTACAACTTTGGTACCATACAAGTTAACTCCATAAGCAAAAACGCAAATATTATCCACCTACTACAGAAATATTACTAAAATTACTTAAATTATATTTTAAATTTTTAGTTTCGTATATTTTAATTTAATTTCCATTTAAACATTTAGTTCTCGATTAAGTGTTATTATTAAGTTTTTCATTGAATGAACTTATGTGCTTTTTTTAAAACCTTAATCTTTTTTTTCGTATGTTTTAAATAAATTGAATAATTATCTCTACTGGTACTTACGTATATAAAAGATCTAATGAACTAGAAGCGAACTAGTTCGCCTTAGAGATTCGAACTAAATTGAGTACTCCTAACGGCGAATGATTATGCCCAAGCCTAGTAAATTTGTGTTAGCGCAAAGTTTGACAAAAAAATCATACAGCTGACCGAACATCTGACTTTGAAAGTCTACTAAAATTTAATGGTTGCCATATTTTCAAAAATATTTATGAATTCATTAAATGTGTATGTTGTATTTTAAGAATATTTAATATAAATTACGTTTTGTTGCCATACATTTTTCGATTTTATACCAAAAATTTGCAGAAAAAAACCATAGTGCACTGTGGAAACGCTATAACCTATGATAACAATTGTCCATCTATGCTTGATCGTGTCAAGGGCACTTAATACAAATAAAGTGACTCGCGAGATAGACGCACCGTGCATGGCTCTATAAGCATCTTATTTCCTGTCATGTGGAGACAACACATTTGGAATATTGCTGAATGAGTATTGCTGTTATTAACTAAATTGGAAAAGTGAATTTCAAAGGTTTGTCTTAAAATTTGTGAAGATTTGTAAATATTAAAGTGACTCGCGAGATAAAAATTATTAAATTATTGCTTTAGTGATGTGTTACTAAAAATAAGAGATCATTTACTTTGTTTCACGGAAGCTACAAAAATAAAATGGAATAACAGCTTATTTTATACATTGTGAATTAAGAACTTTAAATTGCTGCATTTTGAAAAAAAAAAAAAAAAAATATATATATAAATGCTTAACTGTAAAGGTTTATTGAAGATAGAAAGATTAGACTAAACAATCGAATTAAATCCATTTTTTTACACGCCCAATTGTTTTGTTCTTAAGAAAATAGTGTTTGCTTTTTATCGGTTTCGATACTTCATGTGAAAACCCTGAGGTTAAACCACAGCATCCAGCTTTTTTGGCATCTAATCAAGAATTTTTTTATTTCGGGGAAAGGACAGATGAAAAAGGCAATTTTGGATCAAATCTAGCAAGAAGCAACACAAAAAGTAAGGCATTCGATATAAAAAATGCTACAGTTGCGGCTGGTCCTTCACTTCGTTATAGGCAAGCTATAAAGAATTCCTCCTTCAAGGTGTCCAATAAGCCCTCGGTTTTTGAGCTAGAGAGCTGATATTTCAACCATACGCAGTATATTTGTCGGAATCAGCCGAATGGGACCACTAGGTGGAGTACCCCTACACAAACCCAGATCAAAATTAAAATTATTATTAGAAAAACAAAGTATTACAACTTTGGCATAGCAAAATAAAAAGCAGTTAAAGGAAAAGAAGCGAAAAATACAACAAAAACAATTCACACAACTTTTTCCTTGTCAAGTTTCTCTTACAAATGTGACAAATGCTCTGGTTTTTGTTATTAACTTTCGTATAGGAATTATTAGTATCGTTTGCGCGTTTTTGACGGTTTTTCATTGAATTTATATCTTTATCATGTCATAACTTATCTCCGTCTAGTTTTGCATATTCATTTTTACATACTCTTAAATGCAAAGTATATGTATTAGGTTGGTGCATAGATTCATAATTTAGAGTATAGCAATAGACTTATCGTTTCTGTTAATTTTTCTCTTTTTAGTTAAGTAACACTCACTGTCCATTTCATCAAACCTGTTCCTAAATTATTTAATTTTTAAAATACATATCGCATAAGCACAACGTGGTTTAAGGTGTATATATATATATAACTAAAAAGAGAAAAATTAAGAGAAACGATAAGTCTATTGCTATACTCTAAATTATGAATCTATGTCGTAGATCCGAGTGTGGAGCCTGTTTAACCTTTTTGGGCAATCATTTATAATAAGGGTCATATATTGAGAGCGTCTGTGTACCGACTTATGTAGCAGTTAATTGGTTCATGATGTTTTGGGGGACTTAAATGTCGTTCAGCGTTTGTAGCGCAACGAAAAGAAGCAGTGTTTCGTTTTCGATCGAATTATATCGATGTTCCATCGCCTGGACCAAGTTGCGAATTTGTCAAGAGTTCTTTGAGTGACACATGTTAGAATTACTGTGTCGTCCGCATATGTGGCAGCAAGAGTGTTTTCATTAGTTGTCGTTGGGGCATATCACTTTTTATTGTTTATTGATTCCAACAATTTACAATTTATATTATACTAAATAAACAAATAAAGAATATACGACTATGACGCTATGTTCTTTAGTCTGAAAAATACACTATGTGTTTTTAAAGAAAAACCTGAAATGACCTATTTATTTAAAATTATGTTTTTTAATTAGACTATCACAATAGGGGCCCCTATAATTTACATCAAGTGTTAAACTCCTTTTATATAGAAAAATCTTTTCAGTGTCAAAGTTATGTTCGATGGATACCATTAAAATAAATTTGGACAATTCTATCAAGTTATGTTGACGTAGTTTTAAACTGTAATGATAAAGACGATTGAATGATTGGCTTAAATCAGATAAAAGAACATACATTCTGTCAAAAACGTACCGGGAATTTATAAATAAAACAACATTTTTAACTTTAATCATCCAAATTTATTGGGTCGCCTTCAAAATAGGCACCATTTGCTCCAGTACATCTATGCCAACGGCATTTCCAATCATCGAAACATTTTTTATAGGCGCTTTCCGGGATGGCCTTCAGTTCACGCGCCAAATTTTGTTTTATGGCTTCAATGGACTCAAAACGGGTGGCACGAAGCGGCAATTTTAGTTATGGAAAAAGGAAAAAGTCACAGGGGCCAAATCAGGTGAATACGGTGGTTGTTCAATGATGTTAGTTGAGTTTTTGGCGAGAAAATCCTTCACAATCGTAGCTTTTTGAAGAAAATTCAGCTCTTTTGGCACCAGTCGCGCGGCCACCTTTCTCATGCCCAAAATATCAATCAAAATCGTACGTGCTGTCTCGTGGAATATGTTGAGCTCATGTGCTATCTCTCTCAAGCTGGTATGACGGTTTTCGAGCACCATTTCCTTAATTTTATCGACGTTATCGTCGGTAGAAGCCGTCGATGGGCGTCCGGAATGAGGCAAGTCTTCGACCACTTCACGACCGTCTTTGAAGGCTTTGTACCACTCATATGCCCGAGTTTTCGATAGAGCATTATTGCCAAAGGCCTTTTGTAACATTCTCAATGCATCGGCACACGAAAATTCATTCGCGACACAAAACTTTAAACAAATTCTTTGTTCAACGAAATCACCCATAGTAAAAAATCGGCACGCACTATTGACATCGACTTACTTAACCAGCTGCTGTAAACAAACTGGTTGACAGATCCCGCTCAAACTTGGCATAGTAATTAAGGACAGTTGTACCAACCTAGGATGCCTAGATTACCCCGCCAGATTTAAATCGACAATTCCCGGTACTTTTTTGACATAATGTACATAAGTTGTTAAAAAAAATATTTTTGTGCAAATTTTCCAATTCTTTATTTGGCAACTAATTCGCAATTTTACCGTTTATAAGGTTTAATTGTTTTCTAGTGGCCACATTACTAGTTTCAGTTTTTAAGGGTAGTGGTTAATTAAAAGTATTGATAGATCTGCAAATTTTTATATTACAGGTACTACTAGAGCAACATGCCGCAGAATGAGTATATGGATCGCCATCGTAAACTTTATGGTAGGCGACTTGATTATGAAGAAAGAAAACGTAAAAAGGAGGCACGTTTACCTAAGGAACGAGCAAGAAAGGCACATAAATTGAGAGGCATTAAGGCCAAATTATTTAATAAAGAGCGCCGAAATGAAAAAATTCAATTGAGAAGAAAAATACAAGTGCATGAGGAAAAAAAGGTCAGCAAACAGGGAGAAAAAGTTGAAAATGGCGCTCTACCTCACTATTTACTTGATAGGGGAGTTCAACGTAGCGCTAAAGTGTTATCCAACATGATCAAAGAAAAACGTAAAGAAAAATCTGGGAAATGGGACGTGCCTATTCCTAAAGTTCGTGCTCAATCTGACGCTGAAGTTTTCAAGGTTTTGAAAACTGGGAAGACAAGGCGTAAGGCTTGGAAGCGAATGGTTACCAAAGTAACATTTGTTGGTGAAAATTTTACTCGTAAACCTCCAAAATTTGAACGCTTCATTCGTCCGATGGCATTGCGTATGAAAAAAGCGCATGTAACACACCCGGAGTTAAAAGCCACATTTCATTTACCTATTATTGGAGTAAAGAAAAATCCTAGTTCATCAATGTTCACTTCTCTTGGAGTTATAACTAAGGGTACTGTCATCGAAGTTAATGTTTCCGAGCTTGGATTAGTGACTCAAACTGGTAAAGTAGTTTGGGGAAAGTACGCACAAATAACCAATAATCCAGAAAACGATGGTGTTATTAACGCTGTCTTGTTAATATAGGTTCTATAATATAGTTTTAAGGTTTTATTAAGACATTAATATATTTTTATAAATATTTAAAAATAAGTAAAATCGTTTTTTATACACAGTACAAGTTCTATATCGGCGTGGAATTCGGTATGTATAAAACACACAAGCATATGGGGTAAAATCTCAGAAATTGATTTCGTGAAATCTGGGTACGTCAATGTAACCTCCTCTGATGTAAGGATTAAAGTGTGATCGGTGGCGCATATTTTCTTATGCCGTTAACTTTTTCTGTAGTTGTCTTTATTCCAATTCTGTAAAACCTAAGTATTCCACCTCAGTTTTGAAAAACTTTGACTTCTGTGGATACCCCCAATTCTCAATTTGGTGAAACCCAGACTTTAGATCAATTGTAAAATATTGGATGGACAACGTTTAGGTTTGACAGTATTTCGATGTGGTTTACAATGGGGCACTTGTCATCGACAATAACCTCTTTCAATTTCCTAAAATCACTCGCTAATGGTTTCTTCCAATTTCAAATACTTGAAATGAAATAATGAGTATAGCAATTAACACTACAAGTGTAAAGTGAGTGAACGGACGCAAAACAAACAATGCTTAGAAACAAAGAAAAGGAAAAAGAATAAAAAGAAGCATATTCAAATTAAATGTGTTTGCATGTATTGTGTATTGTTGTTGTAAGAAATAAACTGCTATTGTAATATTAATATGAAATTGAATTTATGCTTGTGGATTAAGGAAGCGAGATAGTGTGGGGGAAGCTGTGTTGTTGCGAGCTCTGAGCTTTATAACCAAACTTTTTACAATCCAAACACGTGTAGCTTGAAATCACTCTTTGCTCATTTAATACCACGCTGTTTTCTCTGAAGATTTTACTCACCGCCCTCACGGTTTCATCATGTTCCTGTTCGCTAGCTCCAAAAATTATAACATCATCGATGTAATTCATAACGTTCGGAACCGTTGCCAACATCTGTTCGAGCCGACGTTGAATAATTTCTGGTGCCGAGTTTATCCCGAACATCAATCGTTTGTATAGGAAAAGGCCCCTTGGCGTTATGAACTTCGTAATCTCCCTACTAGCTTCATCCACCTCCAGGTAGGCATCTTTTAGATCCAAGCGGGAAAAGAACTTTGCACCTTTCAATTTCGTCATAAACGATTCGAAGGTAGAGGATAGTTTTCTGGAAGAATCGCTTTATCTGCTAATCGCATATCGACGCACAGGCAAATGTCGCCATTCTCTTTAAAAGCCAGTACAATGGGAGAGATCCATGAACTAGGGCCCATAACTGGTTCGATTATATCTCGACTCAGGCTAGCCCTGAGCTTAGCTAGGACTTTGTCTTCCAATACCACTGGAATTCGCCTCAATGGCTGCTGCACAGGGTTAACCTTGTAGTCGATGGATAGCTTTACCTCGACGCTTTTCCTTTTAGGAAATTGTGTAGTCTACACTACACGATTGATGTTTAGTCCTAGGCGAAGAACATTAAGATCTATTGCTGTGTCATGTCCAAATAGTGATTGTCGTCCATTTTTGATAACGAAAAACTTTGCAATCACTTCGACATTTGACAGGACTGATATGGGTGCCTCAAAAACGCGAATTCCTTCAAGTACTTCCGCAGAAGCATATCTTCGAAATTGTTTCTCTGAATGTGATCTAGCATTGAAAATGGTCGTCTGCCGTCTCTTGAAAATCCCATCTCTGAGTGGAGAGAATCGCCGTTTAAGGATGCTTCTACAGCTCTGAGCGAAATGACATAACTTCGAGCATTTGTTGCACTTGGCTGTCCGTGCCGGGCAGAACAAGTTGTCTTTAGTATGGCCCCTCTGTCCACACCTTGAGCATTCAAAATCCCATTTAGTTTTCTTAGCAGTAATTTTACTAATGGAATCAACGTTAGACTTGGTCACCATTGGTTCGGACTGTTTATTTATCTGTTCCTCAACCTAACACGCTTCAATGATTTCGTCCAATGAATGTTATTTTCCTAACAGCTTCTTCTTTAACTCAAAAGGGGCCCACGAATCAATTATTTTGTTCTTTAGACAGATTTCCTCTATCTCTGCTTTCGATGTCCCAAATGAGCATTTATACATTTGTTGGCGCAAACGTAAAACAAATTTATAGAAATTCTCGTTCTCTAGAGGTGTCAAACTCCGAAACAAATGCCTCTCAAATGTGGAATTTTGTTTAGGTGAAAAATATGCATTCAATTTATCAATTAAAATCGAGAAAACATCACTTTCCCCTGCTTCGTCAGGTTCATCAAGAGCACCCGGTAACGAGAACGCCACAGTTTGCAACTGAACCCCACCAATATGAAGTTGTTGTTGTTGTTGTTGTAACAGCAAGGGTGCTGCAAGTAGAAGTATGCATGCAATTAATAAGGAAAGGGAAAGGGTAAAGAAAACGGAAATTTGTGTGTAGTAGAGGGAACAAAAAAGAAAAAATAGAAAAAATAAAAGAATTAAAAATTTAAAATTACGTTAATTGATTAGAATTGAGTAAAATGGGTAAAGTTGTAACCTACATCAAGCCCTAAGAAGGAAGCTACCTCTATCGGTCGAAGCCATAAGTCAATAGGAGTCAATTGGTGTCATTACGAATATGTCTGGGGGCAATAACGCCCATTATAATGCCATAGTTGGGGTGTACTTTCATATGTGTTGCCAATGAAAACTGCTTCGAAAGCAGCTCATTATGTTGGCGAACCGATGAAGCCATCTGGAAGCAACCGGTCAATGTTCAAAGGGTGTTATTCTGACTTACTTGCAGGTATCCCCATTGAGTATCACTAAGGAAAGAAGACCATACAGGAGCGGCATAGTTGAGGACAGAACGTCGAATTGCCTTCTAGGTGGTATTTAAAATCTCTTTCTCCTTTTCCCAGGAAGTTCCTGCTAAAGCCTTAAGAATTTTATTCCTCTTAATCACACGATTAAAGGTGTTGTTTGCGTGTCTTGAAAACGTGAGCAGGCTGTCGAAAGTAACACCAAGAATCTTTGGATGAGAAATAGTAGAAACCCTTAAACCCTCAATAAAAATTTCCAATTCCATAGAAACCTCCTTAGTCCAAGAGGTAAAAAGGGAAGATGTTAATTTGGACTTTGAAAGCTTAAAGTTGCGGCTACAGAAGAAATCAGAGATTTCCCTGAGATAATTATTTATCCGGCCGCAAATTTTGTCCACATTCACACCCGAAAAAAAATGATACAATCGTCAGCATAGGTTACTAACTTGATGCCTGGAGGTGGTAATGGCATCTTGGACATATATAGATTAAAAAGCAATGGGGATAAAACTCCCCTTTTAGGAACACCCATTTTAAGCTTTCTAAACCTTGACCTCATGCCTCTGAACTCATCAAATGCTTTTCTACCATGAAGATAGTTTTTTAACCAGCGGTTGGTAGTTACACTCAGCGTGGTACCAAAAAGACCTTGCAGCAAAACTGCATGATTGACAGTGTCAAAGGCTTTCGTCAGATCTAATGTCACCACAACTGTCCTTTCGCATGGCCTCGTGTGGTTGAGTCCATTAGCAATATGTGTAGTAACCTCGGTCAGTGCCGAGGTAGTGCTGTGTCCCTTCCTGAAACCATGCTGATGGCCTGCAATAGTGATAAGTTCTGTCATTGTCGGAAGAATCAACGACTCCAGAACTGAAACCACTGGGGAAAGAAGTGAAATAGGTCTGTAAGAACTACCTAAATCAGCATAATTTCCCGGTTTCAGGAGAGGAATAACTCTTGCTATCTTCCATACGTAAGGCACAACAAGTTGACACATGGAGGAATTAAAAAGTTTAGTGAGGCACGAAATCACTACTGGTCCCGAATGTTTGAGCATAAGCATCGAAACACTATCAGGTCTCTGGGCCGCGTTGCGAATCGCAGCTTCAACTTCACCAGAACTAAATTCCTTCGGCACAACTACAGGTTTGATGTTGTTAAAACTACGTATAGAAGACCGCTTCTCTCTTCTGTTAGTTGTGGGATGCATAATAAACTGATGGCAAGATTGAGCGGCACATTTTTTAGCATTCCCTATTTGTTTTCCCTCAAACAAGTCGAAAAATTGAGCTTTACGCTGTGGCACACCAGAAATGCGTCTAATAGTATCCCACCGCGTACGAGACCCAGGACTACATGACTCAAGATGATGAAGCCATTTCGCTCTACGATGATCGGAGACAAGCTTAGCGTTCTTAAGGTTCATCCCAGTTAGACGCTTATCACTTGGATCAGTATCTGAATCTGATCACGTAAATTCGCTAAGCGTGCAGGATCCGCTGGAAAATTTGGTCTTAAAAAAGGAAATTTACCAGCAGGAATATGCTTCTTTGCGGCTTTATTAATCGCGTGCCTGAAAGCTTTCTCTCCCAGTCTAGTATCATCGGGAAAAGGGAAGTGATTTAAAGTATGATCTACCGATGCCTGAAATTCTGCCCAGTTCGCTGTTCCATGATTGATATAAAACCGATTGTTACAAGTGACAAAATCATCAGGTTTAACTATATCAACAAGAATAGGAACATAGGTCAGAACTCAAAGCAATATCGACAGACCACCTGCAAAATACTAAAAGCGGTGCACTGACGATGGTAATGTCAGGAGAGCTGGCACAGGTAGGACTCATCCGGCTAGCGGAATCTTCATTGATCACTCTAAAATCAGATTGATCAATCTGATAAGCAATGCTAACTCCACGATAGTCATTACCCAATGGGCAGAACCAAAGTTCATGATGTGCATTCAGATCACCTAAGATGATACGGTGATCACCGAGAAGCACATCACCTAGCATTGGATAATAGCTTGGATCACAACTGTTCACCAGAGGAACATAAACGTTCACTAGCTCAATTTCAACATCGCCGGTCTTTATAGCCAGGCATTGAGTCTCTAAGAAAGAATCAGAGGGACTGACAGAAGGTAGGGAAAAGGTGCGATGAACAATGAAAGCCACATCACCCCCAATATTCCTACTTCTATCTTGCCTAATACAATAGTCCGCAGGGGACGTCAGACCACATGAGCTTGTTAGTTTAGTTTCCTGAACAGCTGCCAAGAATATTTTATTCCGAACCATATAATCTGCAATCTCCACAATCTTCCCACGCTACCCATTACAATTCAACTGCATAATCCTAAAAGAATCAAACAATTGAGATGACGTAAGGCTACGAGCACGCGGTGTTGATACATTTTGCGTCGGAGAAAGTGGAGGTGACAGTGTTCGATAGGCTAAAGGTGGCAAAGACCGGATGGAAAATGGTGAAGCGTTAACGGTAAGAGTCCTACAACAAGGCGCTTTAAAGTCACTATTCCATTCCCTTCGAAATCTAAGACCAGCACAACGCCTCATATGACACAACCTATGACAATTATTGCACTCAACTGAGACAATATTGCGTTGTAAAGCATTGGCACAAATTGGACATACCCGTTCCATATAAGAAGCAGAATTGCGACTTATATATTGCGGAGCCACCAAAGGTGTGAGCGGTTGTGACCACGGCTAAAATGAAGTACCCTGTTATTGTACACAACAAGGAACAACATACTGCACTGGCCGATCCTTCAAGGATTTTAACCCAGAACAATTCATAAGATGACACCATTCCATACATCTAGATCATTGGATAGTGGCAGAACTCTTACCAATCCTCTTACTGCACACGGAACAAAACCAAATCCGAGCTGGTAACAACTGCTCTCCTCAGAAAAAAAGGCAGGCATACCTGCATCATCGCGGCTGAAATGAGTGGTCCTTGGCCGACTGTTGTTGTCGAGTACTTCCGAGACGCAGACCCGACTACTCGAGAGAAGTCCAAAATGAAGTAGTTTACTCCTCTTTTGTTTTGGAGAGTCTATATCTTCAGCTTTAATGTATATCAAAAACGCTCGAGGTCATTTCTCCCATTCATTTCGCAGAATCGATTTCTCAATGGCTTCGCATAAAAAAGGTTTCAAATTGTGTTCAGTCATCCTCTTGCCGAAATATAAAATGGAAATCGAAAATTAAATTGCAATATATATCCCTTCGCTTCTTCTTTTCCTTTTAAACAGATCTAAAATGCATTACATCACAAGTCATTAAAATTGAAGAAAGACTTTGGCTTGTAATAGCTACGCAGCCTCTTAGAATTTTATTTTTCTGTCATTAAATAAAAGAGAACTCTCTCTCTTACTCAGCCCGTTCATATATTTCAAATCTCTTTATTCAGTTGGCTTGTGTACACACACACGGCCTCACTTCTTATTATAATATTTCTTTCTCTTCTCTCTGACTCAAACTTATTGTGTTGCCGTCTATTTAGACATTGCTTATTCATTTATAACTGACTTTTTTGAACACAGTCTTATTTCTTTCTTTCTTTCATACATCGTATGTATGAATGTGTAACAGCTTTATACAAGCTTGTAGCAAAAGAGAATGAAGACAGTCTTATAGTGTTTATCAACACTAGCAACATGTGGGCGTCTGTTTTCAGCAGTCCCACGCACACACTCTCACAACAACAGTTATTCATATAGACCTTCACTCTCTTTTACTTTTTTTATTGTATGATATTTTCACTTTAATTTAACAAATTTTATCACGTGCATTATCCATTAATAGCAATAAATAATCCAACACTATTTACCTCGTCGCCAATGTAACAACCCACCAATATAAACAATAAATCAAACGCGTATTTACCAATAGATTACAAACGCAATTCTTTAATCAAGTCAAATTCAATATTACTTCTCGACTCGATGGTCACTCAACGTATGACTACTCTCCGAACTCTGCGCTAGTGTTGCCATCGCTGCTCACTTGAGTGAAGACGCTCTCTCACTCAAGATTCACGCCATATAATATTGCTGAATCGATTGATGCTAGCACAACAAAAGCCTTTCCTGAATCGCTTGAAATGGACCTTCCTATTAATCATATCTCCCCAACCGAAGTCCTTGACCAAATCAAAGAACTCAAGTTCAAAAAAGCTCCAGGCAACGACATGATCGATAGTCCAGTTATAAAATCATTGCCAATAAAGGGGGTCCTGTCTCTAGTCACAATTTATAACGCAATGCTCCGTATCGACTACTTCCCCACACAATGGAAGTGTGCTTTGATTACTATGATTCCAAATCATGGCAAGCCAGAAAGTCTAGTTGAATCTTCCAGACTGTCAATCCTCTCCAAATATTCGAAATAATATTCTTGAAAATATTGTAAGCAGTAAGTGGCGTCTAGAGTGCTATACCACATCATCAATTTGGCTTTAGAAAAAACATGGTACCCTAGAGCAGGTTCACAGAGTTATCCAGAAGATCCATAACTTTCATGGTGACAATTAAGGACGAAACGTCTACTATCCGACAAACCATGGCAGGGGTGCCCCAAGGTAGCGTACTCGCTCCAGTGCTGTACACAATATACACAAGTGAATAAAATAGATCTTTTGTTTGCCACATATGCTGATGATACTGCAATTATGGCCTCTTCCAAATGTTCCTCTAAAGCCACTGCTATACTGCAGGAATATTTAACTACTGTAGAGGACTGTTTCAAACGATGGAACATCATAGTGAATCAACATAAATCTGATAATGTGACATTTTCACAATCTATCGATATGCCCAGTGGACCATATCGCACATAAATAACTAAAGTGTTACAACTCAAAATTTTCCAATTTTGTTTTTTTGTTAAAAAACAATACACAATGATCATCCCCATCTCCTGTTAAAATCTGGTATTTATTTCTCTACGCTTTACCCAAAAAAAATACCATTGCTTTTCTCTATCAATGTGAGCAAAAACAGTTTTTTGCCTCTACTGAAAAATTAAAAATTTTGAGTTGTAACACTTTAGTTAAACATGTGCGATATGTTCGTAAACGATATCATTTACGAGAGTTTTGCGGCAAAACTATCACGCCTGCGTCCGAAGATGATCTGAGTATGAATCATATGTCGCTCAGTTTGAGGTAGCAAAACTATCATTTATGGCACTCGCAAAAGATACCATTAGTGAGCCTGCTAGTGATATTTTTTGCGAGCATTGCGCAAATGTGCTTGCGGGTATATTTTTTGGTTGTTGTGTTGTGTGTCGGAGAAACCGTTATCTTGCTGATAATTCTTTATTCAGCATTTTTATTCACGCTGTATTTTCGTCTACGAGCTCGATTAAGGGCATTGCGTTGCTGTTGCGGTGCTGGTCTTTTTCAGGTTGTGTCGAGTGCCAGTGAAACAATTTCTCGTCTTTTTTGCCAATTGTTTCTTATACATCGTATTTCTACGGAAAAAACGCTTGTTTCAGAGCCCGTTTGCAATAGTTTTTGGTGAAAGTCCGCGCAACACTCAATTTTTGGCACACTGGGTGCATATAACATTCACATTATAGAAACGAAATACAACATACGAGTACACTCACATTTTCTACAAATAGGTACGGCAAAACATATATGTGTTGTAAACGACGTATTGAGCATAGAAACGGACGAGCTGGTGTGTGCGCTAGGAATGATGACACACAAAGCTCGTTCTGTAGTCACGCAGTTTTGTAATCAAATGAAATATTGTACTTTCAGTTGTAACAATGCTGATTGACGTTGAAAATGAGAGCGAATTTGTGGCTATGAGCACATGCGAGTCCGACTCACACTTGGCAAATTTTTTTATTTTTACACTCAAAATCTTATACTAAAATTTTTACCAACGCCGCTAAAGAAGTTTTTTCACAGTGTGTGTATTTCTATTGCCGCTATAACTACAAATAATTAATAATTTTTCAAAAATCCACCGGGAAAGTTGGAAAATCTCAATAAAGGACTAATTACAATTATAATAGCTTATTTTTCAAGCAATGCTTTGTAACTTAAATCTGTTGGTTATTATTTATGTTATTTCTTTATATGATGATGATATGATTTCACTATTATTGAAATACATATTTTATTTTAGCTTCAAAAAAACTTGGACGATAGTACAGAACCCTTCATGTGCGAGTTGGACTCACACTTGACCTGATATTTATAGTATTTCATATTCGTTTGATGTTTGTAGGGTGAGGAACTACGGAAGGGTTATTTTTCAATGTTCACTCGAAGGCATTGATATTAACAAGAAGTAGATATTTTTTTATGTATTAAGAAAAGGATATTCAATTTTATTTATTTATTTCAATTATTAAAAATAATTCTAATAGATTTTTTCAAATAAAAAAATAAAAAATTAATACTATACGAGTATGTTTGGGCAACTTAAGAGAGCAGATGAAGAGTGGCAAGGCAGAAGAGAAGCGATCAACAAGGTGGAAGAACAGAGGAAACAGTAAAGAAAAAAAAAGAGTGACAACAACAATACCAGCAACGACAGTTAATATTGATAACATGTTTATTGTTCTATGTTTTTACGGTTTTTAGGCTTTAATTTCTGTGTTCTTATTTTTTCATGATACAGTTTGTTATGTGATGTAAAGATAAACGGTTCGAAATTAATGCATTTTTATACTCTTCACGCAGTTTGTCAAAAAGTTTGTAACACATAGAAGGAGACGTCGGAGACCCCATAAAGTATATATATTCTTGATTAGCGCGACGAGATGAGTTGATCCAGCCGTGCCCGTCTGTCTGTCTGTATGCAAACTGGTCCCTCAGTTTTTGAGCTGGAGAGGTAAAATTTTGCACGGAGTATGAACTACCCTTTTTAACATACATTTTTGGTGACCGTGACAGGACATGGATTAAAAGTTAAGTTATCGTCCATGTAATACAATATCAAAGAAGATATAATAGAATTGATTGTTTTAGCAGGTTGTAAATACACTGTAATCAAGGTATCAAAGGTGAAATGGAGTATATACGAGACATACATATACGTCCAGCTACATTTTTGTCCATTCCACACATTTCTACCTCAGTGAGACACACCACTCCAGGATAGTACACACACCAGGATAGCGATCATCCATTACAAATCGACAGATAAACAGCAAGTATATACGAATATACTCTTTATATTACTATTATTATTATAAGCTATACAAGTTAGGCAGGGTCAATACCAACATGAGTAATACCGACAAGGAAGCAAAGTTGATCTCTCTACGTGCCCAACGTACGGTGATTGAGAATCACATTAAAACCATACAACGGAAGGTAATTGCTGATAGTGCCAAAGAGGAAGCTAATGTTTTGGATTGTAGACTAAATATTCTAGAGTCGCACTATCGTCAACATATCCAAATTCAAACAAAGATTGAAAACTTGGACACCATTGATGCTTGTCGAGCCGAATTTGATGAATTATTTATTGCTGCAAAAGTAAATATCCTTACATTATTAGAAAAGCGTCACAGCAATGAACATAACTCGACACTGTTAAGTTCTACAATGTCAACTGGTCAAACACACGTAAGCAGATTACCAAAATTGAAGTTGTCAAGTTTCGATGGAAAGTACATCAATTTTAAAACATTTAAAAGTTCGTTCACAAACTTAGTGCATAGTGAAGCTTCTATTCCAGTCATTGATAAATTTAACTACTTAGTTGATTGTCTGTCTGGACCAGCACTTGAAGTTGTACAATCGTTTCAAATTACAGATGCCAACTACAGCAAGGCATGGGCACGATTAGAAGCAAGGTATGATTTGCCCGTGATGGTACATCCTGAAGCAACAGCACTGCAGAAGCTTGTCGACACCGCATCGGCAATACGTGGATCACTTCTTACCATTGGATCTGCTGAAGATATAATGAACGTCATGATCCACATTATGCTAACCAAAGTAGATCTGGAGACCAAAACGAAATGCGATGAAAAACAAGATTTCGGGAAACTGCTCTCATGGGACGATTGCTGTAACATTCTCAATCGTCGTTGCCAATTTCTTGAAACACAAAACGGAAACCGAAACCGTTAGGTATACCAAAGACAAAAGCTTCGTCGAAAGCATTTCTTACTACAAGTTCCGCATGCTTGTATTGTAATGCAACATCACATTTTATTTCCAGCTGTAATCTTTTGCAAATATCTCATTAGAAGAACGAATTGGATTTGTTAAAAGATCAGGTTGTTGTTATAATTGTTTACGGAATACACATCAAGTTAGCGATTGTCAAGTTAAAAAGAGATGTAAAGTGTGCAACTCTGTTATTTGTTCCTACTACTTTATCACAATCAGAACAGCCAAGTCATTCAGGAGGAAACAAACGACCATCGCAAGGTGTTAGTCTCGTAGCGAACACAGCCAAGAAGGGCATACTTCCGACAGCAGTAGTCCAAATAAAGGACAAATTCGGACAGCTTCACTTAGTTCGTGCGTTACTTGATTCTGGTTCTGAGATTAATTTCAATACGGAAGAAACTTCTCAACGTCTGCAACTTGACAAACAAAGGGTGTATGAAGAAGTTAGCGGTTTGTCAGATGTAAGGTAGAAGGTGAACTATAACGTGCTCACAACACTTCGATCTCGATGCACTGATTTTGAATGGCCATCAACATTCGCGGTGATAACGAGAATTTGTGCAAAGCAACCGAAGGGAAATTTCGAGATCGCAGAATGGAATCTACCATCAAACGTAACACTGGCTGATCCACAGTTTTATTCATCTTCAAAATCGATATTTTAATTAACACTGAAGGTTTTTCGATGCTATACGGGAAGGTAAATACAGCCTCGAGGAGAACCAGCCATGCCTACTCAATACCGCATATGGTTGGATAATCGGAGGTAACCTAGGACTTACTGAATCACATGAAGTCCAGTTTTGCCATTTCGTTCAAAAAGCTGAATCGAATGAAAGTGAATTGATAGGGCTAGTGGAACGATTCTGGAGAATTGAAGACTACCAGACGAATGCATCCGACTTAACAGAAGAAGAAATTGATGCCGAACAGTATTTCTGCAAAACAGTGGCACTGCGAAGTGATGGACGTGTGCAAGTGAGGTTGCCATTCAAGAAGTCAGCAGTTCAATTAGGGAACTCATTTGACATGGCAATGAAACGCTTTAATTACTTAGAGAGGAAACTAGATCGTGATGATAATTTAAGAGAGGCATATGCCGCGTTCATGGACGAGTACATATCTCTCAACCACAATATGTTAGTTTCCAATGTAGAAATTAACAAGCCTCATTTCTACAAACCATATCATTGTGTGTTAAGGCCACAGAGCCTAACAACAAAACTACGCGTAGTCTTCGACGCATCGACAAGGAGCACTTCAGGACGATCTTTGAATGCGTTATTAATGGTGGGACCAACCATACAGCAAGAATTAATAACTAAATTACTTTCATTCCGTTTACACAGATTTGATTAACAGGGGATATTGCGAAAATGTATCGCCAGTTCATAATGGATGAACGGGATAGGTGCTTTCAATTAGTATTGTGGAGACTTAATAAGCACAACGAAATTCAGACATATCAGCTGAATACGATTACATATGGTACATCAGCAGCTCCATTTCTGGCAATAAAAGCATTGCGTCACATAGCAAGTTCTTACGGGTCTGAATTTCCACTCGGTAGCAGTGGCAACATCAGAATCTGAAAAATTCCTTGTTCTTGATGATCATGAAACTACAAAAACATTAGGCATCGCTTGGCAACATAACCTAGATGTTTTTGTGTTCCACTACCAGTTTGAGTCAGGAGAACATTTCACGAGACGATCCATCTTGTCAACATTTGCACGAGTACTCGATTTGTTAGGTCTTATAAGCCCTGTAATAATTCGGTGTAAAATCTTCAATCAGGACATAACATTGAAGGGAATTGATTGGGATACGCTAATTGAAGGTCAGCTCCAAGAAACCTGGATGAATCTGCTGCAAGATCTCCGTAGCATTTCACGTTTAAAATTTCCACGATTTGTGTTCACTTCACCAAATGAGTTGTGTGAAGTACACGGATTTGCAGATGCTTCAGAAAGAGCATACGGATGTTGCATCTACGTTCGGGTACAACAAAGTGACGGCATCAAAGTTAACTTGCTCATTGCAAAGTCGAAGGTGGCACCGACGAAAGTACAATCATACACGAAGCAAGTCAATTTCTGGACGGATTCGAAGGTGGTGCTACAAAGGATGAAAATGCATGCTTCTCAGCTGCATTGTTTCGTTGCAAACAGAGTATCAGAATTACAAGAGCACAGCCAAGACATCATTTAGAGACATGTACCAACAAAGCAGAATCCAGCAGACATCGTGTCCCGAGGATGTAGTGTAGCAGAGATGCTCACAAATATGTGGGTAAATGGTCCCGACTTCCTTGTATATCCTGAGTGCGAATGGCCACAATTGCGAGAATCATTACCTCCGCCGATCAAAGTACGTTGTAAAATCACACTAGCTTGTAGTAACATTCACTGAATCAGTTATCGATTCGATTGTGAAGAATTGCTCATCATATTTGCGAATTTTGCGTATATTATCCTATGTATATCGGTGCGTAAACAGAATAAAGCCAGATGTGTCGCTCTCATCAGGAGACGTGTTGCACACATCATCAAATGAATTAAATATCACGTTGTGGAGAATCATAGTCCACATACAACAATGTTAATTTTCAAAGGAAGTTGAGTTGTTGAAATTAAAAAAGTCATTGCAGCCAAGCTTGCAACGGCTTACTCTATTTTTGGATGAGATGCAATTGGGAACAAAGACGGTGTGTGTGCTTAGAGTTGGTGGCAGGCTTGCGAATGCTAATATCCCATACGACGCTAAATTCGAAGCTCTGTTGCCTAGAGATCATCTATTTACGAGTATGTATGTCGAATTCCTGTATCGAAGCAACTTGTATGCTGGAGCGAAGGTATTGCTGTCCATATTGCGCACCCATTGCTTCCATTACAAACCTCGCCTTATGCAGCTAATTATGGGTCAACTTCCAGCAGATCGGCTACATCATATGACCGTTTTTGGTTACAGGCGTAACCAGCAAAGGGGGCAAACAACCGTATAAAACTTACGCCGCAATATTTGTTTGTTTTGCCTCTAAAGAGGTACTCATCGAGTTGATAACAGAATTATCGACAAACGCGTTTCTCCTTGGCCTTCAGAGATTTGTCAGTCATCGTGGCATTCCTCAGAAGATCCTTTGCCATAACACAACAAACTTCATTGGTGCAGCCTCAAAGCTAGCTGAATTCAAATCGCAAATGTTCAACAAGACAGCGGTCGATAACATATATTTGTACAGCAATTGTCAAAACTTTGAATTTAGTTTCATCCCCCAAGAGCACAACATTTTGGAGGACTCTGGGAGGCAGCCGTGTCAGCGAAAAAATTAGTCGTAAAGAATGTGACCAATACGAATTTGTCGTTCGAAGAACTGCAAACGGTATTAATCGAAATTGAGGCGATACTAAATTCAAGGCCACTTGACTGATGATTCAAACGATGTTGAAGCAATATCCCCAGGACATATGCTTGTTGGATCCTCATTGCTACCATTACCTGAAGAGGTACTGTATTGTAGTACAGATAACTGCGAAAAAAAGATGCGTTATTTAGATAGATGGCAAAGGGTGACATATCTCAAAAAGTAATTTTGGTCACTTTCATACGTTACAACAACGTTCCAAGTGGACAAAGGAACAGCAGAATCTCACTGTTGGACAACTCATTACCATCCATGAAGGTAACGCGCCACCCAAACAGTGGATTCTAGGTCGAGCGATTTCATCGATCGTTGGCAAAGACGGCAAGGTTCGCGTCGCTGATGCGCAAACAAAAAAAGGCATAGTACACAAACTTGCACCACTTCCAAGGGTGGAGTGCAAGCTGAACAACCGTTCATGTTAATTAAATATTTTACTTTGCATATTTTTCTTTTGAATAAAGAACTACCCTTTTCAACAAACACTACATTTGTCGAAATCAGCCGAATCGGACCCCTAGGGGGGCTACCCCCATACAAACCGGGATCCAAATGAAAGTTCTTATTAGAAAAACTTTTTGTTTTTCATACCATCGACTTGAAATATGCACACTTTAAGTTTCTGAGTGATATCCACCAACCATATAAATTTCAAGTCCCTCGGACCACTAGGGGGGGTACCCCCTATTCAAACAGGGATCCAAATAAAAGTTTTTATTAGAAAAACATTTTTGTTTTTTGTACTATGGAACTGAAATTGGGACACTGTAAAGGGGGTCAGTGTCTGACCCGTATCCACCAACCTTCTAAAATTGAAGACCCTCGGTCTACTAGAAGGAGTGAAGAGTATTACAACTTCGGCATAGCCATAGTTTTTTTTTTTTTAGGGTTCCGTGCCCATAGGGTGCCGTCCGTTCGACTCCGGCACTATCTCATGAACCGTAATAGGCACAGAGTTGAAATTTTCACAGAGTGTGTAATTCAATTGTATGTAGAGCGACATATACCAATAATTTAATATTTTGGTTAACATTTTTGTTTTTTTGTAGTATACTTTCAGGTTGTTGAATTTTTCACTTTTGCGACAAAAACAAATGCAAATTAATTTTACATAACTTTAGACAGAGGTACAAATTTGCATACATTGTGTTATTATTATTATCATTGGGGGTATGTTCCACTGCGACCTATAAGATCTAATGTGCCCCCTTCACGGACTTAGAGTGTTTCTCCTAGCCCGATTCCCTCGATGAATTCTAGTATTGGTCCTACTTCACAGAGTCTGAGTTCGTACTCGGTTAAGGTGAATTCGCCAAGGTGTTTCCTTCTCTTGTGCATCAGGGCAGAGCAAGTTCCTATCACATATAGTGCGGTCTCGCTTTCTTTCCTGTAGAACCTGTAAAGACCATTAGAGAAAATTCCCAGTTATGTTAGGTGATAATTCAGCCTACAATGTCCTGTTAATAATCCCGTACTGATTCTCAAGTTGTTCTTCGTTAGATTCATACAGTCCTTGTAGCGTTCTAGGTTATATGTCCCTAGTGCTAATTTGGGGTGTGATAGCTCCGGTAATTTTTCCCAGTATAATTTTCTTTGTCTATCCTCTTTTTTGCAAATAATACGGGAGATGTTACCCGATCCTAATCCACAGATTGGTTCGGGTCCTACAAATGGAGTTGATGCTCTTTTCCTGGCGAGTTTATCTGCCATTTCGTTTCTATTAAACCCTACATGACCCGGAACCCATAGAATCCACACCTGATTGAGTTGACCTAGGATGTTCAGCTTATCAATGCACTCCATCACCAGTTTTGATGTGACTTGGTGAGATTTAAGTGCTTTGATAGCTGCCTGGCTGTCAGTCAGTATTGCTCTTCTGCGGTTCCGGTAGTTCCGTTTGAGATTAAAGTGCGCACATCTATCTATCGCGTATACTTCCGCTTGGAAGATTGAAGTGTCCTTACCTAATGATTCAGAGTATCTTATCCCTGGTCCAAATACGCCCGTCCCGGCGCCATCGTCAGTGAGGAAGCCGTCGGTGTACCATGTCATCATGTGCTGGTTTATCTTGTATGTTTCTGATAAACCTTCCCAATTTCCTTTGTTACTAAGCTCTGTTTTGAAGAGTTTCTTAAAACTGAACGTGGGAGTATAGAGTCCCTTGGCATCGAGGTTTCAGGAAGATGCTCAGTGAGAAGTTATGTCTTCCTTTGGTTGAGATAACTACCTGTGCTGATGTTGTTCCCAGCTACCTTCGAAATTGCCCTCCTCGCTTGTGACTGGATGAAAATATGAAGAGGAGTGAGATCCAAGAGTACCTCCATTGATGCCGTTGGACATGTTCGCATAGCTCCCGTTATACATACACATGCAAGTCTTTGTATCTTGCTAAGAGTGTTAATTACTGTCTGCTGCTTCGTGCAGTTTTCCCAGACTAATGTCCTGTAGGTTATCATTGGCCTGACAATTGCTGTTTATATCCATCGCAGAATTTTGTGTGCAACCCCAACTTTTACCCGCAATAGCTCAACAACAGTTCAACAGTTATGTTCGGGAATAGTTCTGCACCATTTTTGTCGATTCGTGTTATGCAGCAGTTAGCAACGGATGAAGGGGAAAACTACCCTGTAGCGGTAGATGTCATTAAACATCAAATATATGTGGATGATATTTTGTCTGGGGCAAATAATCTTGAAGGTATGAAAAACATTCAGGCTCAAGTTATCGGTATGCTACACAGTGGCACTTTTGAGCTACGAAAGTGGACAAGCAATTGTCAAGCTTTGTTCCAGCGCATACCTTCCGATCATCTGGAAACGAAGAGGTCGTTGCATCTTCAGGCTGACGAGAGCATTCGTGCTCTAGGCATGTATTGGAATCCAAAGAAGGATGAGTTTAGATTTCAACTAAATTTTGAGCTTTAAGTTGATAAACCTACGAAACGAATTATGTTATCAACAATCGCGCGGTTATTTGACCCAATGGGTTGACTAAGCCCGGTCGTCGTTACAGTCAAGGTTTATATGCAACGAGAGAGTTACACATATTTTGCGATGCTTCAGCACTTGCTTCCGGTGCGGCAGCGTATTTGCGTATACCCATCAAAAATAACCAGTTTCATGTTGAGCTGCTGTTTGCGAAATGTAAGGTCACACCTGTGAAACCTCAACTGACGATACCTCGGGCAGAGCTATGCGCAGCTGTAGTAGTTGCTAAAGTTTATAAATACTTACATCAAAATTTGAAAATTAACATTATGAGAACTGTATTTTGATCAGATTCGATGGTCACATTGAGTTGGATACAAGGGGGTGTGTCACGCTGGCAAACGTTTGTGGCAAATCGAATTAGTCAAATTCTGGACCGGACGCAAGTCATACAATGGTGCCAAATAACATCAGAAGATAATCCGGCTGATCTGCTAAGTCATGGCGTAAGTGTGACAAAACAACTTTCGATACAGTCACAACTATGAACGACGAGGTGAAACCTTTAAGAAGCCATGTAGTTTTGATCACGGATCCTGCTGAAACGTCGATTTTGGAGCGATACTCATCTTATACAAAATTGATACACGTTTTAGCATACATACGATGATTTATACGATTGTACAAAGAAAGCAGAAAGAAGGAAGTCAGTAGCCTTACATGCGCAGTTCCACTTGTCCAGATGCATTCATTTCCGGACGATTGGAAAGTTATATGTTCGGGAAACTTGCTTGCAAACGGTACCGTCTTATTGCCGCTGAATCCTTATTTTGATGTTGATGAGCGAGTCATACGACTAGGGGGGAGATTGCGGGGTGCGTTATTACCTTTTACCGGAAAACACCCATTCATCTTACCGTATAAACATCATTTTACAAGTTTAGTAATTCATCACAGTCATATATGCACTAAACATGGTGGCATATCACTTACGTTATATCATGTGAGAAAGTTGTTTTGGATTGTAAATGGACGCAATGCTGTTCGATTTGCTATAGACAAATGTATTACTTGTTATTAATTTAAACCTCAATTTGCAAGTCAAAAAATGGGAACTTTACCTGCTATGCGTGTGCACCCTGCAAGAGTTTTTTCTACAATTGGTATGGATTATGCAGGACCAGCTAATATCACGCCATCGAAAGAAAGAGGACGTAATGGACTCAAAGGGTATATTGCAATCTTCATCTGTTTGGTGACAAGAGCTATACATCTGGAGCCTGTTGGAGATTTACCATCGAGTGCATTTCTTGGAGCATTATATCAGTTCATTGCTAGACGTGGTCTTTGTCGTGATATTTACAGTGATTGCGGAACCAATTTGTTGGAGCTAACAAAAAATTACAGGCTAATAAAATGACACAAGTTTTACATCTCAAAGGCAATTGCGCCAAATTTGCTCGATAAAGGAACATTTAGCATTTTAATCCACCATCGGCTCCCCATTTTGGCGGTCTATGGGAGGCTGAAGTGAAGTCCATGAAGTATCATTCGAAAACAACTATTTGTGAAAGGGTACTAACGGTCGAGGAGTTAGCTACAACACTCTCTCAAATTGAGTCATGCCTCAACTCAAGGCCATTATTAATGGAAGTAATGATCCTGAAGACTTGTTAGTGTTGACTCCTGGTCATTTATTAATAGGTGACGCTCTTTTGACGCCGCCAACCACAGAACCAGACAAGTTGAGCTTGGTGGATCGTTGGAGTAACTTTCAGTTCTATGCCCAGAAATTTTGGTACCGCTGGAGTTCGCGATTGCAACGCACACCAAAATGGTAAAAAAAAAATCGATGGCATTGTTGGGGCAAGTTAAAAGAGCAGATGAAGAGTGGTATGACAGAAGAGAAGCGAACGGCAAGGTGGGAGAACAGAGGAAACAGTAAAGAAAAAGTCAGCGAAGTGTGAGTTGGACTCGCACATGGAGGGTTCCGTACCATCGTACAAGATTTTTCGCTCAAAATATTAAATTATGTGTATATTTAACAGCCTAAAAGTATACTTCAATTAACAGTATATTAAATAAAAAAACTGTTAAACAAAAGGTTAAATTAAAGAAGAATGCTTCTAAAAAAATACACAAGTGAAATATACACTTAGTGAAAATTTCAACTCTCTACCTATTACGGTTCTTGAGATAGAGCCGGAGTCGGACGGACTGCGTAAGCTTAGTAATAGGGTCCCGTTAGCTCCCTATGGGTACGGAACCCTAAAAAAGAGCAACAACAACAATACCAGCAACGACAGTTAATATTAAGAACATGTTTGTTGTTTTATGTTGTTACGGTTTTTAGGCTTTACTTTCTGTGTTACTATTTTTTCATGATACAGTTTGTTATGTTTGTTTGTGATGTAAAGATGAACGATTCGAAATTAATGCCTTTTTTATTATTAAGTTATTGAACTATATATATATATATATATTTCCCAAAGTTCCTAGGTGGAACACAGGGCCTCAACAAGCATCTTAGAATTCGCCTTGTCAATCGCTAAAGCTTTGATTTGTCTCCAGGAACGTCCTGATTTTTGCACTTCTGCTTCAACTTGTCGTCTCCACGTATTGGCTGGTCTCCCTCGCCTACGACTCCCTTGAGGATTCCAGTCCAATGCTGTCCTTGTGATGTCATCTTGTGGCTTACGCAATGTGTGCCCAATCCACTTCCATTTACGGCGACGGATTTCTATGCCGACAGGTGTTTGTTTAGTTGCAGTCCAAAGATCAACATTGCTAATACCGTCGGGCCAGAATATCCGAATGATCTTTCGGAGACAGCGGTTGAGGAAAGATTGCAACGTTTGCAGAGTACATGCAGTAAGATTCAATGTTTCGCACCCATATATGACTACTGACTTTACGTTAGCGTCGAATATTCTCAACTTCGTGCGTCTGGAAATATGCGTTGCTCTCCATACCTTGTCCAACATGCCAAATGCAGCTCGCCCCCTAAATAAGCGGTTGCGAATGTCTGCTGCTGACCCACCAGTTTTTGAGATAATGCTATCGAGATAGCAAAATTCATCCACTTCTTCCAACGGTGAACCGGCAATTTGGACCGCTTCTGTTTCGGTGGTGTTAATACCGATTACCTTTGTTTTGGCAATGTTGATTTTTAGACCGGTTTGTGCTGCGGCTTCACTTACTGCCAGAAGTTTGGCTGATATGTGCGAGTGTTTGTGCGAGATCAGACAGATATCGCCCGCATAGTCCAGGTCCTCAAGGCGGCAGCACATACCCCAGGAGATACCTCTGTTTGCCACACAGGCTTGCCGCATTACTAGGTCGAGGACTAAGTTAAACAACAGCGGAGATAAAACACAGCCTTGCCTCACACCGGTTTGAATTTCAACGCCATTACACAGATCGTTTTCGTTTTTCACACGGCAGGTAGCGCCCGAGTACAACTCTTTTATGAGTCCAATAATTTTTTCTGGCACTCCCTTGCATGCAAGCGCTTGCCAAATAGCGTCGTGTTTTAGCGTGTCGATAAAGCAGAGGTAGAGAGACGAACGCCACTCAACCGACTGCTTGACAATCACTCTCAAGGTGTTTATGTGATCGACGCATGAGCAACGCGGGCGAAAGCCAGCTTGTTCTTTTCGTAACCCCTGCATGAGCGAGTTGGATAATCTTTTGTGGATTATATGCGCTATGACTTTGTTTACCATGCTAAGCATTGTGATTTATAATGGAGACGGTGATGCGAACATACAGCCTATCCCTCTCAAATGTCAACCTCACCTTCACGTGGTACCCCCTGGTCTTCACAATCGAGGCTCTGACGTCCGAGTAAAGGCGGTATAACCTTATCATCAGTGAGGAGAAAATTCCTACGCCCTTGCCAGCCTGGTGGCAGACCGGCAGCCCCGGATCCAGGATTGGATGCAGAAGGCCAATCCCCTATTCATCTTAAAGCAAACAGATTACAGAAACCAAAACTAGCAAATTGAACTATAATAAACTCAAATTCAAATTAAAACCGAAAGAGCTACTCGTGTTTTATTTTTGTACAAGTCAAAGGCAATCACAGCAAACACCATCAGCAGAATCATCACCATCATCAAACCCTCATTTATAAAAGCGACTCACTGCCATTTACGACAAATGGATATACGCAGGCAGCATCTTAGTTTATGCAGTTTGGAGTTCCGTCATTGGCGCAGCATCAACCACCACTATAACTATTTATTAACGTTACAGGACTAGCTACTAGGCCATAACTCAAAGAAATTGTTATTATACTAGGTGGGGTGAAAAGTAATACGCTGCTACTGCAAAAAAGGTCATGGTGCCTTGGTGTCCGTTCATATTTAAGCAGACATGCCAAATTGCGATACTGCCCTTAGTTTTGTTTTAACAGCTGATTGTTGTTGACGTGTTTCCCATCATGTATGGACAAAAACAATTTTCGTTCTCTCATAAAACATTATATTTTTGAGAAGGAAACAAAAGAAAAGTTGGATAAATATTATGGGGCTAATGCTCCGTCAGATTATACCGTCAAATATTGGTTTCGAGAGTTTCGTGGTGGCCGCAACTCCACTACCAATGAAGTCCGCAGCGGCAGGCCCTCCGATTCGGTTAGAGAGGACAATGTCAAAAATATACATGAAATGGTGTTGGCTGACCGGAAAGTGAAGGTGCGCGAAATAGCAGATGCCGCAAAGATTAGTACTGAGCACACACGCCATATTTTGGGTGAGATTCTGCATATGAAAAAGTTATCTTGCCGCTGGGTGCCACGCAAGCTCACTCCGGACCAAAAACACGAACGCGAGAGCACTTCGAAAGACTGTTTGGACTTGCTGCTGCGGAATCGGGCGGACTTTTGGCGTCGATTGGTAACCTGGATCCACTATTACACACCAGAAAACAGAATGAGTGCCCAGCAATGGACTGAAGCCGGCACGAGTGCCCAGCAATGGACTGAAGCCGGCACGAGTGCCCCGAAGCGGCCGATGGAGGATCGATGGGTCGGAAAGGTTATGGCGTCGGTTTTCTGAGATTGTCATGGCATATTCTTCGTGGACTACCTCGAAAAATGAAAAAACATCAACAGCGAGTATTACTGTGCATTATTGGAGCGATTGAAGGACGAAATAGCTGCACACAAGAGCATCGCATTTTATTTGGGTATGTGCTGGAACCGCTTTTGGCGGTTTTGAAATCGCCTTATTTTTTACAGGCGATATGGTTAAATTCTCTCTTATCTGAAGTTATTAAAGGAAAAAAAGTACCAAGAACTGTAGTTTATTGATTTTCTCTCTAAACTGCATTTAAAGAATTCAACATTTTGGTTATTTGAATGCATAAATTTGCATATTACTCAAATTTTTTTTCTATTGTAAATAGAATAGTTAAATAGACGTACGCATGTTTGCAATTTGTGATGGTGAATGCATAAAGGGGAAGAATAAGATTAAAATATTTAAAATTAAATAAATTTCGAGATGAATAAAATTTTAAATAGTAAACAATTTTTGGGAAAAATGTAAGTGTAATTGCATACAGTTAATGAAATTGATAATAATCTATTATTACATAAATAGGGGAAAGCATAAAACAACTGGAAAATTGCTGGCACTGATCTTTTTGTGATATTCGCCTTTATTATAATATATTGTGTATCATTACGAACGTACATTTGTGTCAATGTGGTTGTATAGGAAGCTTATAAACAATGTAAGCAGTATTGGAATTTAACAATTCATTCTTACGTGGTGTCTGAAAGTGACAGAGAGTTAGACAAAGATCTAAGACGTATCGACGACGAGCTGCCTTTTCCAGTGACAAGAGCCGTTTCCTCTCCATTTCGAACACAATAATCCGTGTAAATGGCATTTTTATATTAATTATTGGCTACACTTAATTTTTTATTGTTATTTTACTTGTAGTATATTAATACTGTAGGATAACCAGGCTAGGAGATAGGTGGCAACCCCACAGTGTAGATGATGAGAACGTAGATGAGAGTGAGAGAGTCTAGTTGCAGACAAGGGTTAAGCAGTTGCACTTAAAAAGCAGCCGAATTAAGTCGCGTGCGAGCGTGTGAGTCAGTAGAAAAGTAGTGGTATTTAAAAAACGTTTGACTTAAAACTTTAAAATAAGCTTGGTACATATTTTTAAAATAAACTATAACTAATTTGTAGATCTTCCTACAAATTTTGGGAGTTCAACCGGGATATGATGCCAATTATATTTTTGTTTTAAAATGTGTTAAGTGAAAAAAAAAATGATTTTGAGACACGCGTGGAGATGAATCATTTCTACAAAGGAAAAAAAAAGATAACAACATTTTCTCGTCTGTTGTGTGTTTGATTTATGAAAATTTCGTTCTCTCTTTTGTTTGATGCCACCAAGCATAGCAGCGGTCGGAAACGAAAGTGCGGTAGCGTAAATGCGAAGTTTGACTCACGAAAAAATAAGAAAAAAACAGTTAGACAAATTTGTTATAGTGAGTACACAGTTATAACACAAAATAAAAGAAGTGAAAGTTATTGTGTGCATACTTAAAACAACTGATGAAGGCAAATGATTGTTCTTGTAAAAACAGATAAAGAATTGTGTTAAAAAAAAAAAAAAAAAATAAACAAGTTTGAGTTTCAGTTTTGTGCGAGTAAAAAAAACAGAAATCGAGGAATAATTTGATGTGGTTTTATTGCGCAGTTGTGACATGAGAAAAAAGATAAATCCAGTCAAAAAGAAATGGCTTAGATGTAACAAGGAAGGACACATGGCAAAACAATGCAGCGCAGAATACACATGTTACAACTGCAATAGATCAGGGCATGTTGCGAAAGATTGTTACCAAATTGCGAAAGAGAAAGTATCGATTTTAAAAAATGAATACTAGAAGGAAGATTTAATCTACAAGCAGTTAAAGATAAATGACATACAGGTTTTGACCATGATAGATTCAGGATGTGACGTATGCCTAATTCGAGAAGACATTTTCAAAAAACTAACCAAAAGCATTAAAAGAATGAAAGGTATAATTACGGGTGAACTAACTCCAATGGATATTTGAAGGCAAATGTATCAGTAGACGGTGTGAATTTTAAATCCATGTTCAACATAATGACTTGGAAAGCAAAGCAATCATCGGAAATGACGTTTTAAGATTGGTTGACATTGCACTAAGTTCACGTGGCATAACATTCAAAGTTAAGAAGAAAGAATCGACAGACATTTTTAATTGCATGCGGGTAGAAGAGCTTGTATTAGAACAACTACCATCGGATAGAGTTAACTTGGAACATCTGAATAGAGCACAAAAGGCACTAGTTGAGAAACTAATAAATGAATACACACCAGAAACAAGAATCGATTCACCTATTAAGATGAAGATCATTGTGGAAGATGACTACCCAGTTTTCCAACACCCACGGAAAACTTCTTATGCGAATAAGTTGATCGTCGAAAAGCAAGTTCAGTAATGGCTCGATAAAAGTTCATCGGAATATGCTTCACCAGTTGTACAGGTACCGAAAAAAGATGGTTCGAAAAGATTGTACTGCGACTATAGAAGAATTAACCTGAAAATGAAAAGAAGGACAATTTCCTCATAGCACTTATTAACGATGTGTTGGAAAGTTTACAAGGATCAAAAGTTTTCACGACCTTGGATTTTTTCACGTACCAGTCGAAGAAGATTCGAGGAAGTTCACATCTTTTGTTTCACACATTGGGCAATTCGAGTTCACACATGTCCCGTTTGGTATATCGAATTCACCTGCGGTTTTCTGTCATTACATTAATGTTGTACTAAGAGAGCTCATACATGCATTGTTTACTTGGATCTCATAATCTTTCTTACTAAATACGAGAAACTAGGAATAGAAAATTTAAAAGAGTTTTTAGTCGTATCAAACAAAGTGGGCTTGCGCATTGAGTGTGGAAAAGGTCAATATATACAAAGAAGGGTTAAATTTCTAGGCTATGAAATCGAGGATGGTAACATCTCTCCAACAAAAGGCAAAATTGAAGCAGTTGTTAATTTCCCGGTACCAAAAAGCAAGAAAGCGTTACAAGAGTTTTTGGGATTAACATCATATTTACGACGTTTCATTAAAAATTATGCCTTGGAAGCTAAACCGTTGACAAAACACCAGACAATAAGGACATTGAGTTGAATGAGAAGTATATGATATCTTTTGAGCATATAAAGCAACTGATGGTAAAGGTCCCGATTCTGAAGCTGTACAATCCAAACGCAATAACAGAAGTACATACAGATGCAAGCATGCATGGATTCGGAGGTGTTTTAATGCAAAAAGATCCAGAAGACCAACTTTTCAACCCAGTTGAGTTCATGAGCTGTAAAACTAAACCTTGTCAAGAGAACAGTGCCTACGAGTTAGAAGTACTAGCGGTGGTGAAAGCAATTAAGAAGTGGCGAGTGTTCTTGTTTGGGTAGAGATTTGAGATAATAACGCACTGTGATGCATTTGCAATGACTGTTAAAAAAGACGATTTACCACCAAGGGTAGCCAGGTGGGCCATGTTCTTACAAGAATTCGACTACGAAGTAGAACATAGACCTGGACCCCAAGTGAAACACGCAGATGTATTGAGTCGTTTGTTTTGTTTCCTTATTGAAGACTCAACAAAGTATAAATTAAGAGAAAGACAAGGGCGAAAGCTATCAAAGAAGTATTGTAAAAAACAGATGTATACGAGGATTATTTTTTGAAAAATGGAATTCTATATAAGGATGTGAACAAAGAACATCTGGTAATTCCAGAATCAATGGAAGAGGAAATTATGTGTATGGTGCATCGCGAAGGTCATTTTGATTATGGATGCCAAAAAGGGGAAAAAAGAAGGATTATTAACACCAATCGACAAGGCACAAGAATCACTAACGTACCACTTAGACCACGTCGGACCACTAACGGAGACTTGAAAAAAATACAATCACATTTTAGCAGAGGTCGATGGGTTCTCAAAATTCGTGTGGTTGTACCCAACGAAATCTACTGGAACGGAGGAAGTCATTGAAAGACTTAAAAAACAAGCAGTGATGTTCAAAAATCCCAAGCGTATAATAACCAATAGGGGAACAGTGTTTACATTGAATAATTTCAAGAGCTATTGCGGGGAAGAAGGTATTCAACTCGTAGATATAACGACAGGATTGCCCAGAGGCAATGGTCAAGTGGAACGCATCCACAGAATCGTTATACTAATGCTCAGTAAACTAGGGCAGGGTAAGCCAGGAAATTGGTGCGTGTGCAGCAAATTATAAACAACACGGCACCTCGAAGTACCAAATATACACCATTCAAGATACTTACCGGACTGAAAATGAATACAAAAGATGACGACATAAGAACATTTTTGAAAGTTGTAGAAATAGATATGTTGAATGATGACAGAGAAAAGTTGAGGAAGCTTACGCAAGAGAATATTGAGATGATACAACAAGAAAATAGGAAGGGTTTTAACAGAAATAGAAAGACAGAAAGGGAATACAAAGTAGGGGAATTAGTGGCCATCAAACGAACACAATATGGTTCACGCATGAAGTTATGTCTAAAATTTTTTTGGACCATACAGGGCCCAGAAGAATGAAATACGGTCGTTATGAGGTACAAAAAGTGGGAATGCAGGAGGGACCCAATGCGACCACAACAGCTGCGGAGTTTATGAAAAAGTAGAGTTCGTTCGGGACGAACGAAGGGTCAGGAGGGTCGAATGTACGATAGCCAGGTTAGGAGATAGGTGGCAACACCGCAGTGTAGATGATGAGAATGTAGATGAGAGTGAGAGAGTCTAGTTGCAGATAAGGGTTCAGCAGTTGCACTTAAACAGCAGCCGAAGTAAGTCGCGTGTGAGCGTGTGAGTCAGTGGAATAGAGGATAGAAAAGTAGTGGTGTTTAAAAAACGTTTGACTTAAAACTTTAAAATAAGCTTGGTACATATCTTTGAAATGAAAAATAACTAATTTGTAGACCTTCCTACAATACTAATAGATAACGCACTTGTTCTTTGGTTGACAGGTGTTAAAGGAATGATTTATTGAATATAAGAATATATGCTTATCCTAATTAGCTAAAGGTTTTAAGCGTTGCGAGACATAAATAATATCCAACACCCCCTTAAAAGTATTAAATATGCACATGTTAAATTGTTACAATTGTTCATAAGGTAACTTAAGTATTTGTGTTATTATTGCTGTTACATTTTTTTTAAATTACTATTACTAACATTGTTCTAAACTACTATTAACATTGTTATTAACCACCTTACCATCCCGACGTGGTCTCAACTCCCTTCTGCCAGGTGTTTGATGAGATTGAACTTCATTATCGACAATATCAGTCGTACCAGAAGAGTCGTTGCTTCCAAGTGACATGCACACCAGTTTCCGTCTCATTGACAGTCTGACCTCTGATCTGGTCCAGATGTCTTTTAATTTCCCTACTGTTGTGCAAAGTCTACATAAAGTCTACTCCAGACGGAGTCAGTTGGTGTCCAAGGAATTAACAACCATTTCTCTGGGTTTGACTGTAACTCCTGACAAGGTGTACACTGCTTAACTAAACGTTCAATGTCAGCATCCTTACCTGGCCACAATACATACGAACGAGCAAGCATTTTTGTTTTCAAAATATCCAAATGTGAAGAATGAAGTTCACGAAGAATATACTCCCTAAGCCTTGTAGGCACCACAACTCTGTGTCCCCATAAAATGCAATCATACTCTACTGACAATTCAGTTGACCTTGCTGCAAAATCCGAAAATTTGTCTCCCTTCAACTTCAAATTATCTCCCTTCAGCATGCACTCACAAACTTCAGATAAAATAGAATCACGTCTTGTTACCTTTGCAATGTCGGTAGAGTTCAGTTTGAATACGTTTTCAGACTTAATGTACTTACTATAATTCATTCTTCAATATTTTTGGATGAAAAATATTGTGGCATTCTGAATAAGCCATCTGCCAAATTCAATTCACCTTTGACATGTTCAACTGAATATTCAAAACCAGATAATATCTAAGCCCATCTTTGAATACGCGCTGATGCCATTAATGGCAAACATTTGGTTTCACTGTATATTCCTAAAAATGGCTTGTAATCAGTATGAAAAATGAAATTGTTGCCTAAAAGATATTGTTTGAGTTTGACAACACAATATATAATTGAAAGAGCTTTTTTTCAAGTGTGCTGTAGTTACTTTCACTTTAAGTTAAGGCTCTAGACACATATGCAATGGGTCTTAGTACATTACTGAATAAATGTGAGAGAAGACCTGATACCGCGTTACTGCTAGCATCAGTTGTTAAAACAATAGGTAGTTCAGTATTGAAATGAACAAGAACTTGATTTGATTTGATTTCCTTCTTGAGTAATTCATAAGCTACTTGAAAAGATTGTGACCATAAAAATTTCACATCTTTACGAAGTAATGCACACAATATTTGTGCAAAATTGGGTATAAATTTTGAATAATAATTAGCCATTCCATTACATACTCTAAATACAATCCCTATTCTTTCTTAATCCACTTTAATCAGTTTTGAAAAATTCACATTTTTCTGAACTCAACGTAAGTCCTGCTGATTTCAGCTTATTTAAAACCAATTTTTCCCCGTAATAGTAATGTCATCCTGGTAGACTACCACCCCACGAATTCTTTGCACTAAATTTTCCATAATTTTTTGAAATATTGTTGCAGCAGTCTTTACACCAAAAGGTAAGCGTTTATCTTTTAAGAAACCAATATGCATGGTACAAGTGAATAATAACTGAGATGATTCATTTAACTCCAACTGGTTATAAGCACTGCATAAATCATGTTTGGTAAATAGTAATGGATACCTAAAGTCTACCAAAGACCGATCAATGGTAACTTCATAATCTCCACAAATCATCACCATTTGGTTTCAAAATAGGAACTAATGGTATTCCAATCAGAACTATCCACAGGCTCAAGTACAACATTAGTTGTAATTTATTTTCTATCATATAATCCCTTTCCAAGACAAAGGTAGTGGTCTGGGTTTGAAATATATTGGTTTTGCATCATTGACTAATTGCAACCTCACTTTGATAATTATTGATAGCTCTGATTTAAAAACGTCTGCAAATTCACTTATAATTTTATTAGTCAGAACTGAATACTTCTGATTCTCTTTAACATTGTTTACCTTCATCAATTCAAAATTAAATTATCTCAAAAATGTTGCACCTAGCAAAGGTGGACTCTTAGTTTTTGTAACAACAACAACTATCTTATTATGTACACCTCGATAATCTATTATTGCTATTGTACTCACCCAGCATTTGAATTATTTCTCGACTGTACCTGACATACTGAGTGGTACAAACTTTTAAAGGTTTTTTCCTCTTCAAATTCTCATAAAATGATTCCGGAACTAACGCACATGATGCACCGGTGTCACAAGCAACGCACATAGGAGATCCTTCAATTATCACTGACGAATAATAAACACCGCCAGAAGACTTTGAAGCCACACTGTAAATAGATAAATCAAATTGATTAGAAATAAATTCAGAATCACTACGAGAATTGTTATCAGAATTTTTTTAATATTTTTTTAGTTCCGATTTGATTAAAATCTCCCTGTTAATGTTGGTGGCAGCTGCATTCCCCACCACACAAATAAAATAGATTAAGAACTATTTCTCTTATTGTTGACAGCTGCTCTTTGTAAAGCATGAACATACATTGTTCATTATCTTATTATCTTATTCTTAACCCTCTTATTCTTTGCTTTGTAAAAATTAAACTCAAGCTTGCTTAACTAATGTATAAAAATCTTGATTCACTTCTGCTTTGTGACTTTGAGTAAACACACGTGAAATTATTAAAAGTTTGTGAATTATTAAATCATTGCGTTATTTTATTTCTACCCTTTGTAGGGTTCCGTACCCATAGGGAGCTAACGGGACTCTATTACTAAGCTTACACTGTCCGTCCGTCCGTCTCCTGCTGTATCTCATAAACCGTAAGAGAGTTGAAATTTTAATTCACTTGGGTGTAGAACGACAAATACTAAAAATATACATTTTTAGAAGCATTGTTCTTTAATTTAACTTTTTGCTTAACAATTTTTTTTTTTTTAGTATACTTTTAAGCTTTTAATTGTAGTATACTTTTAGGATGTTAAATATGAACATAATTTAATATTTTAAGCAAAAAATCATGTACGACGGTACGGAACATCCGTGTGCGAGTCCAACTCAAAATTGGCTGATTTTTTTTTATTTCTTTATTAAGTGAGCAATAGCTTTTGTAGAACAACAAAACCTCAAAACAGTTAATAAAGAAAAAAAAGTAATGTGCCTCACCTATATAAGCGCACTATTGAAGTGAAACTGCTGAACAAAATGGTAAGAATAAGGTTTAAAATTATTACCTGAGTTATTTTCTGTAACATTATTCATTTACTTCATTTTGTTGTGATATAAACGTGTTAAGATGCTTATGATAACTAAAATGAGATACAAATATTCGGTATTGTTGTTCCATATTCTGTTGTTGCGTTTCGTTTTGTCTTGTTTTCTAGTGGATTATGAAATAACATTGGCTAGACCAGTGTTTTTCAATATTTTTTTGTCACGACCCCTTTGTGGGTGTATAAAAATATTTCGCGACCCCCTACCCTCCGCTTCTCTTGACAATTACAGTGTATTTTATTATATTACAAATATCAAATCCGTTCAACATTTTTATTTAATTTCATATTTATGTATCGGTTAAATACATATTTTAATGTGCATTTAAACAAATAGTGGTGTTCCCCAATCGACTGACAAGATGGGCACAATGGCAGTCAAAAACACCTTCAATTTGCATGTTACAGTTATCAATAATTGCATCATAGCCAATGGGCGCGTTCAGCAGAAGTTTGCGCTTCCTTTCTTCGCTGACTTGCTAACCGCTGACTGTTTGTCTTTTCTGAACGCTGGCCTGCTTGCTTCTAAAATTACGACGTTGTGAAATGTGTGGCTAAGAAGTCTGCCGCATTTTTATTTACGGCTTGGGAGTGTTAAACAGAAACAGCTGATATTCTCCATTCCACTCATCTTTAAAACACACATTAACAACATAAATAAATAAACAAAAATTATTTAAATAAATACTCTCACATTATAATTTTACAGCAACTACTAACACTCAAATTTTCTTAACAATTGCCTTTTTTTCTATGATTATAAACAACAAACAGCTGATTGAAATCCGCTGACTTCAAAGCAGAGAAGAATTTTTATGATTGATTTTTAATCAGAGCAATCACTACATTGTGAATAAATTTGTAATTTGACAATCACAATGAACACAAAGTAATAAGAAAAAGGTGAGCGATTGGTTCTGCTGAACGCGCCCAATCACTTGACTGTCAGAGTTACTGCCAACTGTTCACACACAACCAGTAGTAGTGATTGGGCTGACTGAAAATTCAACATAAAATTTCCTCTCTTTTAAGTCAGCGGATTTCCGTTAGATGTTTTTTGTTTGTAAGAAGAAATAAAATGGCAATTTTCAAGAAGAAATTAAAAGAAACTAATCTGTTCTATTTACTTATTTTAATCACAAAAGCAAAGAAAAACAAAAAAAATCATTTTGTGGACAACACAACATAAAAGCTGTTTGTCCTATTAACTTATTTTGCGCACTTTATTTGAATTTATTGAAGTGATTTTCCGACCTATTCTCAAAATATCATAAAACAGAAATCATACTGTTAACGCCAAACATTATCCTGGGTCGCTGTTAAGCCATTTTTTCATATGAAAAAAAGCTCTTATCATCAAAGCTTTTGAAATCGACTATCATTCAGCCAAGATGGTCTGTATGTCTTTCGATAATTGGACAAAAATGTTAAATATTTGTGTTCACTTTTATTGCTCTGTAAAATGGATAATCTTGTGTTTTATTTTTTGCTCGCGGAAATTTTGGAAGATGAAGAACGTTACGGAAAAAGAATTGTTTTAAAATCCATTGCTGATCCATTTTCAATGTCGGACAATAGTTTTGAGAAAAATCATCAATTTTGTGCCATCAATTGCATACATTTGCAAATACATGTAAGATAAAATCAGGTTTGTCAACTTGGGGAAAAAAATCTAATTCAGAAAAAAAATTTAAATAGTCAGAATTACTCGGAGAACCCCTAAAAAACACCTGTTTTAATTTTTGTATAAAATTTTTTTTATAAAATATTTCATATTTTCAACATATTTTCATTTTCTTCCAAGTTGGCAAATCTGCTTAAACTGAAGTTTACAGATTGGCAACATACACTTTACAGACTGGTGTAAAAAAAAGCTTTTTACCAGCGAAGCTTTCGACGAGCTGTTTTGTGATATTTTTGAGAATAGATGGGTTAATATAATTGTTAATGTGATTTATGGGCCTTTTTTTTAAATTTTGTTAATAACAAATATCCTTCAACATTCCTTTAATAAAAATATCTTTTTTATCTTAGCGTTTTTACTGAGACTTCTCGGCCCTCTGTGACCACTCAGGGGTCTCTATGCACACTATGAAAAACAATGGCTAGACAAAGCGCTCACAAAGAAAGAGCTCTTCTTCTTCTTTCAAAGCTCGTGATACCCAACAAGAAATTGTGTCAGCTCTTTCTTTGCGAGCCATTTGTTCAGTCTATATAATTTTAGTCTTTGCGTTTATTTACTTGCTTCAAAGAAAGTATAATGTATAAATGTAGTATTATAAAATGCAAACTTATATATACAATACAAGGAATTTTAGTTTTAAAAGATTATTACTATTGGAGCCTATAAATATTGTTTTTATTGTAAAACAATTGTTGGCTCCTTCTCTATGAAGATTTAACTATTTTTCGTCATTAGCCCAAAGTGATTTTTTCGTTATTTCTTCTTCTTATTTTAAATTTTCGCATACCCAACAACAAATTGTATGTAATTTAGTTATTATGTATCCAGAGATTCCACACAATTTGTTTTCGGGTATACAAAAATGTTATCTAAGAAAAAGAGCTCTCTCTTTGTAAGCGATCGATTTTTCTAGTCTATATAATTTCAGAATCTTCGGTAATGCGGAGCTAAACACACGACAGCGAATTCTCGACTCAATCTTTTTCTCTAACGGTATACTTTATTGAGTATAGCAAGGCTGTCAAACATTTCTGCTCTAGAAAGTGGATCATTGCCTTGAAAGAATGCGTTGAACAAAATCACAAGGATCAAACAATTTTATCGTTTCATTTCATTTTTCAATTTTATGTTCCAAGTTAAATCGTTCTGTTTCATCCTTATGTCATTCTTTCTTTTTGCTTTTGTTATTTTCAAACTCTTGAATAACCTTACTCTGTTAACACGTGTTTTATTATCTTGCCTTGAATACATATTAATTAATTGAAGATGTTATGGGTCCAGGCAACAGCTTGCGGCAGTGATTAATAAATGATAATTAAACATGAGTTCCTTATATAATATTGACAAACTTGAGGAGGGAAACTATGGTACATGGAGCATCCAAATGCGCAGCATCCTTGTGCACTCGGAGATGTGGGGTATGGTGTCTAGTGCGATCACTGAAGAAAACATATCAGAGGGAATGAATTGGACAAACCCGTACCAAAAGGCTATGGCCATGATTGTTCTAAGTGTGAAGCCTTCACAATTGGGCTATGTGAAGCATTGTCACACATCATCTGAAGCATGGTCTAAACTGCGTGAAAGGTATATGCCAAGTGGGCTCAGCAGAAAAGTGCTTTTATACAAAAAACTGTTGAGTTTAAGCAAAACAGATGAATGCAGTATGGCGCAAAATATAAATTAGTTTCTCGAATTAGTGGACACATTGACAGAGGTAAATATTGATTTGAATGACGAGTTGAAGGTTATAATTCTGTAAAAATTTTGTTGTTGCTATGGAAACAAGAGACTCTTTGCCTTCACTGGAATTGCTAAAAACAAAACTGGCTTTTTATTTGAAAACAAAAGAGAGTAAAAATCGTAAACAACTTAACAAGAGCAGAGCAAAACTAAAAAAGAAATAACAAAAAGAAGAGCACAGCACAGGCAAAATTTCATACTCTATTTACGCAGTTGTTCAAAGTAAACCTTTTACAAGGGGGCCTGGTATGGTGCTAGCGGAGCAACATCGCATTTTTCAGCAAATTACTTATATCTAAATATCTGCATATGTAAGTTCATGACGTATCCTCGGTGTAAGCCTCATTTGTTTACCTACATGATTGAAAACGTCCAACTCAAGCGAGTCTCTACTTTTATTGACCTCGGTGTCCTGTTTGATCCCAAGTTGTGTTTTAAATAACATATCTCTTCTATCGTAAATAAGGTGAAGGGTATTTTTGGTTTCATTAAACGTTGGTCTATTGAATTTAATTAACCTTATACCACAAAGACAATTTTAATATCTCTTATGCGTCCACTCCTCCTTGCATTTGGTAACAGCAATATATAAATAATCAAGATCGAATTGAGTCTGTACAGAAACCATTCCTCCTGTTTGCCCTTCGTGGCCTAAACTGGAATCCTAATTTGCGTTTGCCATCTTACTCTGATAGACTCCTTCTTATCAGTTTTCCATCTTTGGTGCATCGTAGGATAGCTCTTGGGATTAGCTTTCTTTAAACGCTCATGGTTGGGGAAAATGATCCTCCTGAGCTTTTAAATCAGTTAAACTTTTGTGTCTCTAGTCGTCCTTCCAGAAATTTTGTGCCTTTAGCATTGAATAGATGCATTACTAACTATGCCTTACATGATCCATTCCGAGTTTTATGCACGTCATATAATAAATTCTATCACTTTCTCTCGCCTTGATTAATACCATTTGTTACGACAAAATCAATTTAAAAACGACTGTTACGATAAAATAAATTTTATTCTGCAAGTTTAACATTTATGGCAGTTGGTTGTTTATAAATTGTATTGTTCTTTGCCGCCTTCACGTTGGCGTCAGAGAAAAACAGACCTCTTTTCACAGGGTTACTATCTGAGCTGATTTGCCTTTCGATCATGGGACCGACTACCGATTACACATCGGTAATCGATCACAACTGCTGTAACATCCCCACTCCGTAAATAACTCTGATTTACTAACAGCTAGCAAACCAAGTTTGTTAGCGGGTTGACGATGCACTCCGGTGGCAGTTTTAATATCTACGACGCGCACATGTCCGTCCTGTGCCGGATATGTAGCAACCACTTTGCCAATGACTACGTGGTTAGCTTGACTGACAAATGATTACCACATCTCCCACTTGCAATGGTCGCTCTGGAGTAATCCACTTGGGGAGTTGCATCAACTGTGGTAAGTATTCTGCAGTGCATCTCTTCCAGAAGCGATCATTTAAGGATCTTTTGGCAGCAATATAGGTCGACGGGCTTCTAACGGCAATTGAATGGCTTCATCGATGCGACAAAGAATACGAATGGTGCTATGTTCGTCCAAGTACAACAAGGCAACAAACGATGAATTTTGCTGTTTTTAGGAATGGCTTTCCCTACTGCAACTCTTCGTCATAAGCCTCTTGTTGTATTATTTGGCAAAGTCATCGCTCTGCTTTTATCAGTTCGCTCGCTGTCAGTGGGCCCATAAAACATGACCCACCGTACGGATCGAAGATCGACATGGTCAACGACAAAGCATACTTTCTCGTCCCCATCTAAAACGGTGTCAGGTACACGAGAAAGTTTGCTTTGCAACACGAAAGTATCTTCTTTGGTGTTCCAGTACATTCCCAGGATTTGATCTGTTGTTGTCTTCAGGCTCTAAATACTAGTTCGACGGCAGCTGTTGACATTCCGTTAAGTATATTTTCCAGGCGCTCACTATTTTATACAAAATTTCGTAGTTCAAATCCGGTGCGGAGATGAATCTTCATGATCTCTTGGCAAATTCTTAGCGCTTTCTCTTCAGATATCATTGAGGTCATCAGGCATTGTTGTATATTGCCGGTCTTTTGATCTTTCCAGAGAAATCGCTGCGAATGTTGGTCTTTTTCACATATCTTCACTTGTGATAACATTTCCTTGATGTCGGCGGCAACTCCTATTGCGTGTTGGCGAAACGAGAATAGTATGTTCATCAAAGGTTTGGCTTGCTCAGACCCTTTCATTAATTGGAAGTTCAGTGAAATTCCGTTGGCTACAGCGGCGCCGTCAAAAACTGTCCTGAATTGTCCCGGCTTGTTCACATTTTTCAAAGCAAGGTGCGGCAAATACCAGACAGGGGCGGTGCAGCTTCGTATCTCATCGCTAGAAAGCACCCGGGCATACCCCTTGTCAACATATTTCTGCATCTCGGATTTGTAGCGATCATCAAACGCAGAATAATGGCTCATCTTTCGTTTGATACCTTCACGAGTTTTGGCCGTCTCGAGACTGTGGGGCAATGTTGGCGTCAACTGCTTCCATAGTAGCCCCGTTTCAAAACGATTGCCAACTCTTTTTGTGGTCATCTTTAGAATATGCTTGGCATGCATGTTTTCTTCTGATTCAGAAAAAAAAGATTAGTCTCATCTTCTTGTGACCTAATGTGCAATACAATAAGTTGCGATTCCGCAGAATTGCACCTGGTACCATAGGTGGCCCATCCCAATCTAGTTTGACACGTCACTTGGGTATATCAGCATTGAAGAAACTGTCTCACGCGCTGCACCTTGGAGACACTTTGGCAATCGCTTCAGGTTTTCTCGATCAGTATACCCAAACATTTTCATCGTGTCCTCATAATTTGCGTAAAACAGTGGGCACTCTTCAGGCGTACAAAAATACACTGGCAGATCATATATTCTATGTCTTTTTGGTACGTCTGCTATAGTCTGTGGCTCACTTTGGATATTTAGCCTATCTATGGCATCATTGACCGTCATGTCGTGACTTGTTGCTGGCGTCTTGTATTGTAGGTCGATCAACACCCGCTTGACCTCTTGTCCCTCCTTGCGTATTTGTTCGATTTCCTTGCGAAGCGATGCAAGGCTATCCAGTATTTGGCCCAATACTCGGCTATCGTCCCCTTGACCTTCTTCAATTTTTCGTATATACACAGGTAGAGATAAAATGAACTTAATTTATAAATTTTTTGGAGAGAAAGAAAAAAGAAACAAGTGGTGAATTTACAGCATGGCTGTTAGCCGTTAGCTGAATTCTGAAATTAGAAATTTTCTATAGTTTAATATTGTGCACATATGTATAGCTTGCTAGAGTCTTCCAACTGATTTCATGGTCATGGTTTGTGCTACCTGCTACTTTTTCCAGCATTGTACTCCACGAATCCGCTGTTACTGCCTCAATGAGCTGATTGCAACGATTACACCAGTCTTCTTTTATCCCAGCATTTCCTTGAAAACTTATTTTGTGTTCTGCTCCTAGCTGATTAAATTTATTTGCCCACACAACGTTTCTTCTTAGAGTAGCTTTGGACACATTATAAGGCAATCTATCTGCGTTATATGACAATAAAGTCTTTGTGATGTATTGCATATGCAGATCTAATGTATAGAAGTGACTATCTTCCGTAGCAGTTTCCAATGACAATGCATAGTTTGGGATTGAGTTCGGTAGCTTCAGCACCCTTTTCAAGAAATATCGCTGGAACTTGTTTACCTCTTCCGGCATTGTGGATCCCCAAACCTGCGGCGCATACGCTTGGATTGACTTGCAAACTGCCAAAAATAGCTTTCATTTTGATGCCAGTGTGATATCGTTTTTGCCTAGGAAATTACGCCATGTCGAGTTAATGAACATTTATTGGGCCGAAAGTCAGTGACAGGCTGTATATGTTATCCACCGTTGAGTATCCCCTTCTAAAGCCTGCTTGGAATTCGTTAATGATGTTATACTGTTCTGCCCATTTGTAGATTCGCTGATTTAGTACAACCATGAACACTTTTGCGATTGTATTCATAAACGCTATTCCTCTATAGTTATTTACCATATTTGGGTCTCCTTTTTTAAATATCGGGAACAGAGTTATGTTTAAAAATGTTTTTTCTACTTTTCTGTTTCGAGTATAACGTTGTAAGCTCTGGTTAACTCTTCCATGAACTCGCTGGTTGCATTTTTGACAAGTTCATAAGGTCTATTTCAGGGGCCTTGTTAGTTTTTGGCTATTTTAAGACCTAATGAATATCGGATATTTGTATAGCACTATCTAGGATGTCATGAGATTGATACCGTTGGCAATAATGGATTTCACAGAATTCTTGTGTAGGATTTAAGAGGGTTGCAAATTAATGTTTAAACTGTTCCGGCAAGAAATTTGCTCCAGTTTTAAAAGTTTGCCCTCTTATTCCGTTTGCAATTCTCCACCTATCTGTGGAGTCTTTTATATGGTTAATCTTCTGTTCCATCCTTTTAAGTTATTCAAGTTTGGCCTGCCCACACACATTTCTATAGACTTGAATGGATCTTAAATAGTAAGATTTGTCACTTTCATTATTTGATCTGAAATTTTTTTAGAGCTTCAAAGGATTTTATGCGCGCTTTATGACATTTAAAATTATACCACTTTTGTTCCACTCTGTATCTCCACTGAGTTCCTGAAAATTTCAACCAGCTGGGGTAAGGTCGGTACAGAACTCAGTGAGTGTCTTTCCATTTGAATTTGTTCCATGTCTTTTGAATTCCTATTTTCGTAAACTGCATTAAAACTTAGTCTATTTAGATCCGTTTGTTGTTGTAGTTGTCCAATTCGTACATTAAAATCGCCCATAATTATTAAATTTCTTTCTGTTGTTTCTTTGAAGAAATCTTTGAGCAATGAGAACTCGCCTTGCCAGTTAGATCCTCTTATGTATACTGGAATCAAAGTTATTTCTTTATCGTAAGCGTATATTCCAATTCCATTTACAGTACGGTACGCATGCCTTATTCCCCTATTAAAATTTTTAATTTAAATGACCATTCCACCGCTAGCTCTTCCGTATTGGCTATTTCTTGTTGCTGGTTTCCAATGCGTATCAAATCCATTAAAATATTTAGTTGCCTGTACTACTCTATCATCAGTGATGTGTATTTCAATTAATGCGAATACTTCATTTTGCCGCATATATTGGAAAAAGTCAGAATATAAAAATTTACTTTGCAGGCCATGAACGTTGTAGGAGATAAGAATAATTTTTGTGTTTTGGCAGGGCATTTTTATTAGTTTCTTTGTAGCTTGTCGAACCAGTACTTACAATATATGGAAATTAATTTAGTATCGTTTCCATACAGCTCCCTAGGCATTTCCACCTTCCTGCTGGTCTTGCATCAACTTTTTTTCGCGGTTCCACCTAAACCATTTATTCCCGATTTTTATGTTGTCACCCCTCACCATAATCGGATGTTTTTTGTTTGTGGCCAATATCGCCGATTTAAGCTGCAGCATCACCATTTTGTTAAGTTGGCGGTCTGCATTGAGGTCGGGTTCTATGTAGATAGATGAACCTACCAGCTTGTTTGTGCGTTTAAAAACCGATAGCAATCCCTCTTCCGAGTCAAACTCAACCAACGCAGTCACTTTACCACCTCGCTCCGCAATCCTCTTTGTTGCTTTCACCACTGAGTTCGATGGTAACTGTAAGCACTATTTACACACCCTCTGCACTTCGTCATGAACTGCCTTGGTTGCTGGCAGCTCTATGTATTTATAAAATTCAAAAAATGTAAAAGAGCAATGCAATGTAAAAGGGTGATTAATATTCATTTTTATACTCTTCGCGCAATGAATAGTATTATAAGTTTGCCATGAACTTTGTAGCACACAGAAGGAAACATCGGAGACCCAAAAAAGTATATACACGTATCTCGTATTCTTCATCAGCGCAACGAGAAAAGTTGATCTAGCCATGTCCGTCTGTCTGTCTGTATGTATGCAAACTAGTCCCTCAGTTTTTGAGCTAGAGAGCTGAAATTGTGCACGGAGATTTCTTTTTATCATACGCAGTACCAAACCGGGATCCAAATGAAAGTTCTTATTAGAAAAACTTTTTTGTTTTCCATACTATCGACTTGAAATATGAACACTAAAAGTTTCTGACTGATATCCACCAACCGTATAAATTTCAAGACCCTCGAACTACTAGGGGGGTAACCCCATACAAACCGGTATCCAAATGAAAGTTCTTATTAGAAAAACTTTTTTGTTTTTTGTACTAGAAGGGCCGTGAAGAGTATTACAACTTCGGCATAGCCAAAGTTAGTCCTTTTTTATATTTTTGTGAATAATTTTGATCATAGATAATTTATAAAAATATATTTTTGAAGTGATTGTGCATCGATCGTTTTTATTTATTTAGTTTTGTAAATTCAAATTATTTAATTATTATCATTTATTTAATCTTTGGTTTTGCTCTATGCAATTTGTTGATTTTTTAGTGCTTAACGTATCAACTTATTTTTTTACTGATTGTGGATTGCTCTTTTAAATTTCTTGAATTTTATAAATGCAAATTTTCCTTTAATTAGCGTTTATAAATTCTTGATCTTGTTTCTGTGCTTTTTGTTGTTTTTTGGTTCGTTCTCGAACTGGTTTTGGTTTATGTTTGCTCTTACACTTCGTACAGTACCTGCGGAAAGTGTGCATTTTTCTTTTAAATTTCATTTTTGTTTTTTAATTATATTAAATAATTATATTTTTAATTAAATGCATTGTTGTATTATGAAGTGTAAAAATAAACCATTTGCTCCTAAATGCTGTACTGTAGCTTGTTGGTTGTGTGATAATTCGGCCCATGTTGCCTGTGCGGATATCAATGGAAGAAGAGTGTAGCGCAATTTTCACAGACTTGCACTCAGTGTAGGCATCTTGTGAAATTGATAGAAAGTTTTGATCGATGGTGATCCTAATATGGACATCGAAAATTCTTTCAAAGGTTTTGAGAAGGAAGGAGGAAAGATAATCCCCTATAATCCTTGGGTTTGATGTGTGATACTTTCCCTGCTTTGGTAATGAAGACTACACGAGCTACACGCCACATGCTGGGAATGTAAGAGTATTGGAGGCATGCATTATAAATTTGCAAAAGCCACGGTGTGACGATGTTGGAAACCTCCTGAAAGTCTGCTGTCACGACCAGGAGATTTGAAACGGTCGAAATAATTGATGGCCCCTTGAAGGTGAGCATAGGTCAGCACAAGTTTAGACCGGCATCGGTTCTTAGGAGGGGCATCAATGGATGCATCCGTGAGAGATACACTGCCTGGAAAGTGTGTGTCTAGGAGGATGTTCAAGGTCTCCATCCCGGTAGCAGTCCAGCTACCATCAGGTCTCTGGACGCTTTCCAGGGATCCTGGAGAAGATTTGAGGATCCTGCGGAGTCTACTTGTCTCGGAGACACTTTCTATATTGCCACAGAAAGTTCTCCAGGTAGCTCTTTTGGATTTCCTTATCTAGTACTTGAGTTCCCTTTGCTTATCTTTGAAGGGAAGCCAGTCATTCGAGGCCTTAGCTGTGTTAAAGAGCTTGCGGCATTGTTTGCGGAGTTCAACTATTTTGGTATTCCACCACATGGGTTTGTTCTTGGAAGTTTGGAAGTTACCGCTGCTAGTTTAAAGGCATTTGAGAGCTGTACGATAACCCTATAAATGTCGGCGCTATCTGTGATAGAAAGTGCCGGACCATGGCTGTTGGCAATACTTCACTGAAATTTGGTCCAGTCGGTACGTTTTCTATTGGAATACTTTGAGGCAACCTCAGAAGCTGTGGAGCTAGAGTTTCCAATGTTGTGAGCGAAATATCTATGATCTGAGTAGGAGCTGTCTTGGGAGACCCTCCAGTCCCTTAAGAGTAAGGGAGATTGGTCACTGACAAGCGTGACGTCGAGTACCTCCTTTCTGTTAGAAGTCATGAAGGTAGGTTCATTGCCCCGATTTGCAATGGGCTAAGATAAAGTCAAGAAGGGACTCACCTCGTTCGTTGGTATCCGTGCTGCCCCACCCTGCGTGATGGGCGTTGGCATCCTCACCGATGACGATAAGGATCCTACTGTTGGCTTCTGGAACCAGAAGCCTGACTATGTCGTGGGGAGGAGCTGGTCCGTGATCGTGTGCCATAAAGCATGATGCTATCTTGGTTAGAGTGTCGTTTACTTAGGCGATAACGGCAACGTTGTCTTTATCCAGATAGCTGTGGAGTATAAGAGCATTAATTGACTTTTTGACAGTAACGCAAGCCCTAGGTCTTCCTGAGCCTTCGCAGTAGATCAGGCGATAGTCCTGGTAGTTGAGTCCGCATACCCTGTCTTTAATGACCCATGGTTACTGGACTAGGAATAGCTCCTCGTTTCCTTGGGAGAGACGCAGGAGCGGTGCTGCCGAGGCAGTGGTGGAATGGTGAAGGTTAATCTGAGTTACCTTCACCGTGTTTGGGGATTGATACAACGGTGTTGTCGGGGTCTTCCTCTTCGGACAGAGGAGACTACGACGCTCTTAAGCCCATTTGGCCAAAGAAATTATTAACGAGCTCAGACGCGGATATAACAGTAGCTGAGTTGTCTGATTCTGTATTGCCCGACTTGTTCTGAGGTACCACGTCGACCGAAGCATTCGCTTGAGGCGCGACCATTTGGTCCTTTGGTTTAGTACGCAGTTCGTCGCTTTTGTACACTTTGAGGGTTATCGTCCCGAAACCGTAGTTGATCTTCCCTTTGGATTTGGTGAATGGTGCTAGCGACTCCTCATTTATCACGATGAGTGCTTCGTGGAGCCAACCCTTCGGTTCACCAACCTTGGTAACCTTCCAATCATGAGTGGGCAGGTCGCTATTACTCATCCTCAATAACTCGTGGATATCCTCTGGCAAGGAAGGTTCAGCAGTAATCCAATTTCTAGAGCGTGCGCGGTTGGGGATTTGGTCCTTGGTGACCACTGAGAGTTTGGCTCCTGGTCATAGCTCTCCTAGCTTGCCAATGCCTATCCGCGGACGGTCATCAGAGGCAGCCGGAAGGCTTGAGCCCGAGTCTTTAGATATGCTTTGGGCAATGTCTTTAGAATGGGTGGATAGGGGGGTAGCTTTTACAACCCCTGAAGATGAGGATGGGCCCACTAATTGTGTTGCGCCAAGCTTAGAGATGCGTGAGGTGACCGAAGAAGAGCATGACTTCATGCCAATGCTCGTACGCACCTGAGGTTTGCAGGTGGATCCACCAAACAATTTAGGCGTAGCGCTATTGATCAACTTTTACCGTACCAGACGAGCAGGTTCCCTATTTGGGTAGGCCTTCTCATTTTTTATGATTGAGATGTATTTATTCTGTTGGGTTCCAACTCAAAGTCGTAGTCACTGAAAAAGGTCCCATGGTTATCTGTGCAAAAGCAGGGAGGCCATGCTGGGGTTTGCATACTCCTTCAAGTGGTGGTATACTCAGAGCCAGCCTAGTGCTATCTGGGAGTGATACTCAACCAGACCTCCACCAACAACTTAATGGCGACGGAATCGGGAACGTACTCTGGGACCCGCCACGGTCTTCACGGAACGGAGACAGGTGACTTTAGACCAGAGCCGTTCGCACAAGGTTTCACCCCGGTGTTAATAGGTCTGGAGGTCAGCATATTGGCAATCAAAGTCAGAAACAGTGAGGTAGGCGTAGTCCGTGGACAGAATAGGGATTGTGCCAGAAATTGGCGCAGGTGGAAGAACTCCACTTGAGAGGAGACACGCGCCGATGATAAGGAGGGTGGCGGACAACTCTTGGTTACCACTCCTCAAGCTACCTTTCTGACATGGGAAGCCCAATCAGAGAAAGAGATTTCTCCGTCAGCGTAGTTAGTTGAGTCATTGCAGTGCAAGTCTCCATACCGCGTCAAGGTGGTTGTCCTTCGTGGAGGACACAGATAATAACATTAACCGAATTTTAGATTTGGTCTTTACCGACAGCATAAATGATGTTTCCTTGTTTCGAAGTAATCCTCTTTCCACTCCAGAGGATGCTTATCATCCGACTTTGGAATTAAACATCTATCTGAATGGGTTTGGATTTCGTTCCAATAATCCTTCTAATTTGCTTTCTACATCAAGACGTGTTTTCTGCTTTAAACAAACTGACTTCTTTAAGCTAAATTCTCTTCTTACAGCCACTGACTGGTCTTATTTGTATTCATGTGATGATGTTGAACTAGCTGCAAAGTTTTTTTATACAACTATCCTGTATGAAATTAAATGGTGTTGAATGTTGCAGCGATGGAGAAATTTCCAATCTTTTTTCGAACTTTTTCCAAAGCACTTACACGAATTTCAATAATGATTGTAATAGTCCATACCCATATCATATTCCTCAATTTAATCAATTTAATATGCCAGTTATTGATTGTGATACAGTATTACAAAATTTAAAATCTTCAAAATTAACGTTTTTACCAGGACCAGATGAGGTGCCTAGTTGTATTCTAAATCGATGTGCTGATGCTTTGCATAGACCAATCTGCAAATTGTTTGACTTATCTCTGAATACCTCTGTATTATCTAATATTTGGAAGCAGTCCTATATTATCCCACTCCACAAAAAAGGCAGTAGAGCTAATATATCAAATTACCGAGGAATAGCTAAGCTCTGCGCTATTCCGAAGTTGTTTGAACATATTATCACAGATCAGGTGCAGCATTTCGTTCCTCCTTTATTAAGTATTTCGCAACACGGTTTCACCAAGAAGCGTTCAACTAACTTAATGGATGTCATTTACACAGATTTTAGTAAAGCTTTTGACAGTGTTTGTCACTTCGTACTCCTCAATAAACTGAAACTGAATACCTTTGGTTTTCCTCCAAAGTTAGTTAGCTGGATTACATCCTATCTATCTTCCAGAACCCAAAGAGTTATTTTTAAAACAGTTATATGTAAGACTATTTGTGTAACTTTTGGTGTCCCTCAGGGTAGCCACCATGGCCCATTATTGTTCAATATTTTTATAAACGATTTGCCATCTGCCATACAATATTGTAATGTCTTAATGTACGCTGATGATGTTAAGATATGGTTATCTATTTTATCTCCGGTCCAACAAATGTTTCTTCAAGAAGATCTAGAATGTGTCACACAATTCAGTGATCTGGGTGTGTTGATGGATCCAAGGCTACATTTTGGGTCACATATTCTCCTGTATTATCTGTAAAGCTAGAGGTGTTTTAGGATACATTAAACGTTATTATTCACTTCTTTGGTTATGCCAGTACTTGAATACGCATCTTACCAAAGCCGTCTGAAACCAATCCGCATCCCGAAATTATCCAGTCGCAGAACGACTCTTGGTGTCACATTCTTGCACAATCTAATTGTAGGCAGCATCTTTTCCCCTTCCTTGCTTGGTAGTATTAATTTTAATGTTCCTTCTCGGGTTGCAAGGAATTATTCTCCTATATATATAAGACTACTTATTTGCAGCATGATTCTTGTCGTGTTTTATTTCAGTCATACAATCTATACTATGACCTTGTATCTAATTCTATTTCTTCCGATCATCTAAAATCTAATCTCTTAACTCTCCTTAACACATAGTATTCTATTAACTATTTAACTTAATTTCGCACACTTTATTTGAATTTATTTTTATAGTGCTTTATGATTAGTATAAATGGTTTTTAATGGACCCCGGCTCAAGCGGGCTCTGGGGGGGAAAGTGGCGTGGGATAGAAAGTAGAAAAAAAAAGAGCAATTTATAGTCTTGATGTCAGTCAAAAACAAATTATCGGGAACTGACTTAAATGAAGTTTTAGTGAATAATCCGGATGTTTACTTCATTGAAAAATTTCCAGTGGATCCGAAAATTAAATTTCACTATGCACTATGAACATTCATTTTCAATTTATCGGTACATTTTGTCCGATAGGCATCAATCGTAGCAACAAACAGTAGCATCAACAAAGCATCAACGACACAAGCAAACTCATACTCTTTTGTTAACGTGACTAAAGTAAGAAAATATAAGTAAAGTATCACTCTCTCTCTCTCTTACTCATGCACAAACACTTGTTCTCTACGCTACAGACGCACAAGCAAATGCTTATCCCTTTTACGTCTCTAAAGCATTATAATCTTGATTTCAGTAACACTTTTTTTGGACTTACACCTCGCTGAAAAAGTTTCACTTCAAAAACAAAACAGCAACTTTTCTATTTTTCATACAATTTTCAGGCAGTTAAGTATGCACATTATCACATATGTATATAAGCAATGAACATATGATAGTGTTGTGGAGCGTAATAATTTAGAAATCCGACCGAAGAGCAATTTTATCGTAACGTCACAAGTATATTTTTTTGAGAAAGATTCTTAACTGTAAAAAATTTGCGCCTCACACCATGGGTTTTCAGCAATAAAATACCATGCAATTGTTGATAAACCTTGAGATTTAACAATTTTGAGAGCGAACACAATTTCGTGACCAAACTGTTCAGTCTATTGTCTTTGTACTTACTCACGATTTGGAAGTGGAAGCGCTCTCAAAAGCAGTGTGAATCGTTGCATAATTTTGAAAGCTTTAAAAGTGTTGCATAGTAAAGAAATTATGCTATTCTATTTTTCCGTCAGTAGATCGAACTAAATTATGCTTCTCCGGGAAGGCCTACATACTGGCCTGGCCAGCAGATCCAAAGAAAATACAGGACTCGATTGATCTATTTTTAGAAGCATCCCTAAAAGCTTAATAACAGCAGAATGCCTTGCAGATTTGTCGCTGGACCACTCTCCGATTTTCTTCAGCTAACTACAGTACCCTAAAATCAGAAAGTACCTCTTGAGATTAACCTTAAATGAGACCAACTGGCTTTAATACAAGAAATACATTAACACCATATCGACCTGAGCCCACCGATAAGCAACTTTATCGATATCTGTAACCTAAGTTCAGTCCTTACTGAGGCAGCCTGCATTTCAACTCCTCAAGCACCACCAGCCGTGGAAACCTACAATGTAACAAACAGGTATATTGATCATTTTTTTTACAAACAAGCTACGAGGTGAATGGCAAAACCTAAGGACGTCTGAAGCAAAACATTAAGAGATGCCACTCGTGAATTCAGTAAATCCTTAAAATCTGAGGAGTTCAGCGCCATTATATAGCCAACTTATCGCCTACAAGCTTTCGCATGGCAGAAGTTTGTATTTGATTGGTCTGTTTTTTTATCGCGTACACAACAATCAGTGGGTCGCATGGGATAAATTTTAATAGGGAGAAATCAAATGAGTGATATTTTTTTAGCCGGCACTGTATTTAGTATACGATCATACTGTACTATTAAATCAGGTAATCGGGTAGAAAGAGATCACTGAGAGCGAGACGGTAAACGTCTGTCTGTCCGTCCGAGGCAGCGGTTGTTGCAATTAGGAGAGATAAAAGCTTTTGGGTGGTCTGTTTAGTGGTCCGTTGGTAGATGAGTAGAGGTATTTGAGAATTAGAGTTTAGTTTGGAGAAAGATGGAGAAGTGTAAAGTTAACCAAACTATGCGTATGATAGCCTCTTCACACTGCACTGAATCACGATGATGTATCTTGTCGTTCAGATTGTCAATTTCGAATCATGAACAGGTGTTGTTTTGTTTTGGTTGTACATACAAATGGAACGTTGTGGCTAATTCTAAGAAATTGATATAAAAATTGTGTGAGAAATATATCATTAAGAACAAAAAATTCTTGCAGCTTTCTTTTTCATTCCTGCTACTTATTTTATTAAAATCTAAAAATAAAATTACAATTTAAAATTTATTTCAAATTGTTTTGTACAATGATCAGCTGTTTTATGGTGGAGCGTAAAAAAAATTGAAAAAGGACAGTCGAAAATTACCTAAAAATAGGCAGAAATTGTCCAACACTAACGCAACTGTACATCCTTAATTCTGCATCACATTCTACAACAACCCCTGAATGACGTCACTTTTCCTTGTGGTTGTAGACGATTTTGATACGGAACAGCGCTGCATCACCATGAATTTGAATCATGCCCCAGTGTGAAAAGGCTAATAATCTAACATTTGTAATAATTGTGGCTTCGCTCACTAATGAAGTCCAATAGAATGAACGCGGATTGAATTGAGTGCGAGCGAGGCACAGAATGAATGAATGTGCATGCGAATTTGATTGAGTTTGACAGCAGTCGAAAAATGGGTGAGTCGGCATAGAATTAATTCGAAAACCACCTCCTCATTCATTCAATTCGTGCCTCTTTGTTTAAATGTTGTGCGACTGATTCTTACGTGAGCGCACAAATTCACACGAATTCATTCGGCGTCGCATTCTGTTTCACTCAATTCATTTTGAGCATTGTTAATTCGAACGTCGTTTTTTTGCCATCATGCAGACCTCTAATTTATAATATTTGGTAAGTTACAAATTAAATCTTCTTGCAAGAATAAGATTCTGCTATCAGTATGATTTAAGAGGTCTTCCAAGAGAACTTTAGCTTTAGTTTCAGTAACAATTACTACCTGCGGCCTCAATTGCAACTTAGCCTCCTGAATTTTGTGGTAGCTTGGATATATGTCACAATTCTGTTTTTTGCTTAAATCTTGAATAGCATTATATTGTTTTTTGCTTAATGCGTATTTCAGCAAAAATTCCAAAGTGTAAGGTATGGACTCCATCAAGAATACTTTTTTTTTATAACCTCACTTGATCCGCTCAGAGTGAACTTGGAATTCTGTAACAAAAACGCCGTATCCTTTTCTTTTCATTTGATTTATTTGCGGAGACCACAGCTACATTCATAAGAAGGCTTGTGTCATGTTTTTTCGATTATCTGCCGGCGCAGCTGCAAATTTTCTTTTCAGACGTGGGCCTGCTGTTTCGTATGTAAGTTGTGTAAGATGTGGACGTCTCATTATGTCTCGGAGAACCAATATCTTTGCTTTCTGAGATAATCGTTATTTTCAACGAAAGCCATTTCGAGTGCTTTAACTTAAAATGTGAGATCGTTCTGTTGCATTTGGGTACGTTTTTTTTTAACGAAGCGTGTAAAATTTCGGATACTTTTTATTGTAGAATTGTGTCTCGACGTTTACATTTTTAATATTCGATAGCTCAGTTTAAAATTGCTTATTCTTTGTGATTGTTAAGCCATACATCGAACTCAATTTTTTCTGAAATACATTAGAAATTGACGGAAAACTGGCAAAATCGGGCAAAAATTGTTAATATCATGTTGAAAGGAACACTTCCAAGAATACTTTCTAATAATTGGGCCGAAAATGTATGTATTATTATTATTTACATTACAGATACCTTCATCTGCATTTTCCATATTTATCACTAATATTTGGTTTACTACGAGCCACTCTCTGTTATTGCAAAGTTTTAATAAAATTTCCCGTTTTGTTTTTTTTTTTAAATAAACAGCTGATAATATTTGAACTTTGTAGCCCTGGTGAAATCTCAGGGTTGCACTCCGATAGCTTTTATTTTTTGAATTGTTGTATTTTAAGTATTCACTTCAAGAAAAAACAAAAAAAAACTCAAATCGAAATGTGTTTTCATAAAAAATTAAACTTTAGCCAAAAATTTGGAAGATAAACGTAATATAAAAAGATGCATCAAAACTTTCCAGCAAAGTTCCGTCAATTTATTCCAAGGGACCTGGCATTGTCATGATGTCACATAATTTCTTTTCTTGTGATCAATTCTGGTCCCTTTTCATTGATTGCTTCGTTCAAGCGGTCGAGTTGTGAGCAGTAGTGGATCGAATTAACCGTTTCACCATGCTGGAGCGGCTCGTAATCGACAATTCCCTTTCAATCCCACCAAACATTCAACATAACCTTGTTTGCCGTCAATTCTGGCTTTAAAGTCGTTTGTAGAGGGTCACCGACCTTTCACCACGATCTTTTGCGTTGGTTATTCTCGTATTCAATCCAATTCCGGAAAGAAATCCAGCAAACCACTCCTGGGTCCGACGTTGACTCACAGCATCCTCATCGTAAACCGCACAAAATGTTCATGTTTTTGCGGCGGTTTTAACTTTTTTATAGCAACAAAACATCACATACCGTATTTCTTCAGATATTTCACTAATTTTCAAATCAATATAACTGACCTTACTAAAAATGTAGCATGAAATTTATCCTTTCAAACCCAATGCGAATAAGTGTCGCATAATACTTATATCGGTATTAACACCGTCTAGAGATTAAAAAAACGCGGATACTTGTTTAAAGAAATTTGGAAAATTTTTGAGAGATATATAATCCCGCCTCATAAGTTTTGTTTTAAATCAAAGCATGGAACAGTGGTTTACAGTGGTATTTTAGTATCACGAACAGCTGTTTTTTGTTTTGGTTATACATATAAATGGAACGTTGTGGCTAATTGTGAGAAATTAAAATGTAAATTGTATGAGAAATACATGATTGAGAACAATTTGCAGTGTATGCAAATAATTGTAGCAGCTTCCTTTTTTATTCCTGCTACTTATTTTATTAAAATTTAAAAAAATCCGCGCCTCTCTATCTCAAAAAATAAGGGATTAGTTTGCATACATACAGACAGACAGTTGGACAGACGGACATGACTAGGTCAATTCGTTTCGTATATTGTTTATACTTTATGGGGTCTCCGATGTCTTTTTCAGTGTGTTACAAACTTCTTGACAAGCTTATAATACTATTCACTGCGTGAAGAGTATAAAAAACTGTTGTGTATAGACATGAAAAAAAGAATTTTTTCTCAACCAACAAACCCTGTATAAGTAAATTAATTAATATCGTGTTGCAATAAAACAGTTTATGAATATATTTAATTATTAAATAATAATAATATAAGAGCTCAATGTATTGTAGAAGAAACTAACCATATACAGAAATTTTGGAAAACTGAAAAAAATTTATTTGTGCGTGAAAACTCATAACTCAGAGATACGAAAATGCTACAGTGCAAGAAAGCATTTATAATTTTTGATATAAAGAACGAATATATGCTTAATTAATTTTGTTTGTGATAAAGCAAAAAGGCAAGGTTCTGGTAAACGATCCAGGAGCTCTACGCTCTATACATGGTGAGGAGCCACATCCTGCTAGAGGTAATCCCTGCTGTTAACTAAATATGGCGGATCTAGATAGGTAAACTCGATAAAACCCGCAATCCCGGCTGTCTAACGACTGTGCCCATGGGATAAATGGCACTGTGTGAGTGTGGACTCCGGATACCTTGCGACCTCAGGTTTTATTATAGCCATGCTAGGGTACAGGGGGCTATGCCCCGGTGGACCTACTCTCCCATACACTCGTGGGTCCAAATATTAACAATTACAACAATAACAAAACACACAAAATAGAATGAAATGGAGGTCGGGATGATCTCCAAGGATGAGTTACTGGCCTCAGCGTCAACAGTAGCAGCAACAATAACGTCGGTAGCTATTGGTTGTAGCGATAAACCGTCGACATCTGCAAAAGTGGCAAAGAATAACGCTATTCATTTTAAGCAAGAGAGCGATTTACTACAAACAATACTCACTTGCAGCATTCTTAGATATAGAGGGCACTTTCAATAATGTAAGCACGAGTGCTATCCTGGATTCTCTAGCTAGGATTGGCGTAGAAGAAGACATTGTAGAATGGATAGTATATATGCTAAAAACCAGAATAGTACGGTCAGAGCTATGTAGTTCGACTCTAACTAGATATGTCAGTAGAGGGAGACCACATGGTGGGGTAATCTCACCTCTGATGTGGCTTTTAGTCATAGATCCTCAACGTATTGGAGAAGACGGGGCAAGGGTAGCTGCGTATGCAGATGACATTGTGATCATGGTATCAGGGCTGCTCCCTAGCGTGATAAGCAACATCATGCAAGGAGCTCTAGGGAAACTGTTAAAGTCGGTCACAGGATGTGGACTAAACGTTAACCCGGGTGAGACGGAACTAATACTTTTCATAACAAAGACTAAAATAACGACTTTCCGCTTTCCTATTCTGAATGGACAACAGCTTCATCTTTCAGATAAGGCCAAATACTTAGGAGTTATGCTGGATGCAAAACTAAATTGGAAATCCAATATAGAGTTAAGGGCAAAGAAAGCCTGTGTGGCCTTTTGCTCTTGCAAAAGATTGTTTGGAAAGAGATGGGGTCTACGCCATAACATTGCATACAACAATTATATGTCCGACACTAACATGTGGTGCAATTTTTTGGTGGCCAGCTCTAGGAATGGGCTATATAGTGCACAAACTAAGCAGTGTGCAGAGGGCGGCCTGTCTGCAAACGACTATATAGTGGCACATAAAAGCTTTGAGAGCAACTTCAAGGTAAAAGTTCCTACCAGGATGCAGCTGAAAGAAAACAGTTTTCAGAGGGATTTTGACTTTCCAATCTTCACGGATGATTCAAAGATGGAATGTGGTGTAGATGCAGGGGTGCACTCACCACAATTAAAATTAGACAACTCCTTTCGCTTACCTAACAAGGCCACGGTATTTCAGGCAGAGGTTCTGGTTATTAGAGAGGCATGTCGTCTGGCGGAAATTATCGTACCGGAAGGTCGTAAGATGGCTATTTTCGTTGGTAATCAGGTGGCACTCAAAGCTTTGCAATCCACCATTGTGAAGTCTAATGGAATATAGGAAAAGTCTCCTAAGGGAATGTAGGATGGCGATAAGCAAGTTAAGTCGTAGAGAGTTCCCATGGGAACATTGAGGGAAATGAGAAGGCTGGCGAACTAGCTCGCTTTGGTGCATCTCTTGATATATCGCTGGCGGTACAGTTCCCGATTCCCCTGCCGGTCGTCAAGAGGAACAACTTCCTGTTTTTCCTTCTACAGGCTAACAGTAGGTGGAAAGATCTCAAATCTTGCAGAGTGGCACGTGCTACCTGGCTTAGGTACAACGAAAATAGGTCTTTTAGACTAATCAATGAAGACGCAAAGATACCGCAAGACTCACAGAGATTTTTACTGTTCACTGGTGTGTTGGGTCTCACGCGGAGAGATTGTGTATTCCCTTCAGGAGCCTTTGTAGAAGTTGTGGTGGCGTGAAAGAAAGGGCATCACTCACCCACTTTCTATGTCAATACCCAGCACTGGCAAGAACTAAAAATAAGTTCCTGGGCAAATATATCATCGATAACCTCTCGGAATGTTCGGTCACATGTCCGGGTGACCTTTTAAAATACCTAAACTCTTCGGGATGGGTTTAGCAATACTGATTATGTTCGGCTAGGAAGAGGTTTTAAAACGGCACTTAAGTGCTAATTGTGACTTATATTGGACTATACAAGTCAGCCACGGTAACCAACCACCACCAACCAGTAAGGACTAGAATTCTTCAACTTTACAACAACGGTTTCAATAATTTCATACCACAGTCATATAAAACCAGCCTAATTATTCCCGTACTGAAGCCAAAATCCGATAAAACAGAAATAATCTCATACCGGCCTATCTCATTAAATTGCTGCTTAGCAAAGATAAAATTATTGCAAAAAGGAGATGGTGGTTTGTAACAGCAAACAAATTATTACATCCATAGCAGTTCGGACTCAAACATGGGAAATCGTTTGTAGAAAGTCTTCTTTTTGCAGAGCATCTAATAACCAAATCAATCTCTGCTAAAAAATACACCTCTATAATAACTCTTGACTTCTCGAAATCATTAGACATGGAAGGTGTCCATGCGGTTACAGGACAATTGCAGAGTTAGAAAATGGGACCGAAGATTATTAATTATGTTCAAAATTTTAAGAAAAATATGAAATTAACTGTACGAGTTGGAAATCCAACCTCCAACATCTATACTCTATATAATGGCTGGGATGGCTCTCCAATATCTGTATTCCTTATTGCTTATAACAAATAAGCTATTATCATTAGCGTACAAAAAGATATCAATTTCAATGCTTTTGCGGATGACTTCTTTCTAATCATAAATTTCAACAAAAGTAAACTATAATTTAGACAACCTCTTCCATAATATCGAAAGTTGGTGCTCATTTTCAGGCGCATCTCTGTCACTACAGAAGTATTTCGCAAATATAACTGTATGTGTCGCATCTCTTGCAACAATATTCAAATTCATACAGTCTCTTCCGTAAGAATTCTTAGTTTAACTATAAATAATAAGTATAGATGGGACTGACACATAAAAACACTTTTACTATCTTTAGTACGAAAACTGAATATAACTAAATGCTTGACTAGCTACAAATTTAATTGCAATACACACACTCTCTTAACTATAACTGAACCCATGTTAATTTCAAAAATAGACGTTGCACTATTTATTTATAGACATGCACCCAAATCAACTCTAAAATCCACTTTGAATTCTGCAACTCGCCTATCTTTAGGAGCATTTCGCTCTACAGCTATTAACAATACGCTCTATGAGGCATTTATCCCAACAATCGCAACGAAAAGGGATTATCTACTATTAAAAATGTACAAAACCCTTCATAACTGTAAAGACACACCAATTTATAAAAATATTAAACATCACAAACCACAGAAAACACCCAATCAGACCTCATCTGTAGCAAAGATTGTAAATGTTTGCGAACAACAATATACCATACTTACCTGAAAAACACTTATTAGATAAAAAACCGCCTTGGTTACTTCCAACATTTCTGATAAACACCTCACTCAAAACATATCATAAAACTAACACACCTGCCGACATTTATATGCAACATTTTCTTAGAATAAAATCTAAATTCAACAATCACACATTTATCTACACTGATGTATGTGATAGTTTGCCTACTACTACTCATCAATTTTCTCCGCAGAAATCGATTCTGGAAGCAATAAAGTTGGTTATTAATAAAAATGGGAACTTCATAATATGTTCTGATTCATTATTAGCAATAGATTTAATTTCCAACATCAACAACTTTAATATTTATTTACTCCTATACTACTCCCTTCTTATGAAAGAAGCTCCAAAAATTAAAATATTATGGGTCGCGAGCTATTCAAATATAAAAGGTAACGAATTAGCGGCTAATATAGTCAAAAATGATATATCTAGCCCTCTAATTTTAACCCAGAATATTATTCCGATAGATACACATACACTTTACAGATTATTACGAAAACAGACTTTTTTAACAGCGAAGCTTTCAATGTGTGCGAGAATCGCGTTTATGAATGATGTTTTTTTTCCTAACTTTGTGATGTTTCTGAGAATAGGTTGGTTAAGATGCAATTTATTGACTGATCTCATCCATTAACTTCTTTTTGTAAAAGTAACAATAAAATTAATGTTGGTTTTAAAAAATTAACACAAATGATTTCTATTTTCTAAGTAAAAAAATAAACTTGAAGAATAACGATTATTTATTGAGTAAAAAATAAATTTTAAGAATAATATTAATTTTAAATTTTTTGGGATCTACCTTAAATAAGAAAAATTAACGCATTATTAGATAGTCCATGTGATGACAATCACATTGGTGTACCTTTTTTCCATGTAACATTTCTCTTTCACTGTGATTTTTTTAGTTTAAAAATTGACTAATAATCCGTGGTGTTACGGATATAATGAGGAATACAAGCCATTGCGAAACGGGACAATTTTACCAATTTGCTTTCTTCCCTCGGCTTCGAGATACAAAAAAAGGACCACGAAATGAATGGGAGATTAAAATCGCCAAGCACGATAAAAGAGTCACGGTCCCGAAGTATGCTATTGACAAATTGGATCTAGGCGGAATATAAGAACACGATATATAAACAGATTCATGAGGCAAAAATAACATCACACAAATAAACTCAATATTGGCTGAACAGTTTAGATCAACGAATTCTGATCTTAGGTGAGAGACAACAGCAATGAGGAAACCACCTCCGCGTCGAATAGGGCGATCTATTCTCTATGTGATGAAATTTGAACAGAAAATTTCATAACTAAGAATACCAGAGTGAAGCCATGTCTCGGAAAACGCTATAACATCAGATTCAAAGGAGAAACTATCCCTATACAAATTGTTAAGCTTGGACAATAAGCCTCTTACATTTTGATATATTATAGAGATATGACGAAGGCAGGAAGCTAGTTTTTTGGAGCCGAGCTTGGAGCCGAAGGTGAACTAGTGAGTACTGGAAACCTAACAGTACTAGGTCTATTCTTACCAGTATGTTTAAATTCATGAACAACCATATTTGGAGGCCAGAATTACGGATTACAAACTTCGTCGAATGATTCGGAATGCACACTAATCTTGAACGACGAAATATCCCTATGTTGTGAAAAATTGAATTTTTGCAGACTAACCTTCACATTAGTCTTAGAAGCAATATACCTATTAATGTCTTGATAGGAAAATATGTTTCCGGGGGGCCACTACCGACAACATAGGTGATGAATCCACATTCAAAGATGGCGACATTGGTATAGGTTCTAGGGTTGTCGCAGGTAATAATGATGAAGAAGATGCCTGGTTGGATTCATCGGGTAAAGGTACAATTGAGGTAGGGAGTATACCACCATTCCTCGAATTATCAGGTCTTGACCGCTTAGAAGCATTGATGGCAACATTCTCGTTTTTGTCCACAAAGGTGTTCGACGAAGGTGGAGAAGAAACGGGTCTAGATCGTTTGGAGGACAGTAATTATTATTAACAAATTGAAGTAACAAAAAAAAAAAAGTAAAAATTTAAATATTTATTAGAGCAAAAGTAAACACGTCCGCTCTCTTTGAACTCACAATGTACGTTCCATTTAAGTATTCTCCAGGTTTTGGTTTTGTTTAATTGAAGTTGTGTAATTTTTTTATTCCACCATGGGGCTTTGTGGATAAGCTTATTAGTTTTTTTTTTTTTTTTTTTTTTGTTGGTTGTGCGAAACAAGGAGGTAAAAATCTTCCAAAGATACCTATGACCCGTGCCACAAGTTATGTCGGATTCATTAGCCTACCGACTAAAAAACACCCTATCGCCTCAAGCCCCTTTCAATCCCTATGGCACCGCCGAAGCATTCCTTCGTAGGGAGGGATAATAAGCTTAAAAATTTTAGCAGGCGCCATTGTTCGCTCTTACATTCGAGCACCCCTCATAATGTTGGCAATTTCAGAAGAGAAGTATGCCCAGTCATCCACCGATGTTTCCATGCGCCTTACAATCTCATGTGAGCTGCAAGGAGATCCAAGGCGCGCATACACTCTTCGTCGCTCCGCTTCGAAACGGGGCCACTCATGAAGAAGATGCTCCGGATCCTCCACGACATCTCTGCACAGACCACAGAACGGATCCGCAGCGTGCCCAAACCTGTGGAGATACTGTCTGAAACAGCCATGGCCAGCTGCGAATTGAGTAAATTCAAACTCCACATCACCAGAACGACGCTTTAGCCAATTCGTAATATCTGGGATAAGCTGGTGTATCCTCCGCGACTCTGCCCTACTCCACCTGTGCTGTCTGCTACCTGAGAGGATGCACGTGCGATATACTTGTCCCTGGCAGCCAGGGCTTCCAGATCGATTGGCAGTCTGCCTGCAAGTACCCCCGCTGCATTGTCTGCCACTGTGCGATACGCCCTATAGATCCTGAGGTTAGCAACCCTGTGAACACTCCTTATACCACGGAGGTATGACTTGGTTGCAAGCGCCCCGGCCCAGATTGGAGCCACATAAAGCAGTATGGATTTACTCACCGAACCTAACAGAACCCGAGATTGTTGTCTGCATCCCCCTATGTTTGGGAGAATCCTGGCCAGCTTTTGTGTGATGGGAGCTGCTTTTTTTGGCTGACTCGTTTAAGTGCCACTTGAAACACAGTCGATGGTCCAAGAGTACACCCAGGTATTTGATGCAAGGCCTCGACTCAATGGAATGGTTTCCAATTCTCACCGAGAGTGTTTCCACCTTTTTTCTGGAGCTCATAAGAACCAACTCGGTCTTATGCTCCGCCAGACCAAGGTGATTCTGTGTTAGCCATCTCCTCGACGCTGTTACTGTCCTCTCTATTTTGGATGTGACCTCACTCAGAGTCTTTGCTACCACGACAATAGCAATGTCATCCGCATATCCGACAATCTCCACTGCCCATGGGTTAAAGTCACCGGCGATTATGAGTGGGGATCTATGCCTCGCAGCACTAACCAGTCTATCCAGGAAGTCATCAAATGACTGACGTTTGGCGATGTGTAGCAGCTGCAGAAATGGATACCCCGTATTTTGGCAAAGGTGAAAGCATCATACGAGCAGGGGTCTCTATGCTCAAAGGAAGCATTGCCTTGTAACCAAATAGCCGCTTTGCATTAGCATCCTGCGTCCACACATTTAAGTCTTCCTTCGGCCTATGGAACTCACTAACTAGTAGTACATCAGCCTTCCTGTCTATGGCTGTTTGAGAGAGTAAGTCCTGCGCTGCATTGCACCTATTTAGATTAAGCTGCAGACACTTAGTCATGCCTAGCTTTCAGATCACGCATGGCCTTCTTAAAGGCTTCACGCTTGTAACTCCCAGAAGCATGTGTATTCTTGCCTTCCGGGCAAATAATTGTTGTTAATAATTATTTCACTATGTTGGATGGATTTGTGTATCAAGAAAGCAACACCACCAACCTATTTGATGCATTATTAGTTATGATAGTATAAGTACAGGTATTTGTTTGGTATTATAAATTTGTGTTTCTTGCAGTGAGATTATGTGGGGTGTATGTTCTTTAATAAGTATTGTATTAAAAGTTCACTGTAATTATTTTGATAACCTTTTATGTTCCATTGGAGGATTAATAAAGACATTTGGGTAGTTTAATTATAAATAACAATATGTTAATGTGTTTGCGGGGCAGTGTAAGATTTTTCCAGTGAACTTTTTGTGACGCACGAGGTCAACCTGATAAGGACTGCGTGCTCCGATCCCTGTCAACCACTCCGAAGCCAAGAATAATTTTGTATTTGTTTAAATAACTACTTTTAAAACAATTTTCAACCCGCCGCCGGTTGAAAAGACTTCATCCCGTTAATATCCTATGATACAAATGTTTAAAAACTAACATTATAAAATAAAAATGAAAAAATTACAAAAAAAATGTTTACTAGGTGTCACTCATTATTTCGTTATCAGTGTCTGAGCAGTTTGTTAGTTTCTTTGGAGTGGTGGTAGCGTTTTTTTTTTCATTGCTTTTTAATTAGCTGAAGTTCCGTTTTGTAATGCTTTTGGATAGAATAGTTGCCTTCGGACTAGTTAAGTTGTTCCTTAACTTAGTGGCTAAGGTGTCTGATATTGAAGGGTCGGTGTCAACGAGTTTGTCGATATCAGAATAAGATATAATGTTGCGTTTGATGACGTCTGATGTTGTGGTATTACTTGAGATGGATACCGTGTTGATCTGTTTCGTAGCTGTGTTGAATAAGGATGGTGGTTTTGCGACGATTTCTGCAAATGTGTGGTCCTTGTGTTGATGTTTCGAGTTGTAAATAGTTGTTTAAGTATCAACTTTTTGCAGTATTTTTATGGCTATAATTTCTTTTTCTTTGATGGAACCGGGTCATTTTTTGTCTATAGATGAATGTTTCTTGTCGGTTTACTTTCTTATAGTGCAATTTATTCAGGTTATTTCATTTTTGCAATCTTTCATTTCGCTTGTTTCGGAGCTATTTCGTTTTAAACTTCATATCACCGCTCGGAATTATGTCGTTTTAAAACGTCATATCACCGCCGTTCTGCAAACGACATATCTTCTCGCGGAAATAATTCCGCCAGAAAAAAAAACGACGGGCGGAGATATGTCGTCAGAGATATGTCGCTATGCCCTAATAATCCGTGGTGTAACGGAGATAATGAGGAATCCAAGCCATTGCGAAACGGGACAATTTTACCAATTCGCTTTCTTCCCTAAATAACTCAATTGAAGTTGAAGTGTCCGAGCACAACTCTCTCAACAGTTCAAAAGGTGTCATTTATTGTAACAACCTCAGAGAGATCCCAGACAAACAGATTACTATTAAATTAAATAGCCAAAATATTACAGAAACCAAAAAAATATTTAAAAGCGATAATGATACACTGAAAGAAACCGGACTCCAAACATGCTAACTACATTAGTTATCAAAAAGCTTCCATACGCCTATACACACCTCTATCAGTCAGATGCAATATCTGCGGGAGACTTGGACACCAGGCCTGCAAAAGTGAAAAGTTCTGCTTAAACTGCGCCATCCCGTAGCCATATTGATCAGGAAAAAAATTAAACTTGCACCCACCTCCACCATTACATCAACTGCAGAGAAAACAACATCTCCAACTACCACCACAATTCTCATGACCAGAATTTTCACATCTTCATAAAACATAAAGAGATACAAGCCAACAGAGTCATCGAAAAAATTGGCATAAAAACCGCACAAAAAATCTATAACGATCGCCATCAACAAAGCATGTAATCCTTCTCTGCTTTCACCCGTTCTTCCCAACCAACTTCTAAAACTAAGAATAACAACAGCTCAATCCTACGCCAAATTACAAACTACGCAGACATGGAATCACTTCCATCCACTAACAACATAAGTGGCCAGCTCCATCCAGATCCGGCCAAAAATGTAACATTGGGATCAGCATTAATAGGTGATACTAAACTAGTGATTTCCCCAAAGAACAGTTACCCACTAAAGAGACCTCCCCTTCAAGCGGAACTATCTGTTAACAAACAATCAAAAAATAATTAAAATGCTTAACATTAATTAACATATCAGATTAGGATGTGTAACATTTGACTTATTCCTATTGTATCTTGTAATAGCTAGATACTACAACAAAGGTATCTTCTTAGCAACATGTCAGGTAGTGGGTAATCTGTGACGCAGTCAATTTATTTTCTCACTCCGTTGAGTTCGGGAAGTGGTTTTCCCATTTGCTGTTATTCCCAATACCTCAACGACTAAGTTGATCAAACCCAACTTAAAACTCACAATATACACGTACACATATACATATCTCTCTATTTTTTCATTCTCATGTTTTTAAAGATCTTATAAAGGAACTGCAATGGTTATTTCAATAATTATAATCAATTAAATATCTCGATTAAAAAATATATAAAAAAAAAAACAACTTTGGCTATGCCGAAGTTGTAATACTCTTCACGCCCCTGCTTGTAGCCCGAGGGTCTTGAAATTTATAAGGTTGGTGGATATAGATCACGCACTTATATTGTCCAAATATCAGTTCCATATCGACAGTACTATCGTATACAAAACTTCAAATAAAACGAGCAAAAGAATTTTTTTTTTTAACCCTGTAAACTCATCCTATTTTTTATATATTAATATCATGCTTTAGATGTATAATTTACAAAAGTTTATGACGAAATTTGTCCATAGTTGATTTTTATTGAAAAATTGGTCAATTTGTAATCAAAATAAATGGATACGCTGATTATTTTTTATTTGGTTTATTAAGAAATAAGTGTTTCACAGCCATACTTCATTTGGCTTCAAAAAAAACATAACAAATTAAAATTACTTAAAAAAACAATTTAAACAAAACAAAACTTATCAATATTCATTTTCAAAGGAGATAATAAATTCCTAAAGATCAAATGAGATCAAAGTTTAACCATTCAGTGGTTTTCATTAGTAAAGAAATTACAATATAAAAATTAAATCATCCAATGGTTTTTGTTGATGAACAGCATGTCGATTTTTTGTCCTTCAGTCTCGTACGTCTGTCCGAAATTAACTCTCCAGCTTTGCTGAACATCCGTTCAGACTCTGTCGGAATGCACAAGTACTTACATGCCAAAACTTGCATTGGCTTCATTTCGTTCGTACTAGTCTGCAATTGAGACCAATGTTATTCATAAATATAAGCGTTACTTTTGAAGACTTATACTAACCTTCCAATACTCCAATGGGTAGTATGTAGTGGTTCATTGGGCTTTTCCGTGTACTCACGTAGAGTAGTAATAGCATCAACACAGTTTGATTTCTGGATGAGAGCTTTTCGGTCACAAATCGTAAATCTGGGGAAGTTTTATATTTTTGGATAATGACGGTTCCTCCATGTTGTCAGTCGATGTCGGTGCAGAAATTTTTTTGGTATTAACTAGTTCATTTTCCAGCAAATTAGATGCTTGGTTCGCATTTTGATGTCAATGTCATCTTTTTTGAATCTCGGATCTAATAAGGTAGCCAACCTTGAAGCACTTCTTAATTCGTACGGAAACAGCCTTTCTTTATTTTTCTGATAAATACAAGCATGTTTCCAATCCTACAGCCGTTTGCACTTTCGATTGAACTTTCATCATCGTTGAATGTAATCCCCATGCTATGGGAATTACATGCGAAATCGTCACATTCTGATTCCCCGATAGAATGCTTGTATTTGTGTTAAATGGTTCCAACAATAAACAAATGTCTTGCAGTTGCTCTATTTCATCTGCTATTAGAACCGGTGGTGTTTTGGGTGTTTTTAGAAGAAATGCTTGACAAGTAATATTCACTGCACCATAGCAAACGCAGTATTTCATCTTGTTGGTACTTCTTGGATCAGACTGTATTGTTTTTCGTCACCCTGCTCTTTTTCAATTTTGCATATGCTATAGTGCTACTTTTGAAATAGGCGTTTGCACTTTGTCAACAAAGTTTTTTCGGTGGACAAAGCGTCTTGTACGACAAGATTGATCGAATGGGCAAAGCATAGAAGATTTTTCTTCTGAAGGAGTTAACAAGCCTTTTTCATTGATGCACTGTTACCACACAGTTCACTTTGTGGAATATATTCCATTTATGCAAGCATTCGCACAGAGATTCCGAGATGTTTTCAGCTGAGTGATTCAGTCCATTAACTAGTTTTGATGTCGTTAAAACAGCCGATCGAAGTTTCAAGTTGCCATCTATGAAGTGGCACGTAACGTCAAGTAGCTTTCATTTGCCTTTGATGACCAACAATCGGTGGTTAAAGCACAGCTCTCAACTTGATCAAGTGAAACTTGCAACTTTGTTTTTACATGGCCAATCATACCGTGGATCAAGATGGTCTCGAAATCCTTGGTCTTCGACTATGCGAAACGGTTGTATGTCTGTTGCAATCATTCTTGCAACTGCTGAATCAAGTTCTGCTTTCCGCGCGGAGCTATTGTCATACGTAATATTTTTTGAAAAATACTGCTTTATTGTCGCGGTAAGGTTTTTGGGCTCATCAAGAAAGTTGGACGTGTTTCCGCTTGTTTTATATGATTTTTGGCATTTCAAACATTTGACGTACTTTTTATCCGCATTTAGTTGAAAATTCATCCAAACGTGCGAAACTTTTTTTTTCTGGCTGGAGTATCTGTGTACGAAAAAGCTACTAAGTACAACAAACAAACCACTTTTTAATAAATGTACATACCTGCTAAATTGATGTCATCGTTCTCTCCATTTTGGAAGGAACCGTCATCTAAATTCACTGCTTTTCAATTTACAATCTAGTTAAATGTTTAATATTTCTCTTCTTTTTTTGAAACAAAACGTTTTCAAGCTTGTTTGATGATCTTACATATTTCTCATTGTAAAATAATGATGAGAGCGAGTTGTCAAACTATCGATGGCACTATCGATAGTATCGTTAGTTTATTTTTTTTTTAGACTATCGATGAGTGTTGATAGTTTGACAACTCGCTCTCATCATTATTTTACAATGAGAAATACCTCTAGCTGGCAATCTTAATGGAGATCACGTACAAACAATCGTAGAGGCAACACAATCTTAGAATTTTTAGCACAATCACTTTTCCTTATCTTAAGCGACGGATCACCCACTCATTTCAGCACTCATCATACTTTTACTCACATTGATCTTACCTTCGCCTCTACTTCCTTTGCATTGGAATCAACCTGGTAAATTAAATCCAATAGATTTTGCAGCGACCACTTCACAATAATTCACACAAAATCCCATGCCCTTCTACCACTACTCCAAAACTCGAAACTGTTAATGCAAACTGGTCACTATACAAAGGCACTTCACACAACTTTCACCTTCAAAGTTCTGTAAGCAACAAATTAAACAAAGAATCATCAAATATCATAAAAATCATCCGTGAAAGCTCAAACGTCTTAAACCAGGTTCCAAAAGTGAGCGATAACGTCCCCTTGAGGGCGCTGGAATTCAAGGGGGCGGCAGAGGGCTCAAAGAAATTTGGTGTTCATTAAGGCAATCTAGAGGGGCAGCGGCAAACAAAAAATCCGACTTTGGATCGCCCTGTCACGAAATCCGTGTATTTAAATTAAATCATAAAGTTGAATGTTCCGTTATTATAGAATATTTCACACGTACACCATGCCAGCGTATTACTCGAACTAATAGGAAAATTCCACACTGAAAATCTCTAAACAAAACCAGCGAGATTAATACCCGAATCAGACTCATCATGCGCAAAATTTTTTTGTAAGCAACTCAAAAAGTTGCTAAATTTCTACAACAAGAACAGACCGAATTTCAGGGTTGCTTTGGGTACTTTTAAGCGAAATTTGTTTAGTGCTGCCAAATTTTTGGTCAAGTCCTCCTTTTGGCCATTCTCATTGCACAAAACAATTTGAAGAAAATTTTAAATTGTAATTTTTTCTTTAAATATTAATATAACTAGCTTTGCTATGGCCCAATCTACATGTGAAAATGGTTTGCTTAGCTTGTTTTTTTTTTTTTCTTAATAATAAATTAAATAAACCTATCTCAAAACGATCGAAATATCATAAAACATAAACTGCTTTGATTGAAATATAGGTTTTTTTCGGAACGATTGGTCTGAGTATACTTTTCTTTAGTGCAATGCTTTGTGGTTTACAACATTTTTTGTTTTTCTATTTTCTGCGTAAATGAATAACGCCGACGGTTCGCCCACTCGAGAGCAGGCTACATGGGAAAATATGGGTATTCTAAATTTATACCGCAGATTTGTAAAGATTGGCCTTATGCCCTATTGATTGTACTCGCAAAAGCAAGGCGAAGTCATTTAAAATCAAATGGTAAATCATTTTGAATCATTGGGATTCGAGGTATTAACACTTCTTAACCTTTGTATTTTCCTTTCAAAATAGTAGCTTCGATGACGTTGTTCATCAGCTTTTTCACTGCTAGTCTGGTACCATTACAAAGTCGTGGTTGATTTATGTTTCGAATCATAATAATTGGTGTTCTAACTTTCAATTTGAGATTGTGCGGTGGTAGTCCTGGTAAATCAAGTGAATTTAAAAATTCGGTAGGATATTTTACTACATCATCCAGATTTATAACAGCATCAATTGATTTATACGTAACAGATTGGCTTTCGATGGCATTTTGAATAGTTGTATTAAGATCATTAGCATCTTTGTTTTTTGATGCCTTTTTATATTGCTGTTCTACGTTCGGAAACAGTTCTTCTTTTGATTGTGTAATATCGCAAAAAGTATTTGGTATAAATTCTGCTAAATTATCCATTGGAAATTTACCATTTCCGATGTCTAATAATTGTTTTGAACACGCACGTTTGTGAGAGTTTACACTTGCCTCCACAACTTTGAAGATTTTAAGCTTTTTTTTCGTGCCTCCAGGCGCATCCAAAAAGTACATTCCACCACTTTCGGTGTTAACAGCTTCCATGAGTGAGTCGTAGGCATATTTTTGCTGATCATTCAATTTTGGAATATTTGATTGAACAAATGTGCTCAATTCATTGCAGTCAAATTGTTGCTCCCGGTGCGGATTACGATTAAATATGTCGCATCTTGGACGATTAGGCGATGTCATAGGTAGTTCAGCCAACCTGTTCCGCAGTATGTCTAGAAAGCTACCTTGAAGTGAGTTGTTGGTTCAATGCGTTTTTTTGCGTCCAGTGCTCTAAAAACATTGCTAAACTTTAACCGCACATTTTTCGAAAATATTCACTTTGATAGCTTATATGCAGTTAAAAACGAATGGGCTGAACACGTTGTTGCTGCATTCATACACATAACTATTACCCATGGTGTAAGAAATAGAGGTGACGCCAATTTTGTACAGTTAAGTGCCGCTCTCTCAAACAAGTCCTTATGTTATAGTCTGCTTTCTTAAATTTTACGCTGCTCAGCACTATCATATATTGTTTTTAATTTATTATTTATTCATGTTTTTGTATGTCCAACATTGGTTATACGATATTTTATTTTAATAAAATTATTTTGAACACGATTTCACCATCATCAACACGGCTCATCAAAGCGCAAACAATTGACTTCACAATGCATTTTCACGTTTTGTTCAACACTAAATGCGTGTTTTTCAGCGTTTTAATATGCTGATGCCCTTATGAAGTCAAAATTGTATTATTGTATCATGACTATTACCTACTGACTAATTTCAAAACACAAATATAAAAAAATCAGCCAAGTGTGAGTCGGACAGGGTTCCGTACCATCGTAAATGATTTTTTGCTTAAAATATTAAATTATGTGCATATTTAATAGCCTAAAAGTATACTACAATTACAACTTAAAAGTATACTACAAAAAAAGAAGGTAAACAAAAGGTTAAATTAAAGAACAATGCTTCTAAAAAACCGTAATAGGTAGAGAGTTGAAATTTTCACAGAGTGTGTAATTCACTTGTGTGTAAAACGACAAATACTAAAAATATTCATTTTTAGAAGCATTGTTCTTTAATTTAAATTTTTTTTTTTTTTAGTATACTTTTAAGCTGTTAATTGTAGTATACTTTTAGGCTGTTAAATATGCACATAATTTAATATTTTAAGAAAAAAGATCTTGTACGATGGTACGGAACCTTCAGTGTGCGAGTCCGACTCACACTTGCCTGATTTTTTTTTGTTTCTTTTAATTAATATTTTACAATTAATTAATTACTAGAATCTAGTGGAGAGGTCGACAGGATGAGATCTTCTCAACCGTCGTGCCACTCTGACTACTCCTATTCTGCGTCGCTTTAAGAGACGCCTGGCTAGTCGGTTTGGATGATTTTTAAACAGCTCCATATAATTCTTGGCCTGACGATGAATCACATCGCCAATTTTTGGTATTTTTAAATCGTTCTCAATGTCCGCAGTTCGCATGAACAACGGAGCTCCCGAAAACATTGTATTACTCTGATCTTTGAAATGTTTGATTTCGCTGCTATTCCGTACACCTGCAATCCGTATTGCCAAACAGGAGCAATTATTGCTTTATAAATGAGTACCTTATTTTTTAAGGATAACTTATTCCTACTGTTTTGGAGCCAACGCAATTTATTAATTCTCTGTCCAAGCGATTTCGTGATGATTGAGATATGCGTTTTGAATGTCAGTCGCCTATCCAAATACACACCCCGGTATTTGTAGCCCGAAAGGTGCTCCTTCAACTGGTTGACAATGAAGATACCGGGACAAACATCAGACCGTAAGGCGTACGTCACACTGGCACATTTCTGTTTGTTAATGCCAATTTTCCATCGTCTTGTTCAGACTTCAATCTTGTTGAGATACTGTTGAAGGGTGTCGGTGGCTTGTTTCTGGAGAGGATGGCTGTATCATCTGCAAACGTGGCAATGATGAAATCATGAGGATCCACTAGTAATTTTCAGCCAATGGGCATGTTGTGCATGAACAGGGTATATAGAGTTGGTCCCAAAACGCTATCCTGGGGAACACCTGCACGAATAGCCTTGATGCTAGATTCCACACCAACAAGTACCACTGAGAAAGTTCTTTTATTGAAGTAGCTGCGCACTATTAACTATAGTTGGGGCGGCAACAGGCTCTTGAGTTCACTGAGCAGCCCGTCGTGTCACACTCGGTCAAAAGCCTGTTTAATGTGAAGATACGCTGCCACCACGTACTCCTTAGCCTCAAATCCTTCAAGGATGAAGTTGAACACCCTATTCAGCTGTTCTAGAGTTCGGAACTGGACATGCGGAACATGAATCGAAAGGGAGGAACTATTATACATCCTTTACCTTACTTTACTTTAAATCCAGGAGGCGCGTCAGCAGACAACATTCAAACAACTTGGCTACAGTGGGTAGCAGGCTGATTGGCCTGTACGAATTAAAGACGGAAGGGCTCTTGCCGATCTTATGAATCATACAGATTCTCGCCTTCTTCCACTGTTTTGGAACATATCCCAATCTCAGCACCAAGTTAAAAATGAGGACCAGAAATAGCACAGCCTTAAACGGCATAGCCTTTAGCGTAAAATTGTCCACACCATCTTCACCTGGAGCCTTTTTTGCGTTCAGCCCTTTGATGTGAGCTGCGACTTCCTCTCTGCTGCTGTTGAAGTTTTTTTTTAATTAAATTTTATAATTTGCTGTATTCGCCATATACAATATATATACATTTTATAACATTGCTTAAAGCTAGCAACTAATATTTATCAGAATTTAGACTGTACAGCTGAGATATTATAATTTTGGCTTAATTAATTAATTATTCACATTTATTGTTGTTATATTTAAATCACCCAAGGAAAGATGGCATTAAAAAAAAAAAAAAATAATTAAACTTAAACTACTTAAATGTTTTTTGCCTAAATTTACTTGTACCATGAGAGATGAGCTTCAACATTTGCTTTTATATGCAAAAGATTTGTTGTATAGAAGTATGGTAGGTCAAATATCATTTTCAAAATTTTGTTTTGAACAGTCTGCAATTTTCTTATATGAGTCTTTGCACAGCCACCCCATATTTCAGACCCATATAACATAATAGGTAAAATTATCGATTTGTAGATGGTTAGTTTATTTTGGATCAAGAGTTTTGATCTGCGGATGATAAATGGGTATAAGATACGTACAATCTTATTTATTTTGTCTAGGGTTTTACTGATATGCTTACTGAATAGAAGTTTTTTATCTAGAGTAGCACCCAACTGAATTTTCCCATTTAATGTTGGAGTTATTAAGTTGAAGCTCTACGCTTGGCAAAAAGACTGACTTTCTTTTCATTGTGAAATAAATCGCTTCACTTTTAACGGCATTTACCTTAATTTTCCATTGATAGAAATAAGATGACAGGGAGTCAAATGAGTTTTGTAGCTCATTTTGTTACCAATACTATAAAGAGCTGTGTCATCCGCAAAAATAAGCGTACTACAATTTTCAAACAAAGGGATGTCGTAAGTGTAAATATTATAAAGGATGGGTCCGAGCACAGAACCCTGTGGGACACCAGCACTTAATAGCTTCCTACTGGAGTCAGTTCCGTTTAGACTAACGTAAAAGTACCTATCAGTTAGAAAGATTTTTATTAATTTAGTGATGTAAGTAAGAGTATTACAAGATATTAATTTAAAAATCAGACCATTATGCCAAACTGTATCAAAAGCGGCTTCTATGTCGAGTGTTACAATGCCAACTGAGACCAGCGTTCGATTTATCAGCTGATTCTCTTGTCGTCTTCATGTATATGGATGATCTTTCTTGGGAGCCGACGAGATCGTTCCTATTGCTTAGAGCAGGCAATTGACTTTGCATAATTATTGTGCTGGTAACTTCCGTTGCGTTGAGCTGGGTTGCTGTGGTTTAAGTATTGTTTGGGGTTTGGCGACCTCTATTGAATCAAGGCAATATACGAAGCCCGGCAGGAAGCGTCGGTAGAGGGGTGAGCACCTCTGCAGTTTGCACAACGAAGTATTCCTGTATCTGGGCACGATGACGTCTTATGGCGGCCGGCGCGGAAAGCACACGATGTGACAACATTACAACTGTTTGACCCGTGTTCGAAAAGTTGACAGTTGTAACATTGTATAAGTTTGCTATGTGACTTTGTTTTATATTCCCAGCGAACCTTAGTATGGTTGATGTATGGATGGTCTTTCCTCAGGTTTTGAAGAGTTGTAGATTTATTTACCAGATTTACTACATATAACAGAATTTTAAAACCAGCTCTTGTTGATCTTTCAATTGTTTTAACATCATTGCATTGTAGACCATGAGAAATTAACATTGTTTTAATCTCGTCATTATCTTATCTAGACCAGAGAGGATGGCTAAGTCATTTAACTTAGTTTTTCTGTTCTCATAAGAGAAAAACTCACAATTATCGCTTTTGAGTTGATCGCAAATAGTGTTGTGGCAGTCAAGGTTATTGACAAATATTTGTATGCCAATTGATATGGTTTTAATGTAATATGTGTCGATTTTGATTTCTTTAGCATATCATGAATATATCTAGAGCTTTTTTTAAGCAAAGTAATATGTGGAATTTTAACTGTAGTTGTGACTGGAGGTACCGAGTAATCATCTTCACGATCTATTATTTGTTCATCTACAGTAGTTTCACTATCCATGATAGTTGTTAGTGAGCGATAATAATTAGTGTTGTATAAGATGGGCTTTGTGTGTTGTTTGTTGCAGTTGTTGATACAGTTGTTATCGGTGTTATATCAAAAGGAGTTTGCGGGGAAGGGCACTGCGCACTCCATGGTAGTGAGTGTCTGTTACTTAGCACAGAGCGGGAAAGCAAGATCTAGCTCTATGCTCAGGTGAGTTTGTGCTGAGAAGGGGAACATTATTTTTGTTTCTGTGCTCAGTTGAGACGAACGAGAAATAAGCGTTTCTCGTTGTCTTTGATGGTGGCTTTTGGCTATTTTGATGAGCAGAGCTCATACTAGCACTTTCACTTCTCCACTTGTATTATTGTATATGAATGTAAAAAACAACGTTTAGAAAACTTAAAAAAGTTAAATGCACACATATATTTAAGCGGTAAACACGTCTTGACTGTTTGAATGCTCAACGATTTATGGAAGTTTATTTCATCAAAAACAGTTGGAATACTTAGATCTCGGTGAAGTGCTATATTTCTCACATACCACAGAGATCCAGAAATGCGCCAGTGCTTTGTTTTGGCAGGCTTGAATTCACCGGGTGTTATAAGAATCACTGGAACCCCGTGTCTGAATGCCATAGCGCCAGACAGGGGCCACAAGTTGCTTATAGATCAGCAATTTGCTACTTAAAGCAAGTCTGCTGTTTACACGCAATAGCCAATCTATTCTGTACAACTTCTGGTAGCAACAAGCAGTGACACACTTTACATGGGCGGTATCGAATTTGAATCACCTGCGAAAGATACTTGAATTATAATTTAAAACTGGACAAACATCACGCCTTAATGTAAAAGTGCAACGTGATTTTTCTGCATTAATGCCGATATTCCAACGTTTGGCGCAAGCGTGGAATCTTTGCAAGTGTGATAGAGTCATATCCGCTGACACTATGGGGGAGGCGTCATTAGCTAGGATAACCGTTTCATCAGCAAATATTGGCAGCAACATATTTCCGTCCTCTGGTATCGGCATATCCGAAGTATATAGTGAGCACAGAACTGGAGGCAGGACGCTGCCTTGAAGCACACCAACCTTAATACTTCTAATTGATGAGATATCATCGTGCATCTTGACAAAAAAACGTTCTGTCAGACAAAAAGCTCTATAAAAGGAGAAATTGTTTACAAGGGAGTAGTTGGTTTAGTTTGTGCAGTAGGCCGTTGATCCAAACTCTATCGGAAGGCTTGTTTTATATCCAAGAATACAGCCGAGAAATACTGCTTGCTTTCAAATGCAGAAAGGATATGTTGAACCACACGATGCAATTGTTCTGGTGTGCCATGTTGGTGCCTGAAGCCAAATTGGTGTTTCGGGATGATATTCTGAACACACCGTACTTCCAGCATTCTTCTTAAAAATAATCTTTCTAATAATTTTGAGAAAGTAGGAAGCAGCCTTATCGGTCTATAAGAACAAATAAGGTTCTCTGGTTTTCCAGGTTTAGGGATCATCACGATTGCTGCACGTTTCCAATTGGGTGGGAAATGACAGAAATGTAACATTGCATTGAATATCATTGCCAAATACAACACTCCCTTGTGAGGGAGGGCTTTGACCACTTTCGCATCAATCTCGTCATGTCCAGGACTCTCCTTGATTTTCAATTTTTTAATTATAGTTTCTACCTCACTAGGAGTGATGTGTTTTGTAGGGCTCAAATCAGGGTCCATTCTCGATTCATTGATAACTGCGTCATCAATAAGGAGTAAAGGTGTGAAGCGGTTCTCCAGATCATCTACAAATGCGTCATCTTTTTCAATATCAGAACGACACCAATTGTTGGATGCATCTTTAATCGGGGCGTGCCTATGCGGTTGTTGTTTGATGCATTTAGTAGCCCTACAAAGAAGAAGTCCCGTCTTTTTGTTGGGGTTAGCGTTATACAGCAGATTGTTGAAAAAATCAGATTTCATGTTCACTAGCTTCTGCTTGAGTTCGCAAGCTGCTTTCTTCCAAGCTGAATTGTTTCGTTCGTAGAGACTGCGCATATATCGGCGGCGTAATCTACATTTGAACCTCACCAGCTCAAGGACCTCAGGTTTTCAAAGGGCCTGAGAAGGTTTAAGAGCGTTGAGTGGTTGATTTGTGATAGCAAATACCGCGGTTTTTTTAATGTTGCGGGAGAGTATCCCCACAGCATCGTCAATATCATTAGAGGTTCTTAATTCAACGGTTAGGTTCAGCCTATCTTCAAGCCAAGATTTGAATTTTACAGTATAAGCGTGTCTCGGCAGCAAACGCTTTTTTATATTGAAGAATTCAGCTGGCGAATATAAGTTGACAAGTAGCGGTATGTGGTCAGAACTAAGGTCTTTCCTTGATAGACAGCAAGGTTGTATGAATACCATTAAAAATATCGAAATCAACTGTGTCAGGTCATCGAAGATTGTCATATGGATAAAGAGTAGGTGACCCAGTAGCCAACACTTCTTTGTTGCTTTTAATGATGGACGAGCTGTCTACCTCTTGGAGAGGCGAGCCTGGATCCCCAGAGGCAGTGTTTAGCGTTCCAATCGCCACCAACCAGGAATTTCGGTCCAAGCACTTCAAAGTAATCATTGAAGTCCCCTTCATATAATTGGATACCTTGTGGACAATAAATTGCTTCAATGATAATACAACCAGGGCTGGTGAGGACTTTCACACCAGAACTTTGCAACGATTCAGACTGTATCGGATCAATAGGATGGTGCTTGATGCCAGAGCGTATAATAACTGTAGCTCTTGCCCTCATGCAATTATCGTCTGGATGATTTGCAGCATAATTTTCATAACCTAGAAGTTTTAGATAAGTGCGGCAACAGAAGTGAGTTTCCGCAATACGCATGATGTCAATTGATTTGGATGACAAGAACAACTCAAGTTTATTTCTGCGTTGTAGGACTCCGCGTTCCAGATGGCTATATTGATGTTTATTATGATTTTTTCTCCACTTGGTGGTGAGCAAATCCAGTATTTTGGATTGCGTCTCTATCATATTATTCAAACTGATGGTCATATTTTCCAGTCACGATTCCAAGACAGCAAATTTTTCAAATTGAGTGACTCGCGAACTCCGTTGATTTTCGCTCTGAATAGGTATGTGAATATGTTGGTTTTCTTGAATTATTTGATGAAGTTGTTGCTTAAATTGTTTTTGATTGTTTTGGGTGCCTTGCTGCTGCTTTAGACCAGGGCTCTGCTGCACTACTTGTCTACTACTTTGTGATTGATATCTTTGACTCTGTGATTTTTTGGACACATCTGCAAATGAAAGTCCGGGCAACATATGAGAAGTGGTTTTATTTACAGAATTTTGAGGACGTGCATCAATATGTTTCGGACGAAAAAATGGCTTTATTCTAGCAATCGCATTTTTGTAAGCACTACAGCCTTTGTAATTGGCTGTATGTGACTCACTGCAAAGAGCACATTTTGCCGGCTCCTTCCTTGGTTTTAATCCACGAAGAAAAGATTGAGACGTTGGTCATTACATCGACTCAATGGGTTACACCAGTTACGAACGGTATGACTCATAACCGATAATTCTTTTTTCATGTCTTCAACGGGTTTCGTGCTGTGAAGACCTCTTATAACAACTTTATACGCTCTTTTTTCCTTCAGCTGGTAGGTATGATAAGTTATATTTAAGTTATCAGAAATTTTGATTATTTCGCGAAAGGCATCACTAGTAGCTGGGAGTATTTTGACTTCTTTATTTTTCATAGAATTAATTGCATAACTGTCAGGCACAGTGACCGTGTCTCTAGTAGCCAAAAGTCCATCTATTTTCTTGACGCCAGTCACAAAAATTGGAGGTGGCTTTGGTGTTGTGAATTCTTTTGTTTTATTTTTATCAACATTGATATTTTGATTATGTACTGCAGCTGGAATCGATGACCGATGATCGATGATATGTAAGTGCGAGTTTCAGAGGCACTATCAGTCACCTCGTCGCTTGATTCATCTCAATGGTGAGAAACGGTTGTTAAGTAATGGTCAGTTCATCTGTACATTTGGTGTACCAATTGTTGTGGTTTGTGATTTCCTTTAAATCTTATTGCTGCGAAATGTTATGGGAGAGCATATAAATAAATAAAAAATGTAATGATTAAGTTTTGTAAACATGATGATGATGATCAACAAACAAAAAGTAAAGCAACAACAAAAAACATAAAGCAATAACAAATATACGTAAATAACCAACAAATTCGACTAAAATTTGCACAGCCAAAAAAGTCAATATTTGTCATGTTGTTTCTTTCGATTATGTGTGGTCATGTTATTTCTTCCGACAGGTGTCGCCGCTTATTTTATTTTTGGCGAAATGCCTTTATTCTATTTAATGAATGAATTATTTCTCACATTATTACAATGATCTTTTATTAACTTTGTGTCGCGTTGACTGTCGCTTGCTTCTCTTATTATTTTCCCACCACCTTTTTTCTATCCGTTGTTATCGATCGCCGCAGGGATGATATTTTCGTCTCACTTCCGACAGGCATCGGTCATGACGCCACAATTTTTACTTTTTACGTGTAACAGATGGCATTGCAAATCCATTGATTATAGCAATCAAAGCTATATTAAATAATACACAGTGATCCCCTTGATTAGGTAAGGTATTTATTTTATTTGTTTTATTATATTATATACAGATTTTATAAGACTATTGTTCCACACGCGTCAATGTACCATGATCTCTTTTTCTTTTCTTTTTATGTCACTCATGCGCCGCCTGGCGAGTCTTTTTTTTATTATTACTTCCGCTGTGCATTCATTATTATTTCCGGTGTGGCGCCAAATTATAACAATTATATAAGATTTTAATTTTCCTTTTAATACTCTTCACGCAGTATTATAACTTTGTCATAAAGTTTGTAACACACAGAAGGAGACATCGGAGATCCCATAAAGTATATATATATTGTGATCTAGACATGTCCGTCGGTCCGTCTGTGTGTATGCAATCTAATCCCTCAGTCTTTGAGCTAGAGAGCTGAAATTTTGAATGGAGCTTTCTTTTTACCATACGCAGTACATTTGTCGGAATCTGCCGAGTCGGACAACTAGGGGGGGACCCCCCATACAAACCGAGATCCAAATGAAAGTTCTTATTAGAAAAACTGTTTTGTTTTTTGTACTTATGACTTGAATTTTTTTTTTAATTAATTCTGGTGTGTCTAGCATGACTTTCGATAATTGGACAAAAATGTTAACTATTTGTGTGCACTGTTAATGCTCCGTAAAATGGATAATCTTGTGTTCTGTTTTTTTGCTCGCGGAAATTTTGGATGATAATGAAAATTACGAAGAAATAAATGTGTTAGAATCATGTATGCAACATCGCAAATACACATAAGATACAATTAGGCTTATCAACTTGGAAGAAAAAATCTAATTCAGAAAAAAATTGTAAATAGTCAGAATTACTCGGAGAACCTTTAGAGGATATCCAATGAATAATTTATCAGCATTTATACCAAATACTTTTTGCGATATTACACAATCAAAAGAAGAACTGTTTCCGAACATAGAACAGCAATATAAAAAGGCATCAAAAAACAAAGATGCTAATGATCTTAATACAACTATTCAAAATGCCATCGAGAGCCAATCTGTTACGTATAAATCAATTGATGCTGTTATAATTCTGGATGATGTAGTAAAATATCCTACCGAATTTTTAAATTCACTTGATTTACCAGGACTACCACCGCACAATCTCAAATTGAAAGTTAGAACACCAATTATTATGATTCGAAACATAAATCAACCACAACTTTGTAATGGTACCAGACTAGCAGTGGAAAAGCTGATGAACAACGTCATCGAAGCTACTATTTTGAAAGGAAAATACAAAGGTTAAGAAGTGTTAATACCTCGAATCCCAATGATTCAAAATGATTTACCATTTGATTTTAAATGACTTCGCCTTGCTTTTGCGAGTACAATCAATAGGGCATAAGGCCAATCTTTACAAATCTGCGGTATAAATTTAGAATACCCATATTTTCCCATGTAGCCTGCTCTCGAGTGGGCGAACCGTCGGCGTTATTCATTTACGCAGAAAATAGAAAAACAAAAAATGTTGTAAACCACAAAGCATTGCACTAAAGAAAAGTATTATATCTACATATATCTAAATACATAAAATCGAATGTGTATGCTAACTATGAACTCAGAAACCGCTGGACTCAGACCAATCGTTCCGAAAAAAACCTATATTTCAATCAAAGCAGTTTATGTTTTATGATATTTCGATCGTTTTGAGATAGGTTTAATTAATTTATTATTAAGAAAAAAAAAACAAGCTAAGCAAACCATTTTCACATGTAGATTGGGCCACAGCAAAGCTAGTTATATTAATATTTAAAGAAAAAATTACAATTTAAAATTTTCTTCAAATTGTTTTGTGCAATGAACGAGAATGGCCAAAAAGGAGGACTTGACCAAAAACTTGGCAGCACTAAACAAATTTCGCTTAAAAGTACCCAAAGCAACCCTAAAATTCGGTCTGTTCTTGTTGTAGAAATTTAGCAACTTTTTGAGTTGCTTACAAAAAAATTTTGCGCATGCTAAGTCTGATTCGGGCATTAATCTCGCTGGTTTTGTTTAGAGATTTTCACTGTGGAATTTTCCTATTAATTGGAGTAATACGCTGGCATGGTGTACGTGTGAAATATTCTTTAATAACGGAACATTCAACTTTATGATTTAATTTAAATACACGGATTTCGTGGCAGGGCGATTCACAACCGGATTGTTTTAGATAGAATTTGTTTGCAGTTGCCCATTTAGATTGCCTTAATGAACACCAAATTTCTTTGAGCCCTCTACCGCCACCTTGAAATCTTCCAGCGCCCACAAGGGGACGTTATCGCCTACTTTGGGAACCTATGGATTAGAGTGACAAACAAGAGGAAAACCACACATTTGGGGCAGTATAACAGTTATGTCGGTGATAGAGATTTGGAGTCAACGCAACTGCCACGCCGACTATCGAAGACTGTACTTGGAAAACAAAGGCCGAATCTTCAGATAAACTTGTCCTAGTAGCTGTCCATTGGCGTGGTCGTATTTTTTTTAAATACTTTTGTTATTTGCGCATCGTGTGAATGGAGCGAGTCGTAATAGTCAGGAACGGGAATACCTTCGGAAAACAGTCCCTATCCCAGTTCCCTGAAGAGTGACCTACGCTTAACCAGTCCCGATATGGAAACTTGAACTCCAGAATGTTGGCGACAGCATGAGCAGGATATGCAGAACGGCCAAGGAAGAAATTCTTCAACTTTCCAGAAAGGGTAAGCAAAGACATGTCAGAAGTGTACCAGGTGAGTTATTTCCCCGGAAGATAATAATGCGCATGCTTCTGGGAGTTACAAGTGCGAAGCTTATAAGAAGGCCTTGCGGGAACTAAAAGCTAAACATGATTAAGTGTCTACAGCTTAACCTTAATTGGTGCAGTGCGGCGCAGGACTTACTCTCGCAAACAGCGGTAGAAATGGAAGCTGACGTACTAATTGTTAGTGAGTTCTATAAGGCAAAGGAAGACTCAGTTGTAAAGACGCAGGATGCCAGTGGCAAAGCAGCTATTAGGCTACAAGGCATTGCTGCCTTTGAGCAGAGAGACCTCTGCTCGTTTGATGATTTCACCTTTATTAAAATAATGGTATCCATTTTTGCAGCTGTTATGCAAACCCTAACATCACGCAGGATTCCTTTGAGGACTTCCTTGACAAATTGGTCGGTGCTGCGAGGGACAGATCCTCTCATAATTACCGGGGACTTCATGGGCGCCAGAATGGGGCTGTAATAGCACCAATAGGCTTAGACGGGCTGTCATAGAAGCATTTGCTTCCCTAGATATGGTTCTTCTCAATAAGAATAATTTAACCACGTTTGACAACGGAAGAGGTTATTTGGTAATAGATCTTACCTTTTGTAGCACATTGAATGCAAGTGCTATCAAATGGAAAGTTGCAGATGTCTACAACCATAGCGATCACCTTGCAATACATTTTTGTATTTGTATTGAGGAAACGGGCTCTGGGTGCCGCCTGGAAAACTTGGAAGTTGGATAAGGAATCATCTCTGAGCTTGAAGTAGCGACTGGTAATGCGAGTCAGCAATCCCGTCAACTTATGCAGGAACTTACAAGGATATGCGATGGCTCTATGCCTAGAAAGACAAGAAGCAATGACTAGACTTAAAGTGGACTGATGAAATTGCAGAACTTCGCTCGCAATGTCACCAGCTACGAAGAAGATTCCAGCGTAGGAGAAGAAGGCACTCTGACTCTTATGAGACCCTACTCCTCTTCGAAGAATTTAGGCAAAAGAAGTCTCAACTCAGCAAAGAGATCTATAAGAGCAAGCAGAATGCCTTTTACAGACTGCTAGAAGAAGTGGATCAGAATCCTTGGGGTAGCGCATACAAAATTGTAATGCACAAGTTCAATCTGATCAGTTGAAACAGAAGACACATCAAATGAACAATGGTTGTTAAGGTCATTTATGGTCTTGATCGTTCGAATGGAGATTCCGCTATTTTATGTTTTGGCTTTTTCGTCACGAGTAGAATACTTTCTCTCATTACATTGAAAGCTTGGAATAAAGTGGTTTTTGTTTTTTGTTAATTTAGTTTTTTGTCAGAAACTTTTGGAATATATATCTAGGTTCGCAGCTTTCTATTCCAAATATCATTGTCGTGAGCAATGATTTGTCATCTGAGATCATTAAAGACTAATGATTCAGTCATCAATTTTGCGGAGTTTGATATAAAAAGGTCTAGTGTTAAGAGTTTTGCCTTGTAACTGGAAGGAATGTTGGGTATTTGGGGAACATTAGTGAAAATTTATCAATATAGGACAATTCATGAAGTATGTTGCCCCAACAGTTTGCTCTACTGCAGTTGCATAGTCCATTCCTACAATTGTAATCACCACCTAATATATAGTGACTGCCTTTTATGGTATATTTTCGCTTTCATCAGAATGCATCTAAACATTTCGTTGATGCACCCGGGAAGTAAATTGAAAATATTTTAATATAATTTTGTGAGTCAATAATAACTCCTACTACAACGTTTTCAATTAGATATGTCTTAACAATCGGAACCTCTTTATGTGTTAAATTATTACTTATAACTAAAGGTACACCTCCTCCCCTACTTGCAGTACGGTCTTTCCTATAACTGTATAATTTGAAAGTAGAAACCGATCCTTTATTATCAACCAAGTTTCACTGTTCACTGTTGTTTTGGAATGAACTGCACGGGAATTCCATGCCATAATATTAAGATAATTGGTTGCATAAACGTTTTTTTAAAGCTAACTGAGTTATGACATTAAATTGTTCGCTCTTACTGATACAGTTGCTCTATTTTTGAAGCAGCTCAGTGGTGAGGGAGTTGATTTCATCAATAGAAAAGAGATCATTCGAGTTTGATTGCAATTCTGTCAGAAGCGGTAACGGCATCAACAAAAAAAAAATTCTGCTATGCTAAAGCAACCAAACAGGCAACTGTAGCACCAGTAGTTAGTCAAAAATAGCGCATGCAAACTAGGACCCTGGAAAACAAAGCGGCAGTGCAGACAGGCAAATCCACACAAAGCGTAAAACGCAAAAAATCATAATGCAAAGAAAACGCTTTTGGATAGCAATATGCATATTATACTCATTACTAAGGATAATATTAAGGAAACAAAAGTTCAAATTTATATGGAGAAAATTTTCAGTTCGGTAACCATTTACCTCAAGGAGACTAATAGCCTTTTCACACTGGGGCATGACTCAAATCAATAGTGATGCGGCGCTGATCCGTATCAAAATCGACAATAACCACAAGGAAAGGTGACGTCATTCAGGGGTTGTTGTTGCAGAATGTAATGCAAATCAAAATTGAATCAAGATTTGATGTAGTATTGAGGATGGTCAGTCGCGGTAGCGTTGGTCAATTTCTGCCATTTTTTAGATCATTTTCGACTGTCTTTCTCCTTTTAGGTTGCGCTCCAACAGCTGATCTTTACACAAAACAATTTGAAGTAAATTTTAAACTGTAATTTTATTTTTAAATTTTAATAAAATAAGTAGCCGGAATGAAAAAGGAAGCTGTAAGAATTATTTACATGCACCACAAATTGTTCTCAATCATGTATTTTTCACAACATGTTCATTTTAATTATCATAATTAGCCACAACGTTCCATTTTTATGTACAACAAAAACAAAAACAACTGTTCATGATTCAAAATTGACAATCTGAACGACAAGATACATCATCGTGATTCATTGCAGTCTGAAAAGGCTATAAGAGAAACTATTACACCTAGCAGCTCAAAAGCAGTAAAGGGCTGATAGTTGTTATTAAGGGCAATGAACCGCCTGTTGATTGTAAAGATATTGAGAGTGCTCTGGAAGAAAAAGGGTTTGAGGCCAAAGTAGTGATAAATGTCTTTCATAAGAATAAAATATGTACCTGACCCTATGCTTCTATGTCCCACAGAGTTTACCACGGCTAGTAACGGCTCAGGGTGGGCTCGTTGACCACTCGGCTGGGACAGGGCCGGGACAATTATGGCGCTAAAGTGAAAACCAATAATTAACGGTAGGCTCTTTTTAGGTTTCTTGAATGTTATGTCTGGTGGCTTAGTTGACCATTTGGGGAGATTAATAGCACCGCCAACCGAAAGAAGCCACAAAAGACCCTATAGGTAGGTATAAGTAGAATAGGGGAAAGGTCGTTTAGGAGGAATTTTCTCTAGGTAATAATTTTTTATTTTATTTTTTGTCTACTTTCTTTTATTATTATAAGATATAATAATTGTCCAAGGACGATTATAATAGAAATAATAAAAGGTGGAGCAAAGTGTAGGAATCCTGTGTCCTGACGTTTTATTTAAGCGTATTGTTTTGCACAGGTACTATATGCTTAGCTTTCACAAATGAATAGATAGCGATAGCACTGGTCAAAAACATTTTTCCTGCATGAAATATTTGAGTGGTTACTTACTAATTCGAGGTACCTGATTTCGAATCTGCTCTTATTTTTGCACCAAAAAAAGTTCGATATTGGTGAGCTGTGTAGTAGTTGTAATTCTGCTTGGTTGTTTTTATTTCCATCTCTTTTGTTTGTTGATAATTAACGGCTGATGTTAGTTGTTGTTGTTCAGTTGGTGCTTTTGATTAATAAGCCTTTGTTTTAGGTGTCTGTGATATCAGTTTATTTATTTTCTTATTTTTCTTTATTTTTTACTTTAGTGTTTTTCTTTCTGTTGTGTTTTCCTTGCTTTTAACAAAACTATATTGTTTTGCAATGAAGCTGAGGAATAGAAAGGGAAACAATGAAAATTGCCATGGTAATTATATTTGTTTTTTTTTATTCTTATTTTTCTTGTGTGTTTTATTTTATTTATCATAATTAAATCTAATATATAATACTAAACTTAATACTAATTTTAACGAGTGACTAGCTGCTGGGGTCAACGACTCGCGATTTAATGATAATTTATTAAAGATTTAATTTATTTATTTATTTATTTGAAATGGCATTGACAAAGTAACTGCCAGCTTAAAAACATAAATAAATGTAACTATTAACACTTAAAAATAAGACAAAAATATAAATTGAAGTGAACTTAAACTAAAATAAATTAATTACAAAAAAAAAAAAAGAAACAAACAATAAATAGGAAAAAAACATGAAAATAAATAAATAAAGATAGTATGAAATATCAGCCTCTGACCCGATGGGGGAAATTTATTTGCAAATAGTAGAGAGCTATGCCCCTACTCACAGCTATGTGTGGTCAGAGACATATGAATTAATAAACTACAATAATGCAGATGGTAAAGGTGACCCAAATCAGCGACATCCAGTTCATCCATCCTGCAGTGTGATCAGGAGTCCCGTAGGCAGCGAATGACGATGGTATTAATCGATGATGGCGATATCTCGGGTGAGAGAACGTGATAGAATTTATTATATGACGTGCATAAAACTCGGAAAGGATCGTGTAGGGCATAGTTAGTAGTGATCTATTCAATGCTAAAGGGACAAAATTTCTGGTAGGACGACTAGGGACACAAAAGTTTAACTGATTCAATAGCTCACCAGAATCAATTTCCCCAACTATGAGCTTATGAAGAAAACTAATCCCAAGAGCTATCCTACGATGCACCAAAGGTGGAAGACTGATAAGAAGGAGCCTATCAGAGTAAGATGGCAAACGCAAATTAGGATTCCAGTTTAGGCCACGAAGAGCAAACAAGAGGAATTGTTTCTGTACAGCCTCAATTCGAATTTGATTATTTATATATTGCGGTGACCAAATGCGAGAGCAGTACTCAAAAAGTGGACGCACAAGAGATATAAAATGAGTCTTTGTGGTATAAGGGTCATTAAATTCAATAGACCATCGTTTAATGAAACCAAAAACCATCTTCGCTTTATTTACAATAGAAGAGATATGTTGGTTAAAACACAGCTTGGGATCAAACTCGACACCGAGGTCATTAAAAATAGAGACTCGCTCGAGTTGGACGTATTCAATCGTGTATGTAAACTAATGAGGTTTACACCGATGATACGTCATGAACTTACATTTAGAGATATTTAGATATAAGTAATTTGCAGAACACCAAGAATGTAAAGAATCAAGATCCTCTTGGAGTCTGAGATGGGAGGCACCATCATTAAATGAAAGACACAATTTTACATAATCAGCGTACATGAGGACACGAGAATATGAGATGGAGAAAGGGAAATCATTTACAAAAAGGTTATATAATAATGGACCTAGATGGCTCCCTTGAGGAACTCCAGAAGTGACAAAGACTGGACCAGAAAGAGTGGACTTAAATAATACTCGCTGAACCCTATTTCTCAAATAAGATGCAATCCAACAAAGAAGATGTTGTGGAAAACCTAAAAGGTCAAGTTTATGTACGAGCAGATCATGATTAATAGAATCAAACGCCTTACTGAAATCAGTGTAAATAACATCAGTTTGACGTTTGTCCCTAAAACCAAGATTGACAAAATATGTAAACTCAAGCAAGTTTGTAGTTGAAGAACGCTTTTGCATAAAACCGTGTTGACACGGAGAAATAATTGTTTTACAAAAGTGATAAAAGGTTGAAGTGAGCATTTTTTCAAACAATTCTGGGATTGCAGAAAGTTTAGCAATACCCCTGTAATTGGATATGTCAGCTTTGTTACCTTTTTTGTGTAGGGGTATAATAAAGGATTCCTTCCAGATAGGAGGGAAAGATCCGCTCTGAAGTGATAAATTGAAAAGTTTCAAAAGTTTACACAGAGACTCCGCACAGTGCTTAAGCAGACAACTAGGTATTTTGTCTGGGCCTGGTGAGTAAGTGGATTTCAACAATTTTAAATTTGTAAGAAGACATTCCTTCCTAATTACAGGAGAAACAATGATGTTACAATGGGAAATGGGATATGGATACCGGTTCTGAATATAGGATTCAGAGGAATAAGTGGATTGAAAGAATTTTGCAAACAGATCTGCAATACCGAAGTCACTGTGGGCATGTTCATTAACTAGATACAATGATGAGGAAAAAAAAGAAGATTTGCGCTTTGAGTTCACAACGTTATAGAACTGCTTAGGGTCGCGTGAAAATTGCTGTCTACAATGTGTGAGATAGTTATTATAACAAAGGTTATTTAACGAAAGAAAATTAACCTGGGCCACACAAAAATTGGCAAAAGCAATAGAAGAGCCAGAACTCTTAAATTTTTTATATAGCCTCGACTTAATGTTCTTCAGGTTAGAAAGTCTTCTTGTAAACCAAGGTGGTTTATATGACACTTTCGATACAGCAATATAGGGAACATAGTCATCAAATATATTGTATATCATTAATAGCAGTAGTCATATCTCTGCAATTGTACAAAAAAGACCAATCTATTCCGAGAAAGACTTCATTTAGTTGGGCAAAGTTCACTTTGCGAAAACAGAATCGACGCATAGAAGAAGATGTAGAGTCTGAAACAGGACGGGTTACAGAATGGGATATTTCCAGAGTTGGATGGTAAGTATCCTTAGGAATACTTAATCTTGACACAGAAGTACCAGCATAATCATTACTAAACACAAGATCAAGTGATCTATTGTAATGGTTTACTACAGAGTTCATTTGAAACGAAGAAAATTCAACCAATGTGTCCAAAAAATCATGTTGTGCTGAAGGAACTAGATACTTCGAGATTCCAAAAAAAGACCATGAAATGAATGGGAGATTAAAATCACCTAGCACGATGAAAGAGTCACGGTCCCGAAGAATGTTATTAACAGAGTTAATGGGTCTAGCATGACACATATAAGTTTCCAAATTGGAATTGGGTGGAATATAAGAACGCGATATATAAACAGATTCATGAGGAAAAAATAACCTCACACAAATAAACTCAATATTGGCTGAACAGTTTAGATCAACGAATTCTGATCTTAGGTGAGAGACAACAGCAATGAGGACACCACCTCCGCGTCGAATAGGGCGATCTTTTCTATATGTGATGAAATTTGAACAGAAAATTTCATTACTAAGAATACTATCAGATTCAAAGGAGAAACTATCCCTATACAAATTGTTAAGCTTGGACAATAAGCCTCTAACATTTTGATATATTATAGAGATATGACGAAGGCAGGAAGCTAGTTTTTTGGAGCCGAGCTTGGAGCCGGAGGTGAACTAGTAAGTACTGGAAGCCTAACAGTACTAGGTCTATTCCTACTCTTATGTTTAAATTCATGAACAACCATATTAGGAGGAAATAATTGCGCATTACAATCTTCGTCGAATGATTCAGAAGGCACACTTATCTTGAACGACGAAATATCCCTAGGTTGTGAAAAATTGAATTTTTGAACACTAACCTTCACATTAGTCTTAGAAGCAATATACCTATTAATGTCATCACAGGTAGTATTATAAGACAGTCTTGATAGGAAAATATGTTTCCGAGGGGCCACTACCGACAAGATAGGTGGTGAATCCACATTTAAAGATGGCGATATTGGTGAAGGTTCTAGGGTTGCCGCAGGTAATAATGAAGAAGAGGCCTGTTGGAATCGTCGGGTAACGGTACAATTGAGGTATGTGGTATACCACCATTGACGGCATCATTCCTCGATATATCAGGTCTTGACCGCTTAGAAGCATTGATGGCAACATTCCCGTTGTTGTCCACAAAGGTGTTTGAAGAAGGTGGAGAAGAAACGGGTCTAGAACGTTTGGAGGAGGATACCTGTATTACAGGCAGCACAGGAGTTGGGTAGTATCGGCTGGAGAGGCAATTGTGGCAGGAACAAGAGGAGTGGTGGAAGGTAGTTGGGGGGAAGCGTGGTTACCCATAGTAAATCAATGTTCGAATCAAAATCAAACGATAGTTGCTTTTAAGAACTATTCAATTTGATAAAATTGTCATGTATACTACGATACATTGCCGAAAAATCAACCTGACGCTTAGAACAGGATGGGCAAGACCACTTCAAACTGCCACAAAATGTTTTGGATCTACTGATTATCTTGTCATGGTCACGACCATTCAGTCCCGCACACTTCAAGTGTGAAAAATTGTCGCACAGCCAACAACATACTGCGCGAAGAGAATCAACATCAAAAGTATTCTTATTTTACATGAAGGATTACAACAAATCATATTCACGAAAAAATAATAATAAAAAAAAAAATAAAATTAAAAAAAAAAAATCTATGAAAAATTAATTTTATGAAAAAATGCAGATACTAATAGTACACACTTTAAGTGATAGCGCACAAAAAATGAAAAAAGCGCAAGGCAAAAACAAAATGTTACAGAAAGAAACGGAAAACGGTACTGAATCGCAGATTAATAACAGTTTGGTTTCGCAACAACAATTCTCACAGATAATAACTTTGATATGTTATATACAATAACAAAGGTAAATATTATGAAACAATACAAAACCAAAAACAAAAATGCACTAATCACTTGAAAATACAATATAAAGAAACGTACCTCAATTAGAAAATATTAAAACTATTTAAAAATTTATGCACCACTAACTAACCCGAAAACACGATCAATTTAAAGTTATGCACAATAATATAATATTGACATATTGATGTACAAAATAAAGTAAAAATTCAAAATATTTATTATAACAAAAGTAAACACGTCCGCTCTCTTTATCTTGTATGACTCGTTTCGTAATGTTCAGTAATTAAATTGTAAGGTTGGATTTTTTGCAGAAACTATATATGTTGGAAATATTCAATGATGAGGGTGTATTTAAAAGATGGGATGGGGGTAGGGAGCCAAAAAGGGAGACCCTTAAGCTCTCCAAATGTTGGCAAGAGTCCAGTAGATGATGTGCGGTGAGATCGGCCCCACAAAGATGGAATGGAGGACGAACTAAAGCTTTGAGGAGATGTTGGTGCGTGATTTGGGTGTGTCCGATACGCAGACGAATGAAAACTGCGCATGCCCGTCTGCATGAGTTGGTAGGAAGACCGATTTTATCGCAAGCTGGGTTGATGGAAGAGTACCGGTGGAGGAACTGTCCCCATCCCCTCAACTTCTTCGTATCGATCATTAGTACTATTCATTTACATTTTTTATTGTATTTTTTTTTTTTTTGGTGTGGTAACTACCACTCAATAGTAGTTGTCGATGGATAATTATAGTGGCTAGCTAAAAGGTGGGCCAGATATAGGGGATTCTGTGTCCTGACGTTTTACTTAAGCGTAATGTGCTGAACAGATACCCTACACATATCTTTATCGGATAAAAAGCAGAGATTAGTGATCGAGATTGTGCTTTTTTTTGTGGTATACTTTATTTATATTGAGTGATAATAGGTAATAACTTTGTTGTTTTCTTTGGTTAGGCTTGTTATTGTTGGATTAGTTGTTTAATAAAGATTTCTATTAATTTTGCTATTAGTTTCTTTCGCGTTGGGGTTCACCTTATTTTTTTTTTTTTTTGTATTTCTTGTATTGTGTACATAAATTCAATTTGTATGTAAAAGTTCGTTGTAATGTGCGCCGCGACATGGCATGTTGCGCGAATACCCTATATATGAATCTACGTGAGGGTTCTAGTTAGTTAGGGTTCCGTAACCATAAGGTGCTAACGGGACCCTATTACTAAGCTTACGCCGACCGTCTATCCATCCAACTCCGTGTGAAATCTTGTGCGATGGTACGTAACCCTTCGTGTGCGAGTCCGAACAACACTTGGCTGATTTTTTTTTGTTGTGGTTGTAAATAGTTTTGTTTTGAGGCACTTTTGTTTTATTTTTTTATTTATAAATATGTCGCATAATCATTCCCTGAAGCAACGTTCATTGCATCAGGCGTCGCGTGGTCGGCGTCAATTGTTGCCGTCTGTCTGGTTCTTCCCTTTTTGATATCAGCGAGTACTGAGCGTTGGGTCTGTTTTTCTATTCACTGTTCAAAGAATAATGCCCATTCTATTCTAATCGCTCATTGCTTATAACTTTTTTGTGCTGCTCTCCGAACACACACTCACACACTCTGTTGGAAGCGGGGTGCAACTGCCAGGCAATGTTGTTGATTGGCTTTAACCTGGCGAAGTCCAGCACTATCCTTTTGTGCTCCAGTCGACGTCTACTCAGCCCTCAATCCAAAGACGAAACGCAACCGAGGATGGAGCCGACTCCTTCAAAAAGCTCGGCTGCAAGATTAAGGCGTTGGTGGCAATGATGGACAATGGCAAACGAAGATCGTTCCATCAGCCTATGAGAGATACAATCGATAGCATTAGCTGATTGTATCCCTTGGCACTACGAGAGATACCCAGTGATTGCGAACCCGCTCCTGGGATGGATACAAACGAGAAGTTCGCGCAGACAACGCCGGGCTTATGTGGAACAAGTGCTCGTATGCCGCCTCTGCCAGCGGGTGATCCAACCCAAAAGACAGTAAGGAGACTGCATGGGAGTTTACTGACACCAGTGCAAGCGGATGATGTAGAGGGGCTAACTGGCAAAAGCATATCCAGCGTATAATGCCTGCACAGCAGGCAGGTCTTACGCAATCAGCACCAGACGAGCAGCTCCCACCTGTAAAGGCAATAACGCGACATGAGAAGCCAGCGCCTTCTCTGCCATCTGTGTAGCCTGCACCCATCCATCTCCCTGTGTCAGGTAAGGCCAAACCGGCAAAGAGTGGAAAGAAGTTCGAAGAAAGGCAAAGAGCCGAAAAAAGCGAAAGATAGCCGAGAAGCAACAGCACATTCGTCCTGATGCCATTGTTATCTCAAGGGGAAGAAACCTACGCTGATATGCTAAGGCTGATCAAGTGTTTTGCGCCTATAAAATTTGTCATCAATGTCAGCCGATGAGTGCACCGATACCTTAGGATCTGGTGCAAAGAACGTTTCACTTTGCATTTTTTTTAAATTATTATATTAATGCGCACAATAAAATTAGATGAAAAAACTATGTAAAATAAAAATAAATAAAATCTTTATAAACAAAATTTATGTATCAGCAAAGTTTTTTTTTTACCACTGTATGTACCGAATGCACTTTATTAATGATTTTGTTTCTTAATATGTTTGTAAAGTCCTTCTTTTTATTTTTATATAGCTGTGTCAACAAGTCAGAGTAGGTTATGTCGAAAATCGTTGTTTTGATATATTGCCCATTTTGTGTAAAGTAATTTCTATTTGGTTTCATTTCATATTTATAAGATGCTACACAAAAAAAAAATAAAATACATGCTAAATAAATTTTGTGAAATATTTTTATAAAAGTAGATTTCACAAGTTTTCTAACCAGCATACATTTTATTTAGTTTATTTATTCCAACAATTGTTTAAAAGAGTTTGAAAATTGGATTTGTGAAAAAATTGTAGGTTTACGAATTTCTAGTGGTCATGGTAAACTTATATAACTATGATTCTATACCATATTTTTAGAATTTTTTTTTTGTCAAAGTACGTGTATTGAAGCGGTTAATAATAATAGGGTCCAAACTCAATTCACTCAATTTTCGACATAAGCTACTCTGACTTGTTGTATGTATATTATATAAACACTTATATTAATGTAGCAATTATGAACTGGCTCTGTTTTGTTGTCCACGTCTGTAAATGTATATATGTTAACAGTTCTACTTTGCATGCACTTGCTTTACTCATGTACTTATATCACTTTCTAAGCAATTAGTGTCATTGAACTTGAAAATAATTGTTCACAAGCTGGCACTGTTATACGAAAACGAAATTAAAAGAAAACGAAATAAATACGCTTCTTTATAAGCACACTTGCAAATACTGATTCTACCTACGTCGTCGATCATGCCTTGAACCTTGCATGGGCAAAGCCCTTGTGGTACGATGGGTCACTGAGCTCTATTGGGAGTTGGCCGCAGGCCCAGATTGCTGCCCCTCCCGTCTGGTCAGATACCCATGTGACCTTACTTGTTTAACAGAGGCACACAGTAAGGTTCACACACAACTACGATATCATTGTCTCTCTCCCTGATGGTCTGATGCAATAGATCCTTTTATACATAGGGCACCGGAATCAACCAGTAGGGTGATTATTGTCCCCGTCTGTGCAGATTGAGCACTTCGGAGCTGCTTCACAACCCCTGGCTAAGTGATCTTTCTTGCCGTAGCGATCCACTGGACTTTTGCACTGGTGGGAAACATGCCCATAGTTGAGACAACGATAGCATCTGATGGGTGTGTGGTTTCCACGTATCCTGCACCGAACCTATCCCATTCGTATAAGTCCAACATGCATAACTATCTTGGCTTCCGCCGCCGGGAGCTCGATAATGGCAGTTTGGGTCCCATTTCTTGCCCTGCGCATAGACTTTATAGCCGATGTGTCTATGCTACTTAGGGCCGGAATTTGAGTACGTATGGCTTCACGAACTTCTTCTGGGCTGATAACTTCATCAAAGTCAAAACATTCCACCGTAGTTTGTTGGCTTTTTCTTCCAAAGCCTTTAATAAAACACCCTCATATTCCTTGGCTCTAGTTTTCCCTCCACCTTTAAGCAGTTCTCCTTTGCGGTTTCCCCACTTTGTTCACCTTTTCGCCGTGCTTGTTTAGTTCTGCCTGCTTCTTGATCAGCCTTAGCATAGGTTGCTTCCCCTTGACTCGAGATAACAATGGCATCAGGACGAATGCGCTGTTGCTTCTCGGCTATCTTTCGCTTTTTTCGGCTCTTTGCCTTTCTTCGAACTTCTTTCCACTCCTTGCCGGTTTGGCCTTACCTGACACAGGGGGATGGATGGGTGCAGGCTGCACAGTTGGCAGAGAAGGCGCTGGCTTCTCATGTCGCGTTATTGCCTTTACAGGTGGGAGCTGCTCGTCTGGTGCTGATTGCGTAAGACCTGCCTGCTGTGCAGGCATTATACGCTGGAAATGCTTTTGCCAGTTAGCCCCTCTACATCATCCGCTTGCACTGGTGTCAGTAAACTCCCATGCAGTCTCCTTACTGTCTTTTGGACCCGCTGGCAGAGGGTCTTATGGACCGATCTTCGTTTGCCATTGTCCATCATTGCCACCAACGCCTTAATCTTGCAGCCGAGCTTTTTGAAGGAGTCGGCTCCATCCTCGGTTGCGTTTCGTCTTTGGATTGAGGGCTGAGTAGACGTCGACTGGAGCACAAAAGGATAGTGCTGGACTTCGCCAGGTTAAAGCCAATCAACAACATTGCCTGGCAGTTGCACCCCGCTTCCAACAGAGTGTGTGAGTGTGTGTTCGGAGAGCAGCACAAAAAAGTTATAAGCAATGAGCGATTAGAATAGAATGGGCATTATTCTTTGAACAGTGAATAGAAAAACAGACCCAACGCTCAGTACTCGCTGATATCAAAAAGGGAAGAACCAGACAGACGGCAACAATTGACGCCGACCACGCGACGCCTGATACAATGAACGTTGCTTCAGGGGATGATTATGCGACATATTTATAAATAAAAAAATAAAACAAAAGTGCCTCAAAACAAAACTATTTACAACCACAACAAATAAAATCAGCCAGTGTTGTTCGGACTCGCACACGAAGGGTTACGTACCATCGCACAAGATTTCACACGGAGTTGGATGGATAGACGGTCGGCGTAAGCTTAGTAATAGGGTCCCGTTAGCACCTTATGGTTACGGAACCCTAACTAACTAGAACACTCACGTAGATTCATATATAGGGTATTCGCGCAACATGCCATGTCGCGGCGCACATTACAACGAACTTTTACATACAAATTGAATTTATGTACACAATACAAGAAATTCAAAAAAAAAAAAAAAAAATAATGTGAACCCCAGCGCGAAAGAAACTAAAAGCAAAATTAATAGAAATCTTTATTAAACAACTAATCCAACAATAACAAGCCTAACCAAAGAAAACAACAAAGTTATTACCTATTATCACTCAATATAAATAAAGTATACCACAAAAAAAAGCACAATCTCGATCACTAATCTCTGCTTTTTATCCGATAAAGATATGTGTAGGGTATCTGTTCAGCACATTACGCTTAAGTAAAACGTCAGGACACAGAATCCCCTATATCTGGCCCACCTTTTAGCTAGCCACTATAATTATCCATCGACAACTACTATTGAGTGGTAGTTACCACACCAAAAAAAAAAAAAATACAATAAAAAATGTAAATGAATAGTACTAATGATCGATACGAAGAAGTTGAGGGGATGGGGACAGTTCCTCCACCGGTACTCTTCCATCAACCCAACTTGCGATAAAATCGGTCTTCCTACCAACTCATGTAGACGGGCATGCGCAGTTTTCATTCGTCTGCGTATCGGACACACCCAAATCACGCACCAACATCTCCTCAAAGCTTTAGTTCGTCCTCCATTCCATCTTTGCGGGGCCGATCTCACCGCACATCATCTACTGGACTCTTGCCAACATTTGGAGAGCTTAAGGGTCTCCCTTTTTGGCTCCCTACCCTCATCCCATCTTTTAAATACACCCTCATCATTAAATATTTCCAACATATATAGTTTCTGCAAAAAATCCAACCTTACAATTTAATTACTGAACATTAAATCTTTAATAAATTATCATTAAATCACGAGTCGTTGACCCCAGCAGCTAGTCACTCGTTAAAATTAGTATTGAGTTTAGTATTATATATTAGATTTAATTATGATAAATAAAATAAAACACACAAGAAAAATAAGAATAAAAAAAAAACAAATATAATTACCATGTCAATTTTCATTGTTTCCCTTTCTATTCCTCAGCTTCATTGCAAAACAATATAGTTTTGTTAAAATCAAGGAAAACACAACAGAAAGAAAAGCACCCAATTAAAAAATAAAATAGACTAAGAAAATAAATAAACTGATATCACAGACACCTAAAACAAAAGCTTTTTTTTTTTGTTTTTATATTATTTATTAGAAACATTACACCACTTGAAGTTATAAAATATTGTTGTTAGCACTCTAAACAGTTACAGGGATTTATTTGAAATCAGTTAAGGAAAGGGTAAATTTTATTTAATTGAGAGTTGGTACGTCGTTTGAATGAAGCTTTTTTAGCCGTCTTTGAATCACCATTCTGGTCTGTGACTCTGCGAGAGGATTTGGGTGGGAGACAAGTCTGTCATTGTATCGGCTACTATGAAAGTTTATTTCCTGTAAAACTGTAGGCATGCTGAGATCATTGTGAAGCGTCGTATTCCTGACGAGCCATGGGGTATCAGTGATTCTTCTGAGGGCCTTATTTTGATGGACCTGTATTTTCCTACGATTTGATGGGCGTGATGTACCCCATAGCTGGATACCAAATTTCCACGAAGGATCAACTATCTGCTTGTAAGTTAAAAGCTTGTTTTCTATTCTAAGTTTGCTTCTTTTGTAGAGAAGCCAGTTCAACATTTTAATTATATGGGAACAGGATCCAGCAATGGTGGTAATATGATATTTTCATTTTAGGCGTTTATCAAGGTGAAAACCTAAGTATTTCACAACTGTGGACTGTGGAATCGCCAGGCCACCAAACGTAACAGTAGGTATGTCACCTCTCCTGAGGGTAAACGAACACAGTTGTGATTTACCTGAGTTCACCTTGATATTCCACCTTGTAAACCAAGCTTCCAATCCATTCACATATGACTGTAGGTTAGAGGCAGATACTGTTGGCGATTTGTCAGAACAGAGAACCGCAGTGTCATCCGCGTATGTGGCTAAGATCATGGAATTGGAAGTCGGTTGAGGTATATCTGCGTATAAATGGTAAATAACACCGGAGTTAATACGCTACCTTGAGGAACACCAGCCTGAACAGGTCGGATTGAAGATTTTGCATCTCTGTACTTAACATAAAAGGTTCTGTTAGACAAAAAAGATTGTACAACTTTAAAAAGAACAGATGGTAGGTAGTCCTTTAATTTGTGACACGATCGAACGCTTGTTCAATGTCCAGCAAAGCGCCGACGCAGTATTGCTTACCCTCAAGTGCAGATAAAATGTGGTGCACGACCCGGTGAACTTGCTCCGGGGTACCATGGTGTTCCCTAAAGCCGAATTGATGGTTTGGAATGGCATTTTGGAGGCCCAATACAACCTGCAATCTACTAAGAAATATTATTTCGAATATTTTGGAGAAAACGGGCAACAAGCTTATCGGCTGGCTTGCCAGGCTTCAGGATTGTTACAATTGCAGCGCATTTCCATTGTGAGGGAAAGTGGCCTAATCGTAACATCGCATTGAAGAGTAATACTATGAGGAAGGGCCCTATCCACTCTGCCGTCAATGCCATCGTACCCTGGAGTTATCTTCAGTTTGAGCGCTTTAATTTGGTGATACACTTCAGTTGGCGAGACTGATTTTATTTGACTAGAGGATACATTTGGGACTTGCAATCGAGCCATGGTGCAGGTTACATCGACAGAAGCTGCCAGTTGATGGGGTGTGAACCTCTGGGAGAGCTCGTTCGCAAAAGCTGTAGCTTTATCAAAATCTGAACGGCACCAGTGATTATTAGCGTCTAGAAGGGGTGCAAAACGTGGTGGTTGCTGTTTGACACACCGTGTAGCTATTCACAGGCTGAAGCCTGAGGATTTACTTGGATCAGCATATAGCAAGAGGTCATCGAAATAACGAGATCTTTCTCCGGCGAGATGGTTTTTTAGTTGAAGCTCAGCTCTGCGCCACGCCGCTTTATCCAAGATGTTACGAGTGCGCATATATCTGCGACGAATGCTCCTCTTGCACCTTACCAGGTCCAGGGTCGCTGCTTTTAAAGGAGGCAGGGCTGCAGTGGTGGGTACAAGAGGGGACCGATTGGAGGATGCAAGGGCAGCAGCAGCGTAAATATTGCAAGCAAACAATTCCACAGCACCGTCTAAGTCAGCTCAGCTCTGCGCCATGCCGCTTTATCCAAGATGTTACGAGTGCGCATATATCTGCGATGAAGGCTCCTCTTGTACCTTACCAGGTCCAGGGTCGCTGCTTTTAAAGGAGACAGGGCTGAAGCGGTGGGTACAGAGGGGACCGATTGGAGGATGCAAGGGCAGCAGCAGCGTAAATATTGCGAGCAAACAATTCCACAGCATCGTCTAAATCATTTGAGAATGATATTTCCAAGTTTAGATTTAATCGTTCTTCTAGTCCAGTTCTGAAGCGCAACAAGTCGGCATGTGGGGGAACTAATCTTTTGCTAATTGAGAAACGATCGGCGGCTACCATAAACTCAACAATCAATGGGAGGTGGTCTGAGGAAAGATCAGTAGAATCGGAGATAGACAACCGATTTGGTGGAATACCAACAAAAACAGCAAATTCCAAAACGTCAGGTAGGCGATTGTTGTCATTGGGGTAGTGCGTGGGGGATCCCGTATATAAAACTTCTCTCCGCGAATGGACTAAGGCATTAAAAAGTTGACGACCTCGAGGCGTAGCCAGTCTAGAACCCCAAAAGCGATGTTTGGCATTCCAATCTCCCCCGATCAGAAATTCGGGACCAAGTTTATCGAAGAGGTTATTAAACTGACTATCAAGAATGGTGTAGCGTGGGGGCAGTATAAAGCGGCAATAACCAGTTCAACAAGATCGGTGGAGATTTTAACAGCTGCACATTGTAACCAAGTGTCGCAGACCGGTAAAGGGAAGTGTTTTAATCCAGATCGGACTAAAACTGCGGCTCCTGCCTGATCGTCGTCTGGATTGTTGGCGAGGTGAAGATCAAATCCCGACAGTTTGAAGAAGGAACGAAATGTAAAATGGGTCTCACTTATGAGCATGATATCAATTTTGTGATTCACAGTAAAAAGGTTAATTTCATTTGTGTGATTGCCTAAGCCATTGTCATTCCAGATGCCAATGTGCTTATTAATCAAAAGCACCCACTTAACAACAACAACTAACATCAACTCTGTGGGACCTAGGAGCATAGGGTCAGGTACATATTTTATTCATATTAAAGATATTTATCACTACTTTAACCTCAAATCCTTTTTCTTCCAAAGCACTCTCAATATCTTTATTGCTCTTGAGCTGCTAGGTGTAATAGTTTCTCTTATAGCAATTTCGCCCGATCAGGCTTTGATCGCGTCATCGGTCATATAGGCGACAGTTACACCCACAACAAAAACACTAAAGCAAGTACAAAGTGCTAGCGGTAAGAGAAACCGCAAAACGCAATCACCGGACAAACTGACAGAACAAACGCAAAACAACACCAAAACGCAACGAAGCAAATTACATAAAATGGCACAGACTACAGTACAAAAACACTGGTCAAGCAAAAATAAGATGATGCGATTAAACAAAAATACAACTGTTTCAAATTCTGATAGTTGCTACACTAATTATTATCGCCCACTAACAACTATCATGGATAGTGAAACTACTGTAGATGAACAAATAATAGATCGTGAAAATGATTACTCGGTACCTCCAGTCACAACTACAGTTAAAATTCCACCTATTACTTTGCTTAAAAAAAGCTCTAGATATATTCATGATATGCTAAAGGAATCAAAATCGACACATATTACATTAAAACCATATCAATTGGCATACAAATATTTGTCAATACCCTTGACTGCCACAACACTATTTGCGATCAACTCAAAAGCGAAAATTGTGAGTTTTTCTCTTATGAGAACAGAAAAACTAAGTTAAATGACTCTCTGGTCTAGATAAGATAATGACGAGATTAATTTCTCATGGTCTACAATGCAATGATGTTAAAACAATTGAAAGATCAACAAGAGCTGGTTTTAAGATTCTGTTATATGTAGTAAATCTGGTAAATAAATCTACAACTCTTCAAAACCTAAGGAAAGACCATCCGTACATCAACCATACTAAGGTTCGCTGGGAATATAAAACAAAGTCACATAGCAAACTAATACAATGTTACAACTGTCAACTTTTCGAACACGGGTCAAACAGTCCACATCGTGTGCTTTCTGCGCCGGCCACCATAAGACTTGAATGGCTCTTAAATAGTAAGACTTGTCACTTTCATTTTTAGGGTTCCGTACCCATACGGAGCTAACGGGTCCCTATTACTAAGTTTGCACTGTCCGTCCGTCACCTGCTCTATTTCATGAACCGTAATAGGTAGAGAGTTGAAATTTTCACAGAGTGTGTAATTCACTTGTGTGTAGAACGACAAATACTAATTTAACCTTTCGTTAACAATTTTTTTGCTTTTGTAGTATACTTTTAAGCTTTTAATTGTAGTATACTTTTAGGTTGGTAAATATGAACATAATGTAATATGTTAAGCAAAAAATCTTGTACAATGGTACGGAACCCTCCGTGTGCGAGTCCGACTCACCTTTGGCTGATTTTTTTGATCTTTTAAATTTGTTTAGAGCTTCAAAGGATTTTATGCGCGCTTATGACATTTAAAATTATACCACTTCTATTTAAAAATTTCTTTTGTTCCACTCTGTATCTCCACTGAGTTCTTGATAACTTTAACTAGCTGGGGTAAGGTCAGTGTGTTATTTTGTTCCTTTGCTCAGGAGTTACCAAGTATTGAGCAAGGGTTGCCACAGGATACCAGAACTGGTGATCTTGTCGGCAAACGTAACTTTTTGTCTGGATGCATCAGGTTTTGTCGATAACGGTTTAGCACTGGATATATCGCACGTTGCTTCAGCTTCAGCTGGTGCTTTGAAAATTTTGTCGTATCTCCTCACAACTGGAAATGGACCATCGTAAGGCAATGTCAGCGATGGGCGCACTGAGTCATTTCTTACGAAAACGTGCGTCGTTGTTTGCAGCTATGGAGAAATAAAATCTTTTGGCACTGAATGATGTGCAGTGTTGAAGCACCAGTTGGTACGAAATTGCACGTGGCAAGAATTTGCGGTAAAAGTTAGTCATTGCTAAAAAACTTTTAAGTTCCTTAACCACTGCAGGTTTCGGAAAATTATTGATGACACTTTGTCTCTCGGGCATCCCTTGTGAGGTGTCCAAGGAACTCAATCTGCGTTTTGCCAAATTCACACTTGGCCAGGTTGTCGGATAAACGTCGAAACACCTCATGAAGATCATGATGATGCTGTTCCACTGATATGGAAGCTACACAAATATCGTCAATGAATGGAAAAGTAAAATCAAGACCTCGTAACACTTCGTTGATCAGTCTTTGAAAAGTTTGTGCGGTGTTGCACAAACCGAAAGTTAAATACTTAAACTCAAACAGACCAAAGGGTGTCGTTATGGCTGTTTTCGGAATGTGTTCCTCATGAATTGGTACTTGATGGAAAGCTTTAAGTAAGTCTATTTAAGAAAGTAGTACCTTACCGTGCAAGTTGGAAGTGAAATCGGTCAGATACGGTTGAGGATAGCGGTGAGCATTTAAAGCTCGATAGTCCCCGCATGGCCGCCACGAACCATCTTTCTTCCGGACCAAGTGCAGTGGACTTGACCAATTGCTGCTCGATGGACGACAGATTCCGGCTTTCAGCAAAAAGTCAAACTCAGCTCGTGCTGCTGCTAACATCTCCGGTGATAGGCGTCGAGGTCGCGAAAATACTGGTTGACTTTTTTTTTCGATGCGGTGGACAGAACTGGATTTAGTAACCGAACCGTGTGCCGAAGGTTTTGCAACGTCTGCAAACTCGGCCAATATTTCAGCGAACGGGTCACTAGCGTTAAAAGTTTTGATGACAGCTACGTGACATAAAATTGGTGATGTTTGCGATCATTTCGATTTTGTCACGTTATCGACCAGCAGATTGCGGCGCATATCGAAGAGATCGTAATGCTGTAAAAAATCTGCACCGATAGTCGGGGTAGTAACATCTGAGACCAAAATTCTCGGCGCAAATCAAGATCCAATTTCACCCTCTTTTCACCGATTACTTTGATCGGATAACCGTTAGCGGCATACAGCATGGCGGAAGTGGGACGAACATCAATGACCGAATTTAAAATGGTACCAACAGTCAACCTGACTGCTGTTGACGAGATTTTCCGCGTTGAGCTAATTTTGAGCCCGCTCGACTGCGTGATAGCATGGTCGTTGACACAAACCTCTTAGTCAACTCTGCCACAGCTGCTTCCAACACATTGAATCGTCTGGTTTGAGACACGCTAAACAACAATCGGCGAGCTGCCCTATGACTTTGGGATCCAATGATGCTAGAATCGCGGTTGCCTTCTATCTATCGCTGGTTATTCCTGAAGCTTCGAACCAGAATTCCATCTTCGTAAACCATGCTTCAATGTTCGCACTGGTCATAGATGGCACCGACAACCTTGCATAAGCAACCGACACGTTGCTTTGTGTTTCCTGACTTGACGTACACACTGGCGTGGACGAAAGATCAGCGGACGCGTTCCTGGAAGCCATATTACTATCTTGCATTGGCAAAGAAACACTGTTATCACAAACCACGTTGCTTCATGATCACGTCGGGGTAACCACTTTAGAACTTATTATTTGAATTCAGCGTTTATTTATTTTAACGGCTATTTGTTAGTGAGCGTTAGTAACATTATTGATTTTTTAATTATTTTCAATAACGCATGGCTATGATATTTCGAGATCAAAAATATTTAGTTGTGCGCTCGTTGCTGATTCAGGCAGGAAGGGAGAAAATCCTTGATCGGGATACCAATCCGATCTTTTCGCAACGGGCTGCCAATCAGATTTTTAGGGTTGAAATTTGACCCACCAGCGTTGCTCAGGAATTTTACCCAACGCGTTGCTCAGGAGTTACCACGTATCGGGCAACGGTTGCCTCATATACATAAGATTTTATTATTCATTACAATAATTAATGTTCCTAATAAAAATGATAATAAAAAACCACCCTTAATAAACGTCGTTTTCATTTCTTCGAAAGAGGGAATGGGATAGCAATAGTGTGCGCAGTATCAAAACCACTGCGCACATAATGAAAATAAGTAATATGTGGTCGTCAAACGAAACTTTCAACTCATTGCTTTCAATTGCTTTGAGGATTCATTTGTTCGAAATAATCAAACCAAGCAACTAGTGCTTTCTGCGATGAGCCGGTCTCACTCTGTCTTTGCTTATGATTTCGATTATATCATTGATACACAACACTACACGAGTTGATTTGCGAAAGTGTTGGTACGGGTAGTGATGCTATTGGTAGTGTTGCGTGTAACATATGATTCATTAGAGCGAGAGAAGCTCATTTTTCGTTTGGTGTTGTCCCGTGCAGTGCTCTAGTATGTAGTATTAAAAGTTGAACAAATTACTTTAGAATGAAGTTTTGAGATTTGTATTTTATAGGCTTAATTAATTTAAATATAATTAATATAATTAAACAACTGTTTTCTGGTTCACAAACCAGTTCTTCTTCCATTCACCAATACTGTTTTCTGTTGAAGTTGTTCGACTTTTTGATTAGCTGCGTTCGAGAGCAAGCTATCCATACGATTTCATACATTACAACTTTTTTTTTGACGCACGAACGGAGCAAAAGCTGGTTTGCAAGAAAACGTCGTTTGTGTATCTCCACCTTTATGCCTAACACCCTTGTAATTCTTTATATATCCTTCGGTTCTTGTTTCTATATAATTCTCACGTTTTTAGTTTCTTTTATTGATATACCTTTCTTTTTTTTTAATTAACCTGTTTCGTATCTTATCCAAATCATATTTTCCTTCTTCAATGTTACATGGCTTTTCCTTAGTTGTTGAACGATATGTGTTATTATACCATTCTACAGCTTTATTCATTTTTTCTTGTATGGTAAAATATCTGTTTTCAAATGTCAAAGTTCTAATTTTTTCACCAAGTGTGCTATGTAAACGTTTTATATCTGCATTTTCTGTATGATTATTTGGTTTGACAAGGTGATGAATTATGTTTTCATTGGTTAGATATTCTTTGATATTTATGCTTCTGAATTCATTATCTGTAATTAGTTTTTTAAAATGACCTCTTTGGGATTTATATAGACGAATATTTTCTATGATTGTTATATAGTTTCTATTTTTCAAATAAAATGAAGTGGCGAATTTTGAAATTTTATCTATAAAGGTTAAAAAGTTAGCTTTGGAGTTAGTATATACATCCATATGCACTACTTCTTTGCACTCTTTTGGTGTCTCTGTAATATGAAATTTGTTTTTTACTGGATTTCTATCGTACTTAACTCGGTTACAAGTATCACATAAATTAATAAATTTATGGATAATTTTTTTGAGTTTGGAAAAGTATACTCGTCGTTTTAGTTCTTCGCAATTTTCATTTATACCTATATGCCCTGTTTCCCTCTTGTGATACTGTTCTATGCATCTATAAGTTTCTTCTTCATTTCTCATGTCTTTTGGACAAAATAAACATTTTACAAATTTTACATTATTAATACCAGCAAAAAGCTCAATTATTTTTTCTTGTAAATGGTTATAAATATGGTCATTTAGTTCACTTTATATACCTACTTTACCTGATTTTATGAATCTTCTAAGAATATCTGAAACATTTGGTATATCAAATTCCGCTATATATATTCTTGTATTATTATGTATTACTTCAAACTCTTTATTCTATTTATTTGAGAATATAATTTGAGTTTCAAATCTGTTTACCGGGGTTTCTAAGATAGGAATATGATTATTGTGGTTCTCTGGCTGAGAGTGTACTGTGCTTTGTAAGTCTTCATCAACATTGTTGTGTGTAGAAAGATTATCGTCTATAACATTAATTTGATTATCAGCTAATCTACTTAAGAAGTCCGCTACTTTATTCTCTTTCCCCTTTATGTAATCAATTTTGATATTATACTCTCCTAATTTCAATAACCATCTTTGTAATCTAGGGTTGATATCTTTGCTCTGAGTTTTAGTATATAACTTTAACGGTTGATGGTCACTTACAAAATGAAACTCTTTCCCGTAAATATAAGCTCTGAAGTAGTTTGTTGCCCAAACTATGGCCAATAATTCTTTCTCTGTAGTAGAATAATTCTGTTCATGATTATTTAGGGTTCGACTACTATAACAAATTGGGTGACTTCCCTGTTGAAGGACTGCTCCTATGGCATAGTCACTTGCATCTGTTACTAATTCGAATGGTTTACCGAAATTTGGGTATTTCAAAACAGGAGCTTCTGTTAAAATTCGTTTTAATTTTTCAAACGATTGTATATAATTTGAATCTTTTATATCTATTCTTGTATCGTTTTTAAGGTACCGTATCATTAGAAAAGCGATTTTTGAAAAATCTTTAATGCATGTTTGGTAATATCCTGCAGTTCCTAAAAATGATTTAATCTGTTTGTTGGTTTTCGGAAGTTTTAAACTTTGTATGATTTCAATTTTCTTTTGGTTAGATTTAACGCCTTCAGGTGTTCGAATGTTTCCTAAAAATTCTGTTTCTTTTGAAAAAAAATTACATTTATCAAATTGTATGTTCATTTATGCCCGATTCAGAAAGAGCAGAAGCAACCTTTTTTTGTAAGCAGCTCAAAAAGTTGCTTCATTTCTACAACAAGATCAGGCAAATGACAAAATTTCAGGGTTGCTTTGAGTATTTTGAAGCAACATTTGTTCTGCTGCAAAAGTGAAAGCAGCCAGGGCTGGCAAAGTTTGAGTAGTGCTGCCAAGTTTTTGGTCATTTCCGCCTTTTTTTTTTGGTCATTCTCGACATTGAAAAACTGCACAAAACAATTTAAAGAAAATTTTAAATTGTAATTTTTTTTTCAAATATTAATAAAATAAGTAGCAGGAATGAAAAAGGCAGCTGCAAGAATTACTTGCAAACACTGCGAATTGTTCTCGATTATTTATTTGTCACAAAATGTGCTTTTCAATTATCACAATTAGCTACAACGTTCCATTTGTATGTATAACAAAAAAAAAAAAAACAGCTGTTTTTTGATGCGAAACCACTATGTGAACGTTCGCTGGAAAAGCAACAATTTTGAAGCAGTGTGAATCGGGCATTAGTTTATTAAAAATTTTTTGTAAATTATCGATATGTTCTTGCAAAGAAGTGCTGAAAACTAGTATATCATCCATATAGAGTACGCAAATTTTGTTGATGAAATCTCTTAAAATGCAATTCATCATTCTTTAATCCAAAAGGCATACGAACAAATTCATAATGTCCTTGAAGTATTGAGAAAGCTGTTTTTATTTAATCTTCTTCCTTCACTAAAATGTGATGGAAACCCTTGGCTAGATCCAAAGTAGTAAAGTACATTGCTCTCCCCAATTTGTCTAATATGTTGTCGATATTAGGATTAGGAAACTTATCATTGACAGTGATTTCGTTTAATCGTCTGTAATCAATGGCAACATTTCTTTTCCCGTGAATTATCCAATTTTTTTGGAACGGTCCATAGTGGGCTGTTATAAGGCTAATTACTTTCTTTGATTATACCTTGTTTAAGCATATCATTTATTTGTTTTCAAATTTCTTTTTCATGAATAAGTGGATATTTTTGAATATACAGGAGTATTTGTCGTTGTTATGATTTCATGTTGAATTGCTGTTGTGGATGTTAATTCATCTCCCTCCTTATAAAATAAATCTTTGTGTTTCATTATCAATTTCTCTAACTGTTGTTTTTCATCGTTCCTCAGATGTTGAAATAGTTTTTCAAAATCCGTAGGAACGTCTTCTAGTTGGTGCATTTCCTCCCCTCTATATGGACAAGCATTTATAAATTTTATAATACTATTGTTTAAATTTATTGTATCATTCTCAATATCTATTATTGCATCTATAGGAAGGTGTGTTATTACTTCCGAAGTAATATTTCAGAATTTAAAGATTTACATTTTATCGGTACTTTATGTGATTGTCTTTCTAGTTGTGGAAGAACTGTGTAGTTTAATAATGATGTTGATGAACCTGTATCAATTAAGCATAATATGTTACTGTTAAGAATTGTTAATTCTACTATCGGTAAATTATTTTGGAAGGATCCAAACGAAAATTTGTTTCCTCGATATGATCAAACTGCATGGATCTGTTATTTGCTGTGGTATGTGTCCAGAATACTGTCCGTTATTATTGTTTCCGTATCGCTCAGTATTATTTCTGTATTGTTCACTGTTGTTGTTTCGGTATTGCCCGTTATTATTTCTGTGTTGTTCACTGTTATTATTTCTGTATTGCCCGTTATTACTTCTGTATTGTTCGTTATTATTTCTGTTTTGTTCATTATTATTTCAGTATACGACTAATACTCATCGCGAGGTTTGCACCGCGTGCCGAGAGCCCCCTACGAAAAAACGTAGACAACCACTAAATCTCGATAGAGCTTTTCCGGATCTTCCCACCAAAATGGCTAACAATCCGAAATACATCATGACTTCGAATAACACCAATAAAACCTTTTCTGACTTCTCCTATTTTACCGTTCAACGTGCCATCCAACTTATCTCAACGAACGTCATTTCCATTTCGAATCTTTGCGATGGCAACTTACTGTTGTTGGTCAAATCACAAACAGACGCAGATAAATTTTCTAAAACCACAGTACTCACTGGAATTTGTCGTGCAAGCTGCATGAGACCCTCAACATCGTCTTGGCGTAGGCCCTTTACCTGACCTCTATCCCAGAAGAAGAGATCATGAAGAAACTCAGCTCAAATTTTTGAAATTATCTGATGGCGTACCCAAACCCAGCGGAGTTATACTACTGACTTTTGAGCTCTACCACCTTCCATCGAAAATTGATGTCTCATGGCATTCAGTCAAAGTGCGTGAATACATCCCAAACCCCATAAGGTGTAAGTCTTGTCAGCTTCTTGAACATTACCGCTAAGCACTGCAAAAATCCTCCACTATGCCACAACTGCGGTCATCCTCCACACTCTCCTAAGCTATACACACAGACAAAGTGTGTAAACTGTTTAGAAGGACACCCCGCCTCCTCCCTCCAATGCAGCAAATACAGCGAATAAAAAGAAATCATGAAAATTAAGATGGCAAACAAATGCACAATGCGTGAAGCAAAAACATTATACAGAACTACAGTCACCAAAACGGTCAACGCCGCTTCATATTCTTCTGTCGGCATCGCAAAAAACAGCAAAAGCGAAAACGAAAAGCCTAAAGATGCAAACAACAAAACGACAAACAACAAAAAACTAATTTCTAAAACGGTAATCGCCGCTCCGCACTCTCTTGACGCCAACGCACACAACAACCAAATCGACAACACAACAACATCAGATAAGACATCATATATCAACATATCTTTTGAATCCCCTCCCTCTCACATCCCATTCACCCACTATCAAACCATTTATCACACCGATAATAAATTCGTATTTACCCCTCACCCAAAACCAACACATAATAATTCTCTCTCTGCAAATTCCTTGCTCTCTCATCAAAATTCCACACATACTCTTACTAACAACAACACTCAATCTAATTTCCCATCTTTTTTGCACGATCTTCAGTCGACTCAACGGAAACTATATCATAGATTAAAAATAACACTATACTCAACTTATCAGTTCACTGTACTCACTCTACTAGCTCTATTAATAACTTTTAAATTAAATTTTAATCATTTTTTAACATGGCTTTAAAAATCTACGTTAATAACTACAGTGAACTGTTAATTATACTAAAACAACAGTCTCCACAAATCATAACACTCCAAGAAACACATATCTTCAGCACAACAAGCACAACCATCCCTACACCCATTAACTACACCTTGATTGCAAACAATGCATCCAATAGATTTGGAGGTGTAGCTGTGTTAATACACAAATCAATCCAATACAATGAAGTTACTTTAAACAACAAATTTGAAGCATTAGCCAACGAAATTAATTCCAAACAAAAAATAATAACAACACAACATAACCTTTTCCTGTATTGACCTAGCTAATACATTCACTACACAAAACCCTAACACCCCTTTGGTTATATTAGGTGGCTTCAACAGCTGGCACTCCAGCTGGGGCTCTCCTCAAGATAAAAAAAGAGAGAAAATGTTTGCAAAATATATTCTGCAATCCAACTTAACTCTTCTTAATGATAGGTCCCCAACTCACTTCACAACTCATAACACTTTTACCCACATAGACTTGTCTCTTTGCTCATCCCAACTGACACCTTACACCAACTGGGAAATATTTGAAGACCTTAGCGGAAGTGATCACTTTCCAATTTTAATATCAATCTTTCTCCAACCCCCCACAAACAACTTCAGTCGCCCTTATTTCAAACAAAAAGAAGCCAATTGGCTTTTATTTGAGAAAATTACAAATGAATTAAACAACAGATTTCCCAGGAGTTCGTATACTAACAAAAAAGCAGCCAATCTAAACAAAATAATCTTGTAAAGCGCACAAGTCTTCATTCCGCAGAAGTCACACCAAAATCTCCCCCACAGAGTCCCATGGTGGAACAAAATACTCTCAAAACTTCGGTTAAACAAATTTAAAACATGAAAAATATTGAAACGCAATATTACCCAAGAAAACATCATTAACTGTAGACGCGCTAATGCCCTGTTTCGTGGAGAACTCAAACAATCGAAAAAAGAAGCTACCAACGCCTTTACGTCAACCTTACAACCCGCCACCACTACCAGCAAAACATGGGCTAATATAAGACGGTTTTGTGGCCAAAACACTGTTAAAACAATCCATTGCATTTCAGATTGATCCAATATAAAAACACACACAAACCCTATTGCAATAGCAGACTTATTTGCTAGACACTGGTCGAACTTATCTAAAGACAATAATTTCGACACTGAATTCATAAGGAGAAAATATGCACCAAAACAAATCCACTAAATACCAACAAGCACAGCACAAATAATAGAACGCGACATCACCACAATTGAGCTTAATTCAGCAGTACTGATTGTACTCAAAGGGTTAACCCCCGGTCTTAACAGAATATCATACCCTATGATTAAGAATAGCTAACAGTCAATTAAAACCAGAATAATTCAACTCTTTAACAACATTTTCAACAACATCATACCCCAGTGATATAAAACTAGTCTCATTATTCCCATTTTAAAATCAAAATCAAACAAAACAGAAATAATATCATCTCGACTCATCTCTTTGAACTGATGTTTAGCAAAAACATTAGATAAAATCATCTCCAAAAGACTTTGGTGGTTCGTAACTAAAAACAACTTTCTTCATCCCAACTAATTTGGATTTAAAAGAGGCAAATCGGTTGCAGAAAGCATGCTCTTTGCAGATCTTCTTATAACCAAATAACTATCAGCTAAAAAACACACCTCACTTATTACCCTTGACTTCTCAAAAGCATTTGAGATGGTGTCCACACCATCATAGATCAATTGCACAGCTGGAAGATAGGGCCGAAAATAATTAACTACATTCAAAACTTCAGGACAAACAGGAAAATTACTGTGCGAGTTGAAAATCAATCCTCCAATATCTACTCCCTAGAAAACGGCATTCCTCAAGGGTCCCCAATATCTTTTATACTATTTCTGATAGCCTTCAACAAATTAGCTAACATAATCAGCTTACAAAAAGATATCCACTTTAGTGCTTTTGCAGACGACTTCTTCTTAATCATCAACCTCAACAAAAACAAGAATATTAACTACAACTTAGACACCCTTTTCTAAAACATACAAAACTGGTGCTCGTACTCTGGTCCATCTCTATCACTGCAAAAGTGCCAACACATTCACATATGTTGAAAGCACAACTGCAACATTTCATGCAAGAACATGCAGATACCCACAATCTCATCAATAAAAATCCTTGGTCTAATCATTAACAAGAAATACAGGTGGGACTCACACATCAATTCTCTTAGACCTTCCCTATACCAAAAACTCAATATAATAAAATGCTTGGCTAGCAACAAATTCAACTGCAACACACACACGCTCTTATCCATATGCAAAGCCATATTAATCTCGAAAATATGTTACGGTCTATTCATATATGGGCACACGCCTAAATCTACGCTTAATAAATTAAAGACTCTACTTACGAGGGGTGATCCAAAAAAAATGGGAATTACGCTGTGGTGGGGAGGGAGAGTGGGGGAACCTATTGTTTGACCACATATTCGTTAGTGTCACGCCATCTGCGTCAGTGTGCATAGTTGTGTCGCTGTGAGTGCATCGGTTCGCCTGTGAGATTTTTTTAGTAAAACAACTTTTTACATTTCGGCGAAAAAGTAATGGCAGATTGTCGAGAACAACGTGCGCCTGTGTTTTCTGTTGGGGAAATCGGCCGCGGAAACTATTATAATGCATAAGACTGCTTATGGGGATGCTGCCCTAAGTAAAACCAGAGTTTATGATTGGTTTTCACGTTTTAAAAATGGAGAAATTGAAGACCAACTTCGTTCAGGACAACCCCACACCCCCCCTAACGTCAAGAACTGATGAACACGTCGACAAAATCAATGTCCTCGTTCGTGAATACCTTCGCCGAACCATTGATCAACTCTGTGAGATGTAGGGAATGACATGGAGTTCAATTCAGAGAATTTTATCCGAAGATTTGGACATGAGAAGGGTTGCAGCCAAATTCGTACCGCAATTTTCGAATTTTGAATTTTTTGGAATCAATTTTTGACCAAAAACGCAATGACACCGATTGTCCACCCCCCATACTCATCGGATCTAGCCTCCTGTGACTTATTTTTGTTCCCCAGACTCAAAAGGAATATGAAAGGAAAGCGTTTTGCCACTGTGGAGGAGGTGAAACAAAAATCACTGGAAGGCTTAAAGGACACCCCAATGAGTGAATTTAAAAACTGTTTTGAACAATGGAAGAATCGTTTGGAGAAGTGCGTTGTGGTCAATGACGAATACTTTGAAGGTGATCAAAAATTGATGTTACAATATTAAGAAATAAAGAAGTTATGACGAAATTCCCGTTTTTTTGGTCCCCCTCGTAATTCGGCGATCAGGATTTCTCTAGGAGCATTCCGCTCTACACCCATCAATAACATGCTCTATGAAACAAAAATACCATCAATTGAAACTAAAAGAGATTACATCTTATCAAAAATGTTCAAAACATTACTTAATTCCAGAGACACCCCATTTTATAATTACATTAAACAGAACAAATCAATTAGAACTGCTAAACTCATAACAGCATTAGCAAGAATAATAAATATTAGCAGGTACAACAATACACCATGCCTCCCACAAAAACCACTAGACACTAAACCACCCCTGGAAATTCGTTCAGTAATGGCAACAACTTGTCAACGTTCCTTAGGAACGACGAAAATCTTCGATCATTTTTATGAATGGCAGGTTATTATAGAAGATTTATATTCCAATACGCCAAAGTTGCAAAGCCACTTACGGCGCTTTTAAGAGGGGAGGACGGGAGAATTTCAAAAAAACTCTCAGAAAAAAAACTAATAACTCTCGATGAAGAAGCAATGCAATCCTTTGAAAAACTAAAGAATTACTTAGTTTCGGAAGACATCATACTTCCATATCCTGATTACAAAAAAGAATTTCATTTAACAACACACGCATCCAACTATGCTATTGGTGCTGTACTAGAGCAAGATGGGCGACCAATCACTTTCATTTCAAGAACGCTCGCCAAAGCAGAAGAGAATTATACGACCAACGAACGCGAAATGCTTGCCATATTTTGGGCTCTCAATAGTTTGAGACACTACCTGTACAGTAGAGCTAAAGTTAAAATATTTACGGACTATCAGTATTTAACCTATGCCCTCAGCAACAAAAATACAAATGCTAAATTAAAAAGATGGAAAGCCGCTCTCGAAGAATTCAATTATGAATTAGTATATAAACCAGTAACAAGTAACGTCGTCGAAAACGCACTTTCACGTACCCCTCTAAATTCCAATGGAAATTCAGTAACGTCAACACAACATAGTCAAGATAGTTCTTCACATAATTTAATTCCATGCATTGAAGCACCAATAAACGTTTACAAGAACCAAATCTTTCTCTTAATTGGTGAAAACTCCAGTAATGAGTTTAAGATACCATTTCCAATATTTCACAGACATATCATATCAAGACCAGACTACAGCAGTTCAGATATTATCGACATATTCAAAAAATATCTCAACCTTTCCGCAATAAATGGCTTATTTACTCCCGAAAGAGTAATGGGGAAAGTCCAAGAAATTTCGTAACTATAAGATCCGATACACCCAGAGACAAGTCAAAGACCTAACCGTCGAAACAGAACAACAAGAACTAATAATAGAAACACATAAACGAGCACACCGTTGTGCTTAAGAAAATAAGTTGCAAATTTCAGGAAAATACTACTTCTCAAAGATGCTCAAGAAAATTATTAACATTGTTAAGCAATGTCAAGTTTGTAAAGAACAAAAATATGATAGACATCCAAATAATCCAGAATTAAAAGCAACACCTATACCACAACATCCTGGTCATACAATTCATATAAATATTTACTCAACAGAAGGAAAATTGATGTTGACAGCAATAGATACATTTTCAAAATATGCGCTAGTACGCATTATCAAATCTAAAGCAACAGAAGATATAAAGCAACCCCTCCAACAAATTCTATATTTTTATGGAATACCTAGAGCTATAGTCATGGATAACGAACGATCTTTTAATTCAACAACAATAACCTTTATGTTGGAAAATGAATTCAAGATAGAAACATTTATAGCACCTTCATACAAAAATACAGTTAACGGGCAAATTGAACGCTTTCATTCGACTTTGACAGAAATACTCAGATGTCTAAAATCTGAAAATAAACACAAAAACTTCAACGAACTACTAGACAAAGAATACAACTCTTCTATGCACTCAACAATAGGGAAAAGACCTATTGACGTCTTCTTTGGACGCAGCCCTGATGCAACACAAGACATCTTAAAAAATCTATAGACAAAACTTTCAACAATCCCAAAGTTGTTCGAAAAAATACTCACATCAATCCTTTATCACTACTGTAAATCTATTATTTCTCCGTGTCAACATGGTTTTATGAAGAAAAGATCACCAACTACTAACTTGCTTGAATTTACATCTTTGGTAAACATTGGTTTCAACGAAAAATGTCAAACTGATGTCATTTATACTGACTTCAGCAAGGCATTTGATTCCGTTAATCATGATCTGCTTTTACTTAAACTGGATCTTTTAGGTTTCCCGCAAGATCTTCTTTGTTGGATTTATTCATATTTAATGTTTATCCTTTTTATAAAAGGATGCCTCTTTCCATGAATTACTCTCGTGTTTTGATGTACGCTGATGATGTCAAACTTTGCCTTTCATTTAATGATATCTTTTCGCAACTCAAATTGCAAGATGATCTAACTTCACTGCATTCTTGGTGTTTATGCAATCTTCTAGAGCTAAACTGCGCAAAATGCAAGTTTATGACTTTTCATCACCGGGAGCCTTATTTATTTTCTTATACGATCGACAACAACCCATTGGCGCGTGTCTTCACCGTCAGTGACCTAGGAGTAATTTTTAAACCTAAACTGACCTACTAATAAAGCTAAAAGTATTTTTGGATTTATTAAAAGTCTAAAGAATTTAATGATCCCCTCACTACCAAGCTTCTTTTCATCTCCCTTCTCCGCCCAGTACTCGAATACTGTTCGTGCGTCTGGGGCCCTTAATACATAATACATGAAGACCGTATTGAGTCAGTACAGAAGCAATTCCTTCTTTTTGCACTTCGTGGCTTAAATTGGGACCCTAGTGTTCGTTTGCCTTCATACTCCAGCAGGCTTCTTCTTATTGATCTTTCTTCGTTAAGTAATCGCCGAATTTCTCTAGGTATAAGCTTTCTTCACAAACTTATTACTGGTATTGTTGATTCGCCGTTGCTTTTGAATCAACTTAGTTTTTGTGGGCCTAGTCGTTCCACTAGAAATTTCGTCCCTCTTGCTCTTAGTATGTGCACAACTAATTTTGCCTCACACGATCCATTTCGTGTATTATGTTTAAATTATAACAAACTACATCACATTCTTTCTCCTGAGATTTCGCAAAACGCTATCAATGTTCTGGGTCTGGATCACCTACGCTTCTCCATCCACCGTGATTGAACCTGGCCGTTACAATTTTGGATGTCTGTCTCTGACCACATATGGCTATGAGTAGGGGCATAGCTAGCTACTTAGAAAATCAAATTCCCCCACCGGGTTAGAGACGGATAAATGTATTTTATAATTTAATTTATTAGTTTAAAGTTTTATTGAGATATTCCTTATTGTATTATTGGAAACTTGTATTTCTTGTTGACAGTAAGTTGTCATATATTTTTGAATAAATAAATAAATAAAACAGTCGGAGATGCTGGAAATTCATAATAAAAAACGTGACCCCATAAAAAAATATAACCCAGGAGATGTAATTTTCGTTAAAATTAACAAAAGATTAGGCTCCAAACTTTCAGCTCAGTTCAAAAAAGAAATAGTAATAGAAGATAAGTCAACAACCATAGTAACAGTCTCAGGAAGAACAGTACACAAAAGTAATATTAAAAACGAACCATAATATTTACATAATAATTGGAGTAATCATCTAACTAATGCTGACGTACAACTAGTGGAATACTCGAATATGCACTTGGTAACTATGGAAAACGGACTAGCGAAAATAGAGGACGGAACCTTTAAAATAATATAACACATTCCATCTGTCTACAAAAGTACGAAAAATTTTTGAAGCAGATTAACACGTACACAATCGAAGCTGTTCTACATACAAATATTTTACAACCATTTCTGAAGAATGACATTCAACAAGCACTCGACATCATTAAAGACATAAAACCAATTTCAAACCCAAGATCTGTACGATCTATTAACGCAATAGGAACAACATGGAAGCTGGGATACCAGATCATGATGATTTGGAAGTCATAACAAAAAATTTATATGAACTAAACCAAAACATAACAAGCAAGTAATTATTAAAGAAGCTTTTAATGAACAAATTAATAATTTAACTAGATTTATAAACGAGATAAGAAATACAATACACAAATATGATTATACGAATATGGAAATAGCATTAATTATACAGAACAGAATTAAAATGGGCAAAAGAAAATATAATTAATTCAATGTTATTAAATAAAAATGAGATTCAAATGGCAATTGAAAAATTAAAAGAAGAAAATGTACCATTTAGAACTATTGAAGAAGCTTTAGAATATGCAGAAATTAATGTACTTTATAGCTAAGTTCATTAATCTGCAGGAAGCCATCGTACACGACATTCCATATTAATGGACCCAGGACGGTACCTTGTGGGACACCTTCAGTTATCTCATAAGACTTAATTCCTTCTTCTGTATCACAGATTAGTGTTCTGTCTCTGAAATAAGACACTATCATCCGAATCAGATAGCTGGGTATCTCCAGTGAAGCTAGCGCATTAACAATATAGCTCCAATCTGCAGAATTAAATGCATTTTCACATCGAGTGTGACAACTGCACAGTACTTTTTGCTGCCGCCTAGCCACCATGTGCCATTTAGGGCCTCCTTGGAAATGTCACAGACCTTCTGGATTGCCCCCACTGTGCCTCTGTTTGGTCTGAAGCCAAATTTCGGCCATTCCATTTGGTGCCTCTGTGTGCTGCTGGAGTCTAGTGGAAATAATCCTATGTAGGATCTTCCCAGTGGTACTTAGTAGACCCAGGGGCCTGTAGGAAGATGGTTGATCAGAGGGTAGGCTCCGTTTTGGGATGAGAACCAACCGTTGATTCTTCCAGCATTTGGGAAAGAAACCTTCTTTTAAGCATCTTGTGAAAACCTCGCAGAACACGTGAGGTTACGCGGCCATGGCTCTTTTAAGAACAGCATAATGGATGCCATCCAAACATGGCGACTTGGCCTTTTTCGATGCAGCTTCTAGCTCCAATCTGCTGACGGGAGGTATATCATCCTCTACAACCACAAGTAGACGAAGTGTCCTCAAAAATCCCCTTACAGTGAAGAGGCTGGCCACTATCTTCTCCATAAGAGCAACGGAACCAAGCATTAAAAATCCCCACCAATTATGAGTGGGGACTTATCCCTCGCATCAATAACTAGATTGTCAAAAAAGGCCTCAAAGAAATCCTGGGAAGCATTAAGGGATGCATAACAGCTGCAAAAATGGATGCCACGTATTTTTTCAAAGGTAAAGCCATTATGCAAACAAGGATCTCTCTGTTCGAAAGCAGTATCGCCTTGGATCCAGACAGCAGCTTTTCCACCGACATCCTGCGTCCAGATGTTAGTATTGTCCTTTGCCCTACAGAACTCACTAATAAGTAGAACATCTGCCTTCATGTCTATGGCTGTTTGACAGAGGAGATCCTACACCGCACTGCATCGTTTTAAATTAAGTTGAAGGCACTTAATCATGCTTGGCTTTTAGATCCCGCAAGGCCTTCTTAAAAGCTTCACACTTATAACTCCCAGACACATGGGAGTTATTTCCAACCGGGCAAAGAACGCATTTAGCTTTCTCCTGGCAGGTCTTTGCGATGTGTCCTTCTGCTCCGAACCTGAGGCATAGCTTTGAACGATCCACACTGCTTTTACATCTTCTTGCAATGCGACCATACTCTAAGCATTTGAAGCATCTTGTTGGGCTTATGTGCTACCTCAAGGGACATCGAACCCAACCCACTTTAAGAGATCCGACTCTTAGCAGAATTCCGCATGGTTCGCTGGTAGGCTTATTGTTGCTATCTTTGTGCAATCCCTTGCAAGCCTCATTGCCTTAATGGTAACACAGGTGGCCTGGATGACAGGGAATTGGCTTCTATTAAATCCTCAGCTCAATAACTACTAACTGAGAGAGAGTTCTCACCGTTGAACAGCTCTGCAATTGTCCTGCGTATCCTGCTAACGCTGTTAACAACCTTCTGAAGCTCAGGCTTCCCTTTTATCTTTTTAAGTATATCTGCGTAGGATAATTCCGATGCTTTAATGATGATTAAAGATGTTTTTTCTCTGGCGTCAACTTCCTATGCTGCGGCGCTTTTATTTTTGTTGGCCTTGCTTTAGGCATACCGCAACGCTTTAATTACAGCCCACCTATCAGGTTCAGACGCATACCAAGGAGCCGCCCAATATGGGAACAGACGCTCTTGGATTTGAGAAAGCTTAATTAGAGGGCGGCTTTGACTCGCCCTGTCACGATGATATCATAAGGGCTTGTAACCTTTTAAGCTACCCCTCCATCCTCGTCGTTTGTTTTTTTATTCGGATGGAAAGCATCGAAAGGCAGCTCGGTCTACAACCGAAATGCGTGACTTTAACCACGCTAAATACTTCCGCCCCGTGCCCTATTGTCCCCCCGGAACTGTCGTTAGATATTTCATCGGGAGGAAAGGAGGAGCATAAATGCTCAAACGTCAATCTGTTCTAAGTAAAAGGGGGCTCTTAATGTCTCTGTGTTGTTCGTAGGTCGCAACTGCACGTCAACAACCTACGATTCACTCTCCGGTTGTGCAACTTCACGGTCAGCCTGTGTACGCAATCGTTCAGCTGCTCTGCTACACGGAGGGTACACATGACTGTGGCTGAGGCCGCCTTCACAGCCTCCCATTTTGCTGGTGATTCGCACATGTGCGGCACTAGATTATCCAAAGGGAGTGGTTCACCAAAGCACTCCTCTATTTGCGCTCTTTCGTCAGTTAATCTTGGACAGCAGAATAGAACGTTGTGAGCATCTTCCGCGGAGTCGGCGCAGACAAGACAAAAAGGGTCCTCCTCATGCTTGAAACGGTGCAAATAGAATTTGAAGCAACGGTGTCCGCTAAGCATCTGCGTCATATGGAAATCCACTTCTCCATGTTTCCGTGTTATCCATATATCCAGGCTTGGGATAAGGCAAAACGTCCAGCGCTCTTTGTTTGAACTTTCCCATCTGCTTTGACATTCTCGGATGCCGCATCTTCGTTCTATGTATGTGCTCTTCAGTGTTGCGTCTGCCCATACTGGTGCCGCATAAAGGACGATGTAAGCAACAACCCTTGCTAGCAGCTTCCGTGTACTGACTCGTACACGGCCAACTTGCCATACTAAAGGCATTTTTAACATCCAGAGTCACTACGGCACTATACTGCTTATCACTTCCTTTCCATCTGGTTCCACTTACTGCCCTACGCGCTATATTCATTACTACTTGTATAGCATCCACCGTAGATCTCCCCCGACGAAATTAAAACTGAACATCAGACATCGCGTTTGGTCTCTCCAAAATAGCTTGAAGGCAACTCACAATGATACTTTCTAGTATCTTGCCCAGTGCGTCAAGTATGCAGTGTGGCCGGTATGCAGAAGGATAGTCTGGTTTCTTATTGGGCTTAAGTAGCAAGACTAGTCTCTGATCGCCTCTCACCAACCTCAAAGGTAAACTGTCCATCATTGAAAAGCTCAATGTTGAGTGTGGCCATGCTCTCCACCAATACTCTGCCACGTTGATTCGTGTACCTGCTACCCCATACTTTAGACCAGGCATTGAAATCTCCTGCAATGATGGTCGGAGTCCTTGTCCTCGCTTCAGCTACTAACTCCGTTATGAGCTGTTCAAACTGGTTGATTTCCATGCTTGGAGGCGCGTAGCATGAAAAGAGGTATATGTTATTAACCTTAACCCATGTGAAATCAGTAGGAGGTGTGGAAGGTTTGCTTTGAGGCAGCTTCCCGTTGGTGACCCAAATGGCAGCTTTGCTGGATGAGTCCGCGGTCCATTCGTGACCCCTGATGTCTTTATATTGTAAGCACAACAGTACGAGATCAAACTGTTGCTCGAAGACCGTCTGATGCAGCAAGTCTTGAGCTGCAGCGCAGTGATTAAGGTTGAGTTGGCGATTTTCATCGTCCTCCTGTGTTCCGGGCAACGAGCACTGCCAGCCACGTGGTTGCAACTACACAGCGCACACTTGGGCTCGTTTTTGCACTGCGCTGCTTGATGATCTTTCTTACCGTATCTCCTGCACACATCACTGCAATCCACCATTTCTTTGCAACTTTGTGCTCGATGATTGAATCCCCAAAACCTGTAGCATCTTGTTGGTGCGGTGCTATCACACACTCTGCAGGAAACCCATCCGATACGAATACGCTGTACTCCCAACACTTTCGTATTGTCCCCAACTTGCAGCGTGATATAAACAGTCTGCGTACCCCGGCGCACCTTGCCCATATTTTGTATCGAAGACTCAATCGGGCGACGTATATCGCATTGTGTGCAAAGGGAGTCACACACTTCCGCAGCTGACGTAATCTCATCAAGGTCCCTTAGTTGAACCGTGACGGTGTCAGTCTCCGCCGAAACTTTTGCCGTACTGCCCAGCGTACTTTCGATAGCTGATGTCCGCATATGAAGTATTTGCGGCAGCAATGATTATGAGAGCACCGGACTTGAATTTAGGCCCCTCTCTTTTCTTTTTAGTCGACACTTTTTTCCACTCCTGCGTCTCCTTCCGTTTAGATTTCGGCGATCTTGGTGGCTTACCCGTCGGTTTAGCCGAGTTATCCATAGCTACATCAGCAGCCGCCGGTGGTTTGTTAGCCACATTCGTTGGTGCCGTTGTGTGCCTCTTAGTGGGGGTGTTTCCAACTGCCCTTCAGGTTCTCTCTTACTTTTGATCTTAACCAGAGAATTCAGCCAGGATGACGTCTGTGAGGTGTTATTCGTCCTAATAACCCTCTTCGCCACTTCATCCTTCTGATCGATAGCCGAGAGCTCGAATAAGGCTCTAGTGCTATCGATAGTATCTCTCATATTCTGGTTTATGGAACGCCTCGGCTTTCCATCCGCACCTTTTTCCTCAAGCATATCCACTAAGTTGCGGAAGGAACTATAGCTGTCACCAGGTTCCTCAGTTTTGGACCATGAGGGGCTCACCAACTTACTCATAGATGTATCCCTAGCAGTCCCTGCTATGGTTGTCGGTGAACGTGCGGTCGTGTTACTCAGTAGTGGCGGAGAACGGCACATCTTGTTGCTTCTCAAGAACGCCTTGTCTCCTGTTGGATCCGAACTTGTCGCCTTATCAACTACAGCAACCAAGTTGGCCGCTGCCGTAGTAGTATTTTTTTTCAGAAGATTTTCCATATTTCTTTTTTTGTTTGCCAGCGCATCATGTACAGGGGGGTGGGCCGTAATAGTCAGGAACGGGTATACCCTTAGGACACAATCCCTACCCCAGTTCCCTGAGGCTTGAACTACGTTTAACCAGTCCCGGAAGATCACTGACTGGACTGGCACTCGCTAGGGGCAACGCAGTCTACTTAACTGCGTCCGATGCACACTCCCTGACCAGGGTCCGAAGTGGTTGGTCTCTGATCCCTGCCACGCCTGCCGCCTCGTTAGAGCAGGCTCACATCACCCCTTCACCATCATTAGCGGAAATAGCAAAAAACGGTTCCGGGGACTCCCAGCGCGACGTGTCGAAGAACGGTCATCTCCGCGTTTTAGGCCTACCGCCAGGCTTTTATTACTGCCGACCTACAAGGTACAGACGCAGTCCAAGAAGCCACCCAATGTGGGAACAGACGCTTTGGATTTGGATTTTCACTAGCCCTTCCTCGAGAATTTCATTAAAGTGTGTAACCTCCCCCCCATTCTCGTGGTTGGTGTGTGTATACATATGGGTATGTGTAATTTTTGTAAGTTTAGTACTTTGATGGCGTTGATGTATTACGCACATATTCATTGTGCATTAGGCCCTTTTTCAGAGTAACGGGCACATCTTATTTTATTTCCCTTCGATCACAACACTCATTATATGCATTTTTCAGACTCACAATAGAGACGAGTTGATCTAGCCATGTCCGTTTGTCCATCTGTCTGTCTGTTCGTCTGTCTGTCCGCATGTAAGTATGCAAACTAATCCTTCAGTTTTTAAGCTAGACAGTTTTCTTTTTACCATACGAGGTACATTTGTCGGAATCAGTCGAATCGGACAACTAAGGGAGATACGCTCCAAATGAAAGTTCGTATTAGAAAAACTTTTTGTTTTTGGTACTTTGGAACTGCAATTTGGAATCGGCCGAATTTGACCACTAGGGGGGTAAACCCCATACAAACCGGGATCCAAATGAAAGTTCTTATTAGAAAAACGTTTTTGTTTTTTGTACTATGGAACTGAAATTGTTGGGACACTACAAGTGTCTGACCCGTATCCACCAACCTTATACATTTCAAATTCTCGGACTACTAGAAGGGGTATTACAACTTTTATTTTTAAATTTTTTTTTTTTTACCAGTTATTTTTGTTTTTTTTGTTCCTTTTTCATATTTTAATTTTTTTTATTCATTATTGATAGTTTTTTTTAATACCTTTTTTATAATTTTTAGGGTTCCGTACCCATAGGGTACGCTTATTACTAAGGTTATGATGTCCGTCCGTCTCCTGCTCTATCTCATGAACCGTAATAGGTAGAGAATTGAAATTTTCACAGAGTGTGTAATTCACTTGGGTGTAGAACGACAAATATTAAAAATACACATTTTTAGAAGCATTGTTCTTTAATTTCACTTTCTTGTTTAAATTTTTTTTTTTTAGTATACTTTTAAGCTGTAATTGTAGTATGCTTTTAGGCTGTTAAATATCCATATAATTTAATATTTTAAGCAAAAAATCTTGTACGATGGTACGGAACCCTCCGTGTGCGAGTCCGACTCACACTTGGCTGATTTTTATTTTTTATTATTATTTTTTTCTTCACTTTTATTATTTGTTTTGTTTGTAATGTTTAAGATATATTTTTCTTTGTGTAGCATATAAGTTGTTTTTTTCTAATAAACCAAAAATTAATCAAAATGATGGAATAGAGTTAGTTGCTGGAAGTCGGTAGGACAAATGGATGGATGGTGACCGCGACCAGGTCAGTGTAGCCTGATTCGTAATAGGAACTGGCCAAGTGTCAGTTCAAGGATTGGAGGGACCACTCGAGTAACATATGAGTCATCCCTCTATGGAAAAAAGGGAAAATTGTCGCATCGTTTGTAAAACTAGACAATACTTAACACATGTTGGGCAACCCCGGTAAATTATTAATCAAAAGTGAAGTGATGACCTAAACAATAAATTATAGTGAGTTAAGTAGGAACGCTAAACCTTGGTGGTAACGAAGAAAGAAGACAAACAGACCGAATTTCAAGTGGTTATTGGGACAATAAAGTTATGTAACGAAAAAACAGAAATAGGTTTAAAAAAAAGAGTATAAAAGGTCAGTTTTTAACGAATGGTAAGTATTTGATGATTGTTTAGAGCCTATAAAGATTCATGTGTAGTAAAAAAATCAGCCAAGTGTGAGTCGGACTCGCACACGGAGGGTTCCGTACCTTCGCACAAGATTTAACACAATGTATGCTAATTTGTTTTTGTCGCAAAAGTGAAATATTCAACAGCCTAAAAGTATACTACAAAAAAAACCTGTCCAAACAAGAAGTTTGGGGACCCCTTTATTTTTTAACTTTATTGTATGTGACAGTATATTACAGTATGTGTTTACGACAGTACAGCAGTGCAAACTCAGAGCTTCATTGAACAAGGTCTGCTACATCGATTCCTGTGTATCAACTCAAGACGTAATCAATCCAGCCAAGAGCAGGAGTTACGGGATCGGCCCTACCACAGAAAGAGATTCAAGACGAAGACCATCCAGAAGGAGGATTTCGTAACTCCTGCGACCCACAACATCAGTGGCCGCCAGGGGCGCGAAGGCAAGGTTGGGTAGATAGGGCATATATAGGTATAGGTGTGTTTTTTTTTTTTGTGTTGTCGAGTAGGGTAATGCATATTAGGATGGTGGTGAAATTAAAAGAAGAAATTTAAATTGTCCGGCCCTGTCCCAACAGAGAGGTCATAACCCCATCCTGAGCCGTTGGCGTGGCAACACATTTCACATTACACATTTTTATAAACATTCTTCTTTAATTTAACCTTTTGTTTAACTTTTTTTTTTTTTAGTATACTTTAAAGCTGTTAATTGTAGTATACTTTTAGGATGTTAAATATACACATAATTTAATATTTTGAGCAAAAAATCTCCGACTCACACTTAGCTGCTTTTTTCGTTTATTTTGCTTTAATAGTATATATATTTGTGAAAAATTTTGAATGTATACTAAAACCAACTGAAATGTTCAATTCATTAAATGCAGCTTACCGTGGAAAACAATAAGCTACAATTGTTGGTACTTTTTTTTTGAAACTTAAGATAATCGTCTCTAAAAAAATGGGAGATTTCAAATCGCCCGAAAGCGAAATCTGTGGAACGGTGAATTGTAATAGGGTTGGAATTGAGGCGAAAGTGAAATCCATAGAACCCCTGAAAGTGTCATATAAGTGCATCGAAATTCATTGGTGTTTTGTGTGGAGTTGCCATGTGGTATAATCATTTTGCTTTATTTTCATTTTTACGTGAAAACGATTTTAAAAAGAGGAGACATGTCAGAAGCCGACGTTTTTCAGAAATGTAACAAAAAATTTTCGTCTTTCATTTAAATATATCTCGTGACTTAAAAGCTGTAGCGCTAAGTAAATAATATATTCTAAAAATATAGGATGTGCTTGTGCCTGTAAGAGGAACCATGTCATCAAAAATTGAGAAAAGTCTTCTTCTTTTTGTTGTGTCCGTTATAGGCCAATCAGAAAAATATGAAAGAAAATTTGTCTAAAGTTGGAAATTTGGACTTTTTGTATTAAAATCTGAATAAATACAATAGTAACGTTTATGTCGTGCGTTCGCTGCTAGAAAGAGTAATACTTTAATAGGATAATGTGTTATGAGCCAGCTCGTGATACAAATGAGCAGAGAGTGTAAGTTCAACGGGTACCGGAGTTCGGTTTTTTTTTAATAAATATTTTAATAAAAATTCATGAAAAACGTTTTCACGCAAAAACAATTACGGAAGTATAGCGATACTACCTGCCCCAACTTTTTTAATGTTTTTGCGTTTTATATACAATACTAAAAAGTCATTGTAAAACATTATTAAAATACAAGATAAGCTTTATACATTTATATTTTATTATATGCATTGTGGTTTTTAAATAAAAATATTTTGATAGGTAAGCCTCATTATATTTTATACATATGGCAACTGTGAAAATTTTTTAAACAAAAAACTCAGTTACAATATGCTCACATTGACTATGCATGTATAAACACCTAAAAAAATGAAGTATATGATATTAATCGACCTATTCTCAAAATTATCACACAATTGGACAACGCCTAACATTATCTTGCGGTCGCTGTCAAGCCATTTTTCCATTTGAAAAAAGCCTCTTATTATCAAAGCTTTTGAAATCGACTATCATTCGCCAAGATAGTCGGTCGAGCATGTCTTTCGATAATTGGACAAAAATTTTATATATTTGTGTGCACTGTTATCGCTCTGTAAAATGGATAATATTGTGTTTTGTTGTTTGCTCACGGAAATGTGACCTGGTGTTAGTGCCATCAGATCGTTAGGGTCAGACAAAAGGGGTGTCAACGGCCGGGAGTTAAGAATTGATTCAACTTCTGCCGTCACAGTACTTAACTCTTCTAGGGTGAGTCTAGTGTTACATAGAGTGCGGTTCAACAGTCTCTTGGCACTTTTGACTGCTGCTTCCCATAATCCTCCAAAGTGCTCTAGGCGGAATAAAATTAAAGGTAATACATTGTTCTGAACACCGTTTCACGAGCACGTCTTGCGTAGATTTGTTGTATAAAAAAGATTTTAGTTCCTCCAGCTTATTCGATGCTCCTGTGAAATTGGTCGCATTATCGCAAAATATCAGTGCAGGTGTGCTGCGGCGGGCAGCCATACGTCTAAGAGCGCCTATAAATGCTTCCGAGGGCAAGTCCGAGACAACCTCGATGTGAACAGCCTTAGTTGCAAAACACACGAAAACAGCAATGCAAGTTTTAGTGGGACCCTTGCCCCTGATGCGTAGATATGTGTTGACAGGGCGAAAGAAATCCACCCCACAACGTTGAAATGGTGGTGACGGTGTCACTCTCTCCAGTGGAAGCTTGCCCATAATTTGTTGTGCTAACTTCGGCTTGTACCGTACACAGATAATGCATGATTTGACAAGATTAAAGATACTAGTGCCTTTGGTCCAGCGTGATAGTTCTGTCGATCCAAATGCTGAACGTATCGAAGGACGAATTCATCTTTCCAAGGTAGAAATATCGGATGTCTTTGAGTGTAAGGAACATCTGCTCTAAACGACCTCCAACCGTGAGGAGCTCGAATCCGTCGATCGTCTGTAAAAATAAATTAAGAGATTTTAGACTGTTGCAAATAATCCTACCCTTGCGTAGAGTTTGTATTTCTTCCGCGTAGTACGTTCTTTGTAAGTTCCAAACAATACAATAAAATGCTCGTTGCAATTCCTTTACTGATGGTGATAACGTCGACAGTTCCAAAGACCTTATTTTCCTGGATGCGTTACTAAAACGGAATAACCAGGCTACAATTTGCAGGGTACGACGATGGCAGCTATATCTGTGTACTGCTTCAAGCAAATGGTTTGTAGAGGCAGTGGTAATGAACGACGATTTGCGCTTTTCCTGGTCGACGACATCCATATCCAATTCAATGGATTTGTTAACTGGCCATTTATGTTGATCTTGTATCAAATACTCAGGTCCGTCAAACCAGTTCGATTGGTGTAATTCTAGTACAGTGCATCCTCTTGAAACTAAATCTGCTGGATTGTGTCGTGTCGGAACGTATCTCCAGCGGCAAGTTGTTATCGCTTCTTGGATATCAGAAATCCGATTTCCCACAAATGTAGATAGTGTAGCTGAGTGTTGCTGAATCCAATGCAACACAATTTGGGCGTCGCAGCACAGATATGTGGTGCAGTGTTCGTTTGCGAATACTGGCCTTATTATGACGTACAGCTGCGATAGCAGATGTGCCCCACACTATTCCAATTTTGGCAACTACAATTTCCTCCTCCCACCTTTGACTTTGATGTGACTAATTGCACCTTCACTTCACCATTCATACCAATCGTACGAACATAAAAACAACAGCGCGGATGGATGCGTCACAGAAACCATGCAGTTCTAAACTCTTTCTGTTGAGTTGTAACAAATATCGTGGTATGGTAAGTAACTGCATTCATGTTAGTGATGATATGAACTTCGTCCATGCATGGTGAAGGTTATGAGGTACCGACTCGTCCCACTGTAGTTTTTGCAACCATAATTCCTGTAATATAATTTTTGCAACAATAATAATAGGTGAGACTAAGCTTAATGGGTCGAATAATGACGATGAAATGGAAAGTATGGTCCTTTTGGTGACAACCTGAGAAAAACATTTAGGTATGAAGGCAAACTTGAACACGTCTTGACATTGATCCCATGTCAGACGCAATATACTAGTGGCAGCTTCTTCTTCTAGGTTTAAGTCCTTTACGAGGGGCTCTTCGACGAATTCTCTAATGTTGGAATGCCGTTCAGCAAGTTAAAGTCCTCCACTAAAAAGGATTTCGGTGACTTCAAACTTGATCTGTCGAAGATTTTCAACAGTGTCCGCTCCACAAAGTAGGTTATCAACGTAGAATGAGGATTTTATAACTTCTGCTCCCATTCTATATATGTCTGCTTGTTGATCGGCCAGAAAATTCATACTGCGTACTGCTAAGTAAGGTGCAGCTGCAGTTCCCTAAGTGATAGTATTTAATTCATAAGTGCGCAGAATCCTTTCTGGTGAATCCCTCCAAAGTATGTATTGAAATCTGCGATCCTGAACATCTACGAAGAATTGCCGGAACATCTTTACGACATCAGCCGTCATAGCGAAACGATACATCCGAAAACGTAAAAGGAGTGTATACAAGTCGGACTGTATGGTGGGTCCAACCATGAGCACATCGTTTAAGGACTTACCCGATGAAGTCTGACAGGATGCGTCAAACACGACCCTTAGCTTAGTTGAAGTACTGGTGGGCTTCAGCACACAGTGGTGTGGTACGTAGTAGTGGGAATCGCTTAGCCTTGGTGAGATCACCAGACTCATGTGTCCAAGTTTCTCATATTCTTGCATAAACTCTATATAGCGTGTCTTTAAATCTGGTGTACGACATAAACGGCATTCGACAGCTTCGAATCTTCTTTTGGCAGTTTCCTATGAGGAACCTAAGCAGGCTGGATCATCCTTAAATGGTAACCTGACGATGACTCTGCCTTCAGGTTGTTGTTGAACAGTTTTAACAAAATAGTCTTCGCATTTCCTTTGCTCCGGTGTACAATTCGCTGTCAAATTCCTCGCCTCTTCGATGTGCCATAAGCGTTCTAATGTCTTGTTTATAGATTCATTTATAGTAGTTGAGAAGCTACTTACTTTGTTGTTGCCAGATCTTCTGAAACGACCAGATGCAACCCAACCAAGTAGTGTTTTCTGCACCGTGGACAGATTTGTACCGAGTTTTATTTGGCCAACTGAAAGGATATCAAAGAAGACTTCAGTACCGAGTAGTAAATCTATACGCCGTGATTGATAGAACTTCTCATCAGCTAACACTGCGTTGTCAGGCAATCTCCAAGTTGATGTGTCTATTTCAGTGTCAGGCTGATATGCAATCTGTGAGGTGACGCCAAATTCGAGCGATGTTTCGAATGTTCCAAGACGTGATCTAATTGCTGAGCAAGTACGACCCCTAATGTCTGTTTGCGTATCGCCAATACTGTGAATCTGCATATGATGTTTATTTCGTGGAAGACGAAGTGATTGTGCAAACCTTTCTGATATAAGATTCACCTGTGAACACGAATCTAGTAGAGCTCGGCCGACCTTGTATACTCAAGATGCATCCTTTACCAGCACCATCGCATTGGCCAAAATAACTTGATATGGGGATCTCTTCACATGTGTGTGAACTACAGCAGATTGGTCATCATGAATAATATTAGCTTGTGAGACAGGAACCGTATACGAATTGGTCTGTCCAGTAGAATCATTATGTAACAATGTATGATGTGCACGAGAGCAAATGCGACACCTCTGGTTTGACTGGCACTTAACCACCTGATGTCCCTTGCCTAAACAATTCACACATAGTACAAGCCGTTTGATATTCTGAATTCTATGATTGTTGCTAGAGCAAATTGGACAAGTTTGGGTCGAACAACTAAATACATGTCCTTGACGAGGTGCTTGTTGGTTGCGTTGTTTCCCAGAAGAATGCTGAGTATGAATAATGGAGGTATCTACCTGCGATTTAAGAGTAGACTCCAAAAAGTGACAGTGCCGTTCAATGACCTGAACGCACCTGTCCCAAGTTGGTATGTCGGCAAAGTTCAACGACTCATTCCACTTTTTCCTTGTGTTTTGGTCAACTTTATCCAAAACGACTGAGATGAGCATTGACTGAGCGATTTGAGATTCGTTGCCAAATCGATAAGAAAGAGTTGTACAAGGCTGATGCATTGTCGATTAGACTACGTAATTGTTGACCATTTGGTTTGCTAACTGAAGGGAGATTAAATAATGTTGTTACGTTGTCTGAAAATACCAATGTCGGATTGTCATATCGAACTCTTAAACGTTCGAGTGCTCAATGTTAGATTTGATAGTCATAACTTGTTTGAAGTATGCTTCCAGAATTGCAAGACGCCAGCTCAGCTCCGATGACGTGATCCTAGTAGATCTCTGATTTGGATATACGATGGTGCGAATCCGAGTGATGCTTCTACGAATATTCGTACGTTGTTGTTTTAAAGACTCCAAATTAGTCATAATGAACCTTTTGTGTGAATTCAACACCTCAAAGAAAAACAATATTTAATAAATGAGGATAATTGATAACAGAAACAACAACGATAATTATGTATAGCTTGTTTGATGAAAAAGAAACGGTGTATATGCTTTTACACGTCCCGTTAGCGAAACTAAAGCAAACGAACGGCTGTTATGTATTATGCTTTGATAATCCTCCGTTATATAGTTGGTCGAAGTGTTGATCCGATTAGCGGAAAGATAAAGTAGATGTAAAATAGATTTTTGTCACGTAGACAAGGGAACAGTAACAACAGCAAATGATGAATAAGTTGAAGACAGCGAGGGGTCGGCAACAACAGCAAATGATGGATACGTTGGTGATAGCGAAGGATCGGCAAGGCGTCAGTATAATTGCTTGTCGACAAGTACAAATATGATTTTTGTCGACAACGAGGGTTCGGCAAAACGGCAATAAGATTGTGTTTACTAAAACGAACACCCACGGTTGATAGACGGCAATACGGTGATCAACGAAAGTGTGTTAAAATTTAATACAGCGATCAAAATACGAGAGGTTGCGACCACGAATATGTAAATTCCACTACACATGCCTCACGTTGGGCGCCAAAATGTCTGATTCAAGGGTTTTTGGTCCGCACGAGAAACTACAAGTTGCGGGGGTGTAGTGTTATTTAAAGTCCGTAATACACAAATTACAACTTCACTCACTTCAGGTTCTTAGAACTTTATTGAATTCAAAGCACAAAAAGATCGACTTAAAAATTAAAAGAAAGAAAGATAAGGAAAGATAACAGTTTTTATGTAAACAAAGTAGCTGTTGTGTTATGTACGAGTATATGTGTAATTAACGGCTATTTTGTTTTCTGCTCCAACAACCCCTAAAAAACACGTGTTTTCATTTTTGTATTAGATTTTTTTTTATAAAATATTTTATATTTCCAACATATTTTCATTTTCTTTAAGTTGGCAAACCTGCATAAACTGAAGTTTACAGACTGGTAACATACACTTTACAGACTATTAAAAAAAAAAGCTTTTTTTAACAGCAAAGCTTCGCTGGAGGAGCTTTTTTGTCCAATTATGTGATAATTTTGAGAATAGGTCGGTTATCCTCTACAAAATACAAAGTTCAGATCAGGCAGAACTTCTACTAATCCTATTGCTACACACGGAGCAGATGCTACCAGCGCATCTGCTCTCTTCCGGAAAAAAGTTATGCATGCATACATACCTGCAGCCCCTTTTGATGTTGGGTGCTTTGATGAATCGTTTGTTTTATATTAATTTTCTGTTTATTATTTTTTGATTACTTAATATGGTATATGGTGTAAAATGTGATATAAAACGGCCCGGATGCAACATACATAATTTACTCTTTCTGACACATGGGACATATGAGTATGTTATAAAATTCATTTGCGTAAACTTGATATAAGTTTTCACATTATATAATTTATGTAAATACAAACATACAAGATTACATTTTCAATTCACTTAAGTTTATTTGAAAAACAAAAATAAAAACATTTATAACCAAACCATACAGTCTACAAATTTTAAGATATTATATCAATTTTAAAGGAATGTTAAAAATAAGATTCGATATCATTCTAAATTTTATAAAAATAATTGTAACAGCTGTTTTAGTCATATATAAAGTATCGAAGGCCACTTCATATGAATACAATTAGTTAATGAAGATATTATTCATCGTCCAAAAATACTTTCATTGCCATATTTTTCGATTTAATTCACCTAGAACTAGATAGGGTAGTTTCCTGTACTTCATTTTCATGACGTTGTATATTTTCAAGTTTAACTGAATTCATGGGAGCGCCTTAAAAAAGAAGAAAAATTATTTTATTTTAAAAAAGTTTGTATATATATATATATAACGTTATGTTTTATACCATAATATCATAATTTAAAAATATTTATTTGTATACAAATTATAATGTATCTTACCGACCTATTCTCAAAGCGACGACAAAAAAATTGTATGTACAATATGTTAACGCCTAGCACACATATAACTCGCTGTTAATGGTTTTTTGTGGTGACAAGAAAAGTTCTTACGCAAACAATTTATCAATTTATTTTATCTTTCGATTTGTTGATTTCTCGCGGAAATTTTGGAATATAATGCAAACTATTGAAAAAGCTTGACCGAGCAAAGGCGGTATAACCTTACCATCTGCGACTAAGGAAATGTTGTCGCACAAAGCCAAAAGTTGGCAGCTCGTCTGGAAGCTAAAGTCGGCAACCCGTCGCCAGAATCGGAAAGCTAGGTTGATATCCTGCTAATTTTAAACTCATCTTATCAACGAAACCACAAAAAAAAAATCCTCGGATAAAACGAAGGATTTATACGTCGACGACATTCAGCATGAAAAACAGGACTAGATTTGGAACATGGAATATTCGGATACTCTTGGAAGCATCACGCCTAGCCCAAGTAAGCAAAGAGTTTATAAATTACAATCTCCTATTTTTAGGTCTCAGTGAAACCAGATGGCCGGACTCCGGGACAATAACAACAACAGACGGCCTGACTTTCCTATACTCCAGCAAGCTCAGTGGTCAACCTCGATCGAGCGGCGTAGGTTTCTTGCTATCTAAGCAAGCGCGTGCAGCATTGGAAACCATACTCGCAATTCCTTTACTGATGGTGATAACGTCGACAGTTCCAAAGACCTTATTTTCCTGGATGCGTTACTAAAACGGAATAACCAGGCTACAATTTGCAGGGTACGACGATGGCAGCTATATCTGTGTACTGCTTCAAGCAAATGGTTTGTAGAGGCAGTGGTAATGAACGACGATTTGCGCTTTTCCTGGTCGACGACATCCATATCCAATTCAATGGATTTGTTAACTGGCCATTTATGTTGATCTTGTATCAAATACTCAGGTCCGTCAAACCAGTTCGATTGGTGTAATTCTAGTACAGTGCATCCTCTTGAAACTAAATCTGCTGGATTGTGTCGTGTCGGAACGTATCTCCAGCGGCAAGTTGTTGTCGCTTCTTGGATATCAGAAATCCGATTTCCCACAAATGTAGATAGTGTAGCTGAGTGTTGCTGAATCCAATGCAACACAATTTGGGCGTCGCAGCACAGATATGTGGTGCAGTGTTCGTTTGCGAATACTGGCCTTATTATGACGTACAGCTGCGATAGCAGATGTGCCCCACACTATTCCAATTTTGGCAACTACAATTTCCTCCTCCCACCTTTGACTTTGATGTGACTAATTGCACCTTCACTTCACCATTCATACCAATCGTACGAACATAAAAACAACAGCGCGGATGGATGCGTCACAGAAACCATGCAGTTCTAAACTCTTTCTGTTGAGTTGTAACAAATATCGTGGTATGGTAAGTAACTGCATTCATGTTAGTGATGATATGAACTTCGTCCATGCATGGTGAAGGTTATGAGGTACCGACTCGTCCCACTGTAGTTTTTGCAACCATAATTCCTGTAATATAATTTTTGCAACAATAATAATAGGTGAGACTAAGCTTAATGGGTCGAATAATGACGATGAAATGGAAAGTATGGTCCTTTTGGTGACAACCTGAGAAAAACATTTAGGTATGAAGGCAAACTTGAACACGTCTTGACATTGATCCCATGTCAGACGCAATATACTAGTGGCAGCTTCTTCTTCTAGGTTTAAGTCCTTTACGAGGGGCTCTTCGACGAATTCTCTAATGTTGGAATGCCGTTCAGCAAGTTAAAGTCCTCCACTAAAAAGGATTTCGGTGACTTCAAACTTGATCTGTCGAAGATTTTCAACAGTGTCCGCTCCACAAAGTAGGTTATCAACGTAGAATGAGGATTTTATAACTTCTGCTCCCATTCTATATATGTCTGCTTGTTGATCGGCCAGAAAATTCATACTGCGTACTGCTAAGTAAGGTGCAGCTGCAGTTCCCTAAGTGATAGTATTTAATTCATAAGTGCGCAGAATCCTTTCTGGTGAATCCCTCCAAAGTATGTATTGAAATCTGCGATCCTGAACATCTACGAAGAATTGCCGGAACATCTTTACGACATCAGCCGTCATAGCGAAACGATACATCCGAAAACGTAATAGGAGTGTATACAAGTCGGACTGTATGGTGGGTCCAACCATGAGCACATCGTTTAAGGACTTACCCGATGAAGTCTGACAGGATGCGTCAAACACGACCCTTAGCTTAGTTGAAGTACTGGTGGGCTTCAGCACACAGTGGTGTGGTACGTAGTAGTGGGAATCGCTTAGCCTTGGTGAGATCACCAGACTCATGTGTCCAAGTTTCTCATATTCTTGCATAAACTCTATATAGCGTGTCTTTAAATCTGGTGTACGACATAAACGGCGTTCGACAGCTTCGAATCTTCTTTTGGCAGTTTCCTATGAGGAACCTAAGCAGGCTGGATCATCCTTAAATGGTAACCTGACGATGACTCTGCCTTCAGGTTGTTGTTGAACAGTTTTAACAAAATAGTCTTCGCATTTCCTTTGCTCCGGTGTACAATTCGCTGTCAAATTCCTCGCCTCTTCGATGTGCCATAAGCGTTCTAATGTCTTGTTTATAGATTCATTTATAGTAGTTGAGAAGCTACTTACTTTGTTGTTGCCAGATCTTCTGAAACGACCAGATGCAACCCAACCAAGTAGTGTTTTCTGCACCGTGGACAGATTTGTACCGAGTTTTATTTGGCCAACTGAAAGGATATCAAAGAAGACTTCAGTACCGAGTAGTAAATCTATACGCCGTGATTGATAGAACTTCTCATCAGCTAACACTGCGTTGTCAGGCAATCTCCAAGTTGATGTGTCTATTTCAGTGTCAGGCTGATATGCAATCTGTGAGGTGACGCCAAATTCGAGCGATGTTTCGAATGTTCCAAGACGTGATCTAATTGCTGAGCAAGTACGAAACCTAATGTCTGTTTGCGTATCGCCAATACTGTGAATCTGCATATGATGTTTATTTCGTGGAAGACGAAGTGATTGTGCAAACCTTTCTGATATAAGATTCACCTGTGAACACGAATCTAGTAGAGCTCGGCCGACCTTGTATACTCAAGATGCATCCTTTACCAGCACCATCGCATTGGCCAAAATAACTTGATATGGGGATCTCTTCACATGTGTGTGAACTACAGCAGATTGGTCATCATGAATAATATTAGCTTGTGAGACAGGAACCATATACGAATTGGTCTGTCCAGTAGAATCATTATGTAACAATGTATGATGTGCACGAGAGCAAATGCGACACCTCTGGTTTGACTGGCACTTAACCACCTGATGTCCCTTGCCTAAACAATTCACACATAGTACAAGCCGTTTGATATTCTGAATTCTATGATTGTTGCTAGAGCAAATTGGACAAGTTTGGGTCGAACAACTAAATACATGTCCTTGACGAGGTGCTTGTTGGTTGCGTTGTTTCCCAGAAGAATGCTGAGTATGAATAATGGAGGTATCTACCTGCGATTTAAGAGTAGACTCCAAAAAGTGACAGTGCCGTTCAATGACCTGAACGCACCTGTCCCAAGTTGGTATGTCGGCAAAGTCCAACGACTCATTCCACTTTTGCTCGTCTGGAAGCTAAAGTCGGCAACCCGACGCCAGAATCGGAAAGTTAGGTTGATATCCTGCTAATTTTAAACTCATCTTATCAACGAAACCACAAAAAAAAAATCCTCGGATAAAACGAAGGATTTATACGTCGACGACATTCAGCATGAAAAACAGGACTAGATTTGGAACATGGAATATTCGGATACTCTTGGAAGCATCACGCCTAGCCCAAGTAAGCAAAGTGTTTATAAATTACAATCTCCTATTTTTAGGTCTCAGTGAAACCAGATGGCCGGACTCCGGGACAATAACAACAACAGACGGCCTGACCTTCCTATACGCCAGCAAGCGCAGTGGTCAACCTCGATCGAGCGGCGTAGGTTTCTTGCTATCTAAGCAAGCGCGTGCAGCATTGGAAACCATACTCGGATCGCATCATAGTCGCCCGCTTCCGATCTCGAGTCAGAAGCATAACCTGTGTCCAATGCTATGCTCCAACAGAAGCAGCTCCCTACCACGAAAAGGAAGCTTTCTACAGTCTCCTGTCAAGGGTGTCATCAACCATCAACAAAGGTGACATAATGCTGCTGTTAGGGGATTTCAATGCGTAAGTTGGCTCAGATAACAACAGTATGCAGTTTGTAATGGGAAGACATGGTTTGGGCAGAATGACCGAAAATGGAGATCTGCTCACTGAGTTCTGCGCCAGCAATAATCTGGTCATTGGAGGCACACTATTTCCACACCAGCACCTCTACAAAGTAACGACCACAGTACCGAAAACCACATCGACCACATCGCGATCAGCCGTACTTGGAGGGGTTCTCTTTTGGACGTCAGGAATAAGCGTGGAGCCGACTGTGCCAGCGACCACCACCTAATGGTGGGCACAGTTCGACTTAAAGTCGCGGTAATAAATAATACTCGCCAAACACAATCTCAAAGAAAATTCAACGTCCATAACTTCCAAAATCCGACAAACGGGACAAACGTGCCATGACAGATACACTGGCTTCAGAAGCTCAGTCGGCTGTAGAAACCAACCGCAGCAAGGTCCTATATAAGGCAACAAAAAAACTTACTAATACAAACCACCTAGCTGACAGACCAATCAAAAGCTCTTCCGGGGAATTCGTCACGGACACAGAACAACAACTCCGGATCTGGGAAGAGTACTACAAAGACATGCTTTCATCTGTGCCAGTATCCGTGCAGAATTTCTGCGATTGCATGTCGCATGTAGTGAATGGGGAAATTCTGTGTGGCTGTCCAAACTCGCAGGAGATAATAGACGCAATAAAAATCCTGAAAAACAACAAATCAGCCGGGCTCGACAACATTTCACCTGAACTCTTAAAAGCAGATTATGAAACAAGCGCACGTTTGATTAGTCTGTTAATTGAGGACTTCTGGGCTACAGGTCAATTACCTGAAGAGCTGAAGGAAATTGCAATCATCAATCTACCTAAGAAAGGCGACCTATCAGAGTGCAAGAACTGGCGAGGGATCACGCTGCTGAGCATGGTAAACAAAATAATTGCACAAATAATTAACATACGACTCCAAAACAGAACAAGCAGGCTTCCGACCGGAACGCTCCTGCGTCGATCACGTTCATAGTCTTTGAGTTATAGTGGAACAATCAGTAGAATGGCGCTCCCCCTCAAAGATATCAACGCTGGTGCAAGAAACAGCAGAGAAAATAGGCCTCAAAATAAATATCGGCAAAACGAAGGTAATGCGTGTGAATACCACCTGCACGTAAAAATTTCGAATCGACAGCACAGAACTCGAAGAAGTTGACTCTTTTTGTTATCTTGGCAGCATAATATCTGCCAACGGAGGATCAAGTGCGGACATTGACAACCGCATAACATAGGCAAAACAAGCTTTCGGCACCTTCAAAGCAGTTTGGAGTTCCTCACGACGCACAAAATTAATAATATTCAACTCGAATGTAAAATCCACTCTGCTCTACGGCTGCGAAACCTGGAATCTATGATCTTCGGATATTCAAGCCATACAGGTCTTTACAAACCGTTGCCTCCGCACAATCCTTCGCATCTTCTGGCCTGATACCATATCAAAAACCAATCTGTGGGTCAGAACCAACCAAACACCATGCTTTAAGGAGAGCATCAAACGACATCACCCGATGTGCAATCCATTGGAATCAGCAAGGAAGCCGGCGAAGAGGCAGACCTGCACAGACCTGGAGGAGAAACCTGGAAGCAGATGTAAGAAAAACCAACAAAAGCTGGAGCGAAATCAAGATGTTGGCGCTCGACAGAAAAGAATGGAGGAAACTTGTTGTGGCCCTTTGCTCCTCCATGGGACCTTAGGACACTTATATATATATATGTGCAAAAAGGTAATGTGTTAAAATCATTGCGTGATAATAGTGATCCATTTTCAATGTCGGACAATAGTTTTGTAAAATATTATCGATTTTCAGAAATATTGTGCCATCAATTGCATACATTCGCAAATACATACGAGGGGGGACCCAAAAAAAAACGGGAATTAAGCTGTGGTGGGGAGGGAGAGTGGTGTCACGCCATCTGCGTCAGTGTGCAAAGTTGTGTCGCTGTGAGTGCATCGGTTCGCCTGTGAGATTTTTTTAGTAAAACAACTTTTTACATTTCGGCGAAAAAGTAATGGCAGAATGTCGAGAACAACGTGCGCCTGTGTTTCTTGTTGGGGAAATCGGCCGTGGAAACTATTGTAATGCATAAGACTGCTTATGGGGATGCTGCCCTAAGTAAAACCAGAGTTTACGATTGGTTTTCACGTTTTAAAAATGGAGAAATGTCTATTGAAGACCAACTTCGTTCGCACAGACGAGCAAAGGGAGCGTCGACTTCAGGCAATTTTTGACCAAAAACGCCATGATACCGATTGTCCACCCCCCATACTCACCGGATCTAGCCCCCTGTGACTTCTTATTGTTCCCCAGACTCAAAAGGAATATGAAAGGAAAGCGTTTTGCCACTATGGAGGAGGTGAAACAAAAATCGCTGGAAGGCTTAAAGCACATCCCGATGAGTGAATTTAAAAACTGTTTTGAACAATGGAAGAAGCGTTTGGAGAAGTGCGTTGTGGTTAATGGCGAATACTTTGAAGGTGATCAAAATTTGGTGTTAAAATATTAAGAAATAAAAAAGTTATAACGAAATTCTCGTTTTTTTTTTTTTGGTCCCTCCTCGTATAAGATAAAATCAGGCTTGTCAACTTGGGGGTAGAAATCCAATTCAGAAAAAAAAAATATGAAATAGGCAGAATTACTCGGAGAACCCCTAAAAAACACCTGTTTTCTTTTTTGTATAAGATTTGTTTTTTATAAAATATTTCATATTTTCAATATATTTTCATTTTCTTCTAAGTTGGCAAACCTGCATAAACTGAAATGTACAGACTGGTAACATACTACACAAAAATGACAAAAGCTTTCTTTATATGAGGTGTCAACGCAAAAACAACGAGAATAGGTCGGTTAAACTTAGTGTATTCAGACAGGAGCTACATCATGATTTTTAACTGAAACTGCGATAAGTGTTCAGACAGACTTTGCGCAGTTTAAAACAGCAGTTTTCTGTTTTGGTTGTACATACACGTTGTGGCTAATTGTAAGAAATTTAAATGGAAATTGTGTGAAAAATGCATGATTAAGAACAATTCGCAGTGTATGCCAATAATTCTTGCATCTTCCTTTTTCATTCCCGCTACTTATTTTATTAATATTTGAACAAAAAATTACAATTTGAAATTTTCTTCAAATTGTTTGTGCCATGATCAGCTGTTTTATGTGGGGCGCGCAAAAAAAACGAAGAAGAAGACACATGACAATCACAAAAAACGACGAAATTATGAAAATGCTGCCAACCTACATGGAAGAATTGCCCAGCCCTGTTAAGACTGACCATTCAAAAAAACCGAATCTTTGCGAATCTATTTGAGATTAGCATCTCACAATCGAATCTCTCTACAACAACAACCCCTCATTTTTGTCATTTTCGCTGTTGTTGTTGTCAAATGAAACTCGAATCATTGTCGCATATTCATAGATTCGAATCTTCGCTCACTGTAAAGCCACTATAAAAAGACCGAAACAAGATTGATAATAGATTAAAATAAACCATAAATAAAGTAAACTCTATTTCGGTTTAACTGACTATATTATGAGCTGAAAGCCTAAGTTAAATATCCGCATTAAGTTTAGTAGCAGGCAACACCCAGTAATTTTCTTTCGGCTTATATAATGTAGCAACTGGTGATACCACTTTTGTAGATGTATTGAATAGTCTTCGCGTTGAAAAATTGATTATGCAGCTGTTGTCCGTAATAGACAAACATTAGCAAAGAATTCAAGGAGAGCGGATATGTTTATTTTGTTCTTTTAATAAAATTTAAATTTATTCATTATTTATTTTTTTTTTGTTTTTACTTCAAATTGTAAACTTTATTACTTATTTATATTATTGTGCATAACTTAAATTGATCATGTTTTCGGTTGTTTTAACATGTTCATAATTTTTACCTTTGTTATTGTATATAGCATTTTAAAGACAGCGGACGTGTATATTTTTGTTCTAATAAATATTTAAATTTTTACTTTGTATACTATTCACGTTAGTGAATAGTATTATAAGTTTGTCATGAAGTTTGTAACACACAGAAGGAGACATCGGAGACCACATAAAGTATACATATTCTTGATCAGCGCGACGAGACGAGTTGATTTAGCCATGTCCGTCTGTTCGCACTCCTAGTCCTTCAGTTTTTGAGCTAGAGAGCTGAAATTTTAAACATAGGTTTCTTTTTACCAAACGCCGGTCAAGTTCGTAAACCAGCCGAATCGGACCACTAGGGGGGTACCTCCCATACAAACCCCCTTTTTTAACTCAAAGGTCTTATTAGAAAAAGTTTTTTGTTTTTTGACATATCGAACTGAAATTTGTACACTATAAGTTTCTGGTCTATTTCCACCAACCATATTTGAAGATCCTAGGGTTACCAGGAGGAGTACCTCCCATACAAATCCCATTTTAATTTAATGTTCTTATTAGATTTTTTTTTTTTTTTTTTTTGATTTATTGAACTGAAATTTGGACACTTTAAGTCTCTGACCCATATCCACAAGCCATGAAAATTTCAAGACCCTCAGACTACTAGGAGGGGTACCCCCCATACAAACCGGGATCCACATGAAAGTTCTTATTAGAAAAACTTTTTTGTTTTTTGTACTATCGACTTAAAATTTGAACACTATAAGTGTCTGACCCACAGCCAACAACCTTCTAAATTTCAAGGCCCTCGGACAACTAGCTAGGGCGTCAAGAGTATTACAACTTCGACAAAGTTAGTCTTTTTTATATTTTGTACTTCAATTTTTAATTAATATTGTTTTTATTATGGTGCATAACATAAATTGATCGTGTTTTCGAGTTAGTTAGTGGTGCATAAATTTCAAAAGCTTTAATATTTCTATTTGAGGTATTACCACTACTTTTTCCATTCCTACCCCTACTTTTTCTATAGCGCCTACTAGCTCAATCACTCCCGCTTCAATTGACCCTAAGCAGCTTAACGCTGTTCCCCCTTCTAAATCTATTTTTGTGCCTATGTTAGCTGAAGATACTTCGGAAGCCGATGTTAATTACTACCTTCTATCTAATTCGCCAACCATTACGAACGTGAATAACACTAAGTTTAAATTTTCTTTTAAAAGCGCAATTTTTGTCTTTTAAAATATCCGTTCCCCCAGAATACAGTAGTAATAACAGTTAGGTCCTAACTTTTGGCCGGCCGGCTGTGTTGTTCACGAATATAATATTAAAAAACGTTTAAATACTGGTGTCATTGCCAAACTCCCCCTACAAATTCTACAAAAAACTGATTTCTAGTCGCCCTCAAGCAGCCCTTCCTCTGGATCCATCTAACCTCAGTTTGATCATACATTTTCAGAATGTCGGAGGTTTAAACTATTCACTTATACTTTCTCTTTTCATTCAGTTGTAATTGTGTTTGTAGAAACACAGCTTTGTCCAAATGTTCTGAATTCCGAATTGTTTAACAATAATTAATTAACGTTTAGGAAAGATCGATTTGATCGCATTGGTGGTGGAGTTCTGATTTCTGTTAGAACTTCTTACTCTTCTGACTTGGTGTCTATTGATAATATTGATGACATTGAGTTTATTTGTGTAAAGATTTCATTTTCCAATTCCAATTTATTTATTACATGTTCCTATATGCCACCTGCTTCTGATGACTCTGTTTACTTATCACATATGACAGCTATTAAGAATGTTTTGTGTTTTATCAAAGGTACTGATAAGTTCTTAATCATGCGAGATTTTAATCTTCCAAATATTTCTTGGACAACCTCTGATAATTGTACTTCTGTGAGTTTGTCGACTTATTGCTGGATCTTTCCCTTCAGCAAGTAAACTACATAGCTAATAACATTAACCGAATTTTAGAATTGATTTTTGCCGACAGCATAAATGATGTTTGCTTATTTCGAAGTAATCCTCTTTCCACTCCAGAGAATGCTTATCTTCCGACTTTGGAATTAAACATCATTCTGAATGGGTTTGGATTTCCAATAATCCTTCTAATTTGCTTCCTACATCAATACGTATTTTCTGCTTCAAACAAGCCGACTTCTTTAAGCTAAATTCTTTACTTATAGCCACTTACTGGTATATGTATTCATGTGATAATGTTGAACTAGCTGCAAAGATTTTTTATACAACTATGAAAAATCATTTCAAAATATGTGTTCCGAAAATTAAACTTAAACAAGCCACCTTGGTTTTCTCGTAATTTTATTATATTAAAAATTTAAAAAATAGACTATTTAAAAAATTTAAAAGGTCCGCTTTGTCTGCTGATATACTAAATACGCTATATCCTGTTATAATTTTCAACACCTAAACAAAGAGGATATTAAAAAAGATCCTACAAACTTTTGTAACTTTATTAACACGAAGCGCAGGTTGGATATACTCCCATCCTGTATGAAATTAAATGGTGTTGAATGTTGCAGCGATGGAGAAATTTCCAATCTTTTTTCGAACTTTTTCCAAAGCACTTATATGAATTTCAATAATGATTGTGATAGTCCATACCCATATCATATTCCTCAATTTAATCAATTTGATGTGCCAGTTATTGATTGTGATACAGTATTACAATATTTAAAATCTTCTAAATTAACGTTTTTACCAGGTCCAGATAATGTACCTAGTTGTGTTCTAAAGCAATGTGCTGTTGCTTTGCATAGACCAATCTGCAAATTGTTTGACTTATCTCTGAATACCTCTGTATTACCTAATATTTGACCTAATATTTGGAAGCAGTCCTATATAATCCCACTCCACAAAAAAGGCAGTAAAGCTAATATATTACATTACCGAGGAATAACTAAGCTCTGCGCTATTCCGAAGTTGTTTGAACATATTATCACCAATCAGGGGCAGCATTTCGTTCTTCCTTTATTAAGTACTTCACAACACGGTTTCACCAAGAAGCGTTCAACTACAACCAACTTATTAGAATTTACTTCGTTGGTCAATTTTAGTTTTTCACAACAACATCAAATGGATGTCATTGGTCCATTATTATTCAATATTTTTATAAACGATTTGCCATACAACATTCTAACGTCTTAATGTACGCTAATGATGTTAAGTTATGCTTATCTATTCTATCTCCGGTCCAAAAAATGTTTCTTCAAGAAGATCTTGAGTCCTTATCTCAGTGGTGCGCCAAAAATTATTTTTCGCTTAATTGTGACAAATGTAAAATTATGTCCTTTTACCGTAAAAATTTAATTGTAAAAAGCTACCACATTAATGATCACACTGTAGAACGTGTCACACAATTCAGTTATCTGGGTGTGTTGATGGATCCAAAGCTGCATTTTGGGTCGCATATCTCTTGTATCATCTGTAAGGCTAGGGGTGTTTTAGGATACATTAAACGTTGGTCTAAAGAGTTTAATGGTCCTTACACAACTAAATTATTATTCACTTCTTTGGTTAGGCTTATACTTGAATACGCATCGTGTGTATGGGATCCACAGTTTAAAAAGTATTGAGTCCGTTCAAAAGCAATTCTTGCTTTTTGCACTGCGTAACTTACACTGAGATCCTTATATAAACCTTCTATCTTACCAAAACTTCAGTTTATGCAGGTTTGGCAACTTAGAAGAATATGAGAATATGTTGAAAATATGAAATATTTTATATAAAAAAATTTATATACATATGAAAACGGGTGTTTTTTAGGGGTTCTCCGAGTAATACTGACTATTTAATTTTTTTTTCTGAATTTGATTTTTTCCCCCAAGCTGACAAGCCTGATTTTAAATTATTTGTATTTGCAAATGTATCAATTCATCTATCAACTGATGGCGCAATATTTTTAAAAATCGATAATTTTTTATAAAACTATTGTCCGATATTGAAAATGGATCACTGTTATCACGCAATGATTTTAAAACATTTTATTTTTGCATAGTTTTCATTATATTCCAAAATTTCCGCGAGAAATCAACAAATCGAAAGATTACCCATTTTACAGAGCGATAACAGTGCACAAAAATTAACATTTTTTTTCATAAACAAACTAACACCTCCACAGCAAAACATGACAAATTGTTATCATAAGAGCTTTTCTTGTGACCGCTAATAACCATTAACAGCCAGTTGTTTCTATGAGAATACAGCCGTTAATATCAGTTCGATTCACCGCCTACCCTTCTTTTATTGTCACCTTCTCCTATGCGCAACCACCAACCCCCCAACTACCTCCCACAACTCCTCTTGTTCCAGCCACAATTGATAGTATACCCCCTACCTCAATTGTACCTTTTCCTGACGAGTCCAAACAGGTCACTCATTCATCAATATCGCTTGCGACAACTTTAGAACCTTTACCACGCTAAAGTCATTAGCTCTCTCAATAACATTCTTCGGGACCGTGGCTCTTTTATCGTGCTAGGTGATTTTAATCTCCCACTTATTTCGTGATGATATCTCGAATTATCTAGTTCCTTCAGCACAACATGATTTCTTGGACTCACTGTATGAAAATTTTTTGTTTCAAATGAACTCTGTAGTAAATCATTGCAATAGATCCCTTGATCTTGTGTTTAGTAATGATTCCGCTGGTACTTTTGTGTCAAGATGTTAACATTACCATCCAACATTGGAAATATCCCATTCTGTAACCTGCCCTGTTTCAGACTCCACACCTACTTGTCTGAAGAACATTAAGTCGATGATGTATAAAAAACTTAATAGTTCTGACTCTTCTATTGCTTTTGCTAACTTTTGTGTGGCCCGGGGTAATTTTCTTTCATTAAATAACTTTTGTTATAATAACTATCTCTCAGGTTGTAGACTGCAATTTTCATGTGACCCTAAGCAGTTTTATAACTTTGTGAACTTAAAACGCAAATCTTTTTTATGTCCTTCATCATCGTATTTAAATGGATAAACATGGCCACAGTGATTGCAGACCTGTGTGCAAAATTCTTTCAATCCACTTATTCCTCTGAATCCTATATTGGAAACAGGTATCTTTATCTCATTTCCAATTGTAAATCCTATAATTAGGGAGGAGTGTCTTCTTACAAATTTAAATCGTTGACATCCACTTACTCGCCCGGCCCAGACAAAATGCCTAGTTGTCTGCCTAAGCACTGTGCTGAGTCTCTGTGTAAGCCACTTTTGAAACTTTTCACTTTATCACTTCAGAGAGCATCTTTCCCTCCTATCTGGAAGGAATCCTTTATTGTTCCCCTACACAAAACAGGTAACAAAGCTGATATATCCAATTACAGGGGTATTACTAAACTTTCTGCAATCTGAAAATGATCACTTCAACCTTTTATCACTTTTGTAAAACAATTATTTCTCCGTGTCAACACGGTTTTATGAAACAGCCTTCTTCAGCTACAAACAAACTTGCTTGAGTTTATTTTTATTTTTTTTTTATTTTTTATTTTTTTTTTATATATGTATATTATATATATATATATATATTAATTTCTTCTTTTGAGAAATGTCGCAGCTGCTGACTGCGTTAGTAGAAAACGAAAGGCTGGCTGCGTTCAAGCAAGTAATTTCTTATCTGTTTTTGCCTTTGCTTTTCGCTTCTGCTTCGTTTATTATGAAGTCGCAAAAAGCGGCTGCAAATTTACTTTTTTTTAAACAGTAGTAGTTTAAACCAGGGTTTGAATTGCTGGCTTCAAAATAGCGACAGCACAGAAATATTTGCTTTACTTGCATTTTTCCCCAGTAAAATAAAGAAGTAAATTTGCAGCCGATTTCTGCGACTTCATAAAATAACGAAGCAGAAGCGAAAAGCAAAGGCAAAAACAAATAAGAAATTACTTGCTTGAACGCAGCCAGCCTTTCGTTTTCTACTAACGCAGTCAGCAGCTGCGACATTTCTCAAAAGAAACGTGCCGCTGCGATCAAGCAAGTAATTTTTCATCTAATTTCGCCTTTGCTTTTTACTGTTTATTTTACGAAGCAAGTCAGCAGCAATTTTTATATATAGTAGCAGTAGACTTTTGCTGTTTGGCTGTGCTTGTGCTTAATTGCTGTTTCGTTTACTATTTCTGAGCAGAGCAGCATTCGATTTAGCTGTGCAAGCAATAATTTCATTGCTGGGAGAAAGGGAGAATTGCTGCAGTGGAGGCAGCATTAGTCGTAAAATAATCGCTTCTTCTTTTGCTGCTTTCTAAAGGTCAAACTATATATCACCCGCTTCATGTATTTTGACTTTTGGCACACTTCACTCATTTTACAGACCAAACTACATACCATGCGCGTTTCACGCATTGTCGGTGTCTTGCATTTTGTAGACAGAAAACAGCTGGTGTGAAATAGTCAATTGTGAGCAGTTCTGCTTTCTAAATATTTACTTGTGCATCTGTGAAGGCACTAGTAAAAGACACTAGAAATAACCTTTTCACACTAGGGCATGATTCAAATCAATGGTGATGCAGCACTGATCCGTATCAAAAACGATAACAACCACAAGGAAAAGTGACATCATTCAGGGGTTGTTGTTGTACAATGTGATGCATATATAAATCGGATAATAGTGGCTTTACAGCGAAGATTCGAATCTATGAAGATGCGACAATGATTCGAGTTTCATTTGACAACAACGACAGGGAAAATGACAAAAATGAGGGGTTGTTGTTGTAGAGAGATTCGATTGTGAGATGCTAATCTCAAATAGATTCGCAAAGATTCGGTTTTTTGAATGGTCAGTCTTAACAGGGCTGGGCAATTCTTCCATGTAGGTTGGCAGCATTTTCATAATTTCGTCGTTTTTTGTGATTGTCATGTGTCTTCTTCTTCGTTTTTTTGCGCGCCGCACATAAAACAGCTGATCATTGCACAAAACAATTTGAAGAAAATTTTAAATTGTAATTTTTTCTTTAAATATTAATAAAATGAGTAGCAGTAATGAAAAAGGAAGCTGCAAGTATTATTTGCATACACTCCAAATTGTTCTCAATCATATATTTTTCACAAAATGTCCATTTTAATTATCACAATTAGCCACAACGTTCCATTTGTATGTATAATCAAAACAAACAACAGCTGTTCGTGATACTAAAATACCACTGTAAACCACAAAACCGAATCTTCGTGATTCGAGCCACTGTAAAGCCACTATAAGATTTCATCCGATTTTGATGCAGAATTAAGGATGGTCAGCCGCGTTAGTGTTGTGCGATTTCTGCCTTTTTTAGTTCATTTTCGACTGTTCTTTTTCCTTTTTTGTTATGCTCCACCATAAAACAGCTGATCGATCATTGTACAAAACAATTTGAAGTAAATTTTAAATTGTAATTTCATTTTTAGGGTACCGTACCCATAGGGAGCTAATGGGACCCTATTACTAAGCTTACACTGTCCGTCCGTCCGTCCATCCGTTTGAGCAGCAGGAGATGCTGTATCTCATTAACAGTAATAGGTAGAGAGTTGAAATTTCCACACTCACACTTGATTTTTAAATTTTAATAAAATAAGTAGCAGGAATGAAAAAGGAAGCTGCAAGAATTATTTGCATACACTGTAAATTGTTCTTAATCATGTATTTTTCACACAATTTCCATTTTAATTTCTCAGAATTAGCCACAACGTTTCATTTGTATGTACATAAACCAAAACAAAGAACAGCTGCTTATGATTCAAAATTGCCAGTCTGAACGCCAAAATGGATCAACGTGATTTAGTTCAATGTGATAATACGCTATAAATCGACTATTAAAAATAGAATTTATTGTAAATAATTAAACTTATGTGAAATTTATACTACTGTCAAATCGAAAATAAAAAAATTTAAAAAATTTCGTATTTGTTTTTTTTTTTTTTTTGTTTAATTTAATTATATAGTGTAAATCACATACTTACCAATATAACTTAGAAGTACAGGTAAGAAAATAAGTCCATGTGCAGCGCCAATTAAAACAATTCCTAAGTACATTCGAAAATAAAAGACCTTAAAAATTTGACTTTTTGCAAACGCTAATACAAGAATTCCAGCAAATTTAGTCAGAGTAATACCCGAAAAAACTGAACTACCCATTTTAGTCAAACTATCAGCTGCACGATTTTCACGTGAATTTTCTGTAGAAATGGCAAAACTGTGAACAAGATGGGAACAAAACTCAACAGAAATTCCAACAGCCATGACGAGATTCACAAGTGACACTGCATTAAGTGATATATTCCAGAAAAACATAAGCCCACCTAAATTAATTACTATCATTGTAATTGTTATTACAACAACTAGCGAGGAGTGAAAGTCGAAACCCATAAGTATAAAAGTTACAATAAATATAGACAAAACAGAAATACCTATACTATACAATGTATCAGGCCACATTGTAAGGTATTGTTCATAGAAAACATAAAAAACAGAATATGGGAAGACTTTAACTTTGAGTACATCATCTAAAGATACTCCATCAGACAAAAGGCGACCTTGTAACATATGTGTAATGTTTGCAGATATATGTCTTGCCGATTGTAATGCCATATAATAGTCTTCAGATGTTTTAAGAATTGAATGATAAGTCATAAAATATGATGAATCAATAACAACATTGTTGCCTTTTTTCGTAAACCGAACCGCGCTGCTATATGCTGCATGACCTGCCTTTGCGCATGAATCATCTGGATTATCCAATAAAAAAAATGGAAGAAATTTGCCGAAATCTGATTTTGATGGTCGGTGAAAATCATTCTCGCTAATGTTGCAACTAGTACAAGTCGTGTCTGGAAAAGAAGAAAAGTAATTTCATTATTTATATTATATTTTAGGGGGCAAAAAAAATATTTTACGTTATCTGTTAATGTCTTGAATAAGTCAAATCAACGTTTTACTTAGTTGTAAAGTTACTTATAGGAGAAATCCGAGAAATTGTTGGGGTATCACCAGTACCTTTAACGTATGTATACTTAAAACTCAAAAGCTACATCAATTTTCCCATAATTCTAAGCCAGTCCTTATTTCGGTTGTAATTCTGAAGACTTGTTTAACTGTTCCATGCTTTGATTTAGAACAAAACTTATGAGGCGGGATTATATATCTCTCAAAAATTTTCCAAATTTCTTTAAACAAGTATCCGCGTTTTTTTAATCTCTAGACGGTGTTAATACCGATATAAGTATTATGCGACACTTATTCGCATTGGGTTTGAAAGGATAAATTTCATGCTACATTTTTAGTAAGGTCAGTTATATTGATTTGAAAATTAGTGAAATATCTGAAGAAATACGGCATGTGATGTTTTGTTGCTATAAAAAAGTTAAAACCGCCGCAAAAACATGAACATTTTGTGCGGTTTACGATGAGGATGCTGTGAGTCAACGTCGAACCCAGGAGTGGTTTGCTGGATTTCTTTCCGGAATTGGATTGAATACGAGAATAACCAACGCAAAAGATCGTGGTGAAAGGTCGGTGACCCTCTACAAACGACTTTAAAGCCAGAATTGACGGCAAACAAGGTTATGTTGAATGTTTGGTGGGATTGAAAGGGAATTGTCGATTACGAGCCGCTCCAGCATGGTGAAACGGTTAATTCGATCCACTACTGCTCACAACTCGACCGCTTGAACGAAGCAATCAATGAAAAGGGACCAGAATTGATCACAAGAAAAGAAATTATGTGACATCATGACAATGCCAGGTCCCTTGGAATAAATTGACGGAACTTTGCTGGAAAGTTTTGATGCATCTTTTTATATTACGTTTATCTTCCAAATTTTTGGCTAAAGTTTAATTTTTTATGAAAACACATTTCGATTTGAGTTTTTTTTTGTTTTTTCTTGAAGTGAATACTTAAAATACAACAATTCAAAAAATAAAAGCTATCGGAGTGCAACCCTGAGATTTCACCAGGGCTACAAAGTTCGAATATTATCAGCTGTTTATTTAAAAAAAAACAAAACGGGAAATTTTATTAAAACTTTGCAATAACAGAGAGTGGCTCGTAGTAAACCAAATATTAGTGATAAATATGGAAAATGCAGATGAAGGTATGTGTAATGTAAATAATAATAATACATACATTTTCGGCCCAATTATTAGAAAGTATTCTTGGAAGTGTTCCTTTCAACATGATATTAACAATTTTTGCCCGATTTTGCCAGTTTTCCGTCAATTTCTAATGTATTTCAGAAAAAATTGAGTTCGATGTATGGCTTAACAATCACAAAGAATAAGCAATTTTAAACTGAGCTATCGAATATTAAAAATGTAAACGTCGAGACACAATTCTACAATAAAAAGTATCCGAAATTTTACACGCTTCGTTAAAAAAAAACGTACCCAAATGCAACAGAACGATCTCACATTTTAAGTTAAAGCACTCGAAATGGCTTTCGTTGAAAATAACGATTATCTCAGAAAGCAAAGATATTGGTTCTCCGAGACATAATGAGACGTCCACATCTTACACAACTTACATACGAAACAGCAGGCCCACGTCTGAAAAGAAAATTTGCAGCTGCGCCGGCAGATAATCGAAAAAACATGACACAAGCCTTCTTATGAATGTAGCTGTGGTCTCCGCAAATAAATCAAATGAAAAGAAAAGGATACGGCGTTTTTGTTACAGAATTCCAAGTTCACTCTGAGCGGATCAAGTGAGGTTATAAAAAAAAAGTATTCTTGATGGAGTCCATACCTTACACTTTGGAATTTTTGCTGAAATACGCATTAAGCAAAAAACAATATAATGCTATTCAAGATTTAAGCAAAAAACAGAAATGTGACATATATCCAAGCTACCACAAAATTCAGGAGGCTAAGTTGCAATTGAGGCCGCAGGTAGTAATTGTTACTGAAACTAAAGCTAAAGTTCTCTTGGAAGACCTCTTAAATCATACTGATAGCAGAATCTTATTCTTGCAAGAAGATTTAATTTGTAACTTACCAAATATTATAAATTAGAGGTCTGCATGATGGCAAAAAAACGACGTTCGAATTAACAATGCTCAAAATGAATTGAGTGAAACAGAATGCGACGCCGAATGAATTCGTGTGAATTTGTGCGCTCACGTAAGAATCAGTCGCACAACATTTAAACAAAGAGGCACGAATTGAATGAATGAGGAGGTGGTTTTCGAATTAATTCTATGCCGACTCACCCATTTTTCGACTGCTGTCAAACTCAATCACATTCGCATGCACATTCATTCATTCTGTGCCTCGCTCGCACTCAATTCAATCCGCGTTCATTCTATTGGACTTCATTAGTGAGCGAAGCCACAATTATTACAAATGTTAGATTATTAGCCTTTTCACACTGGGGCATGATTCAAATTCATGGTGATGCAGCGCTGTTCCGTATCAAAATCGTCTACAACCACAAGGAAAAGTGACGTCATTCAGGGGTTGTTGTAGAATGTGATGCAGAATTAAGGATGTACAGTTGCGTTAGTGTTGGACAATTTCTGCTTAATTTTAGGTAATTTTCGACTGTCCTTTTTCAATTTTTTTTACGCTCCACCATAAAACAGCTGATCATTGCACAAAACAATTTGAAATAAATTTTAAATTGTAATTTTATTTTTAGATTTTAATAAAATAAGTAGCAGGAATGAAAAAGAAAGCTGCAAGAATTTTTTGTTCTTAATGATATATTTCTCACACAATTTTTATATCAATTTCTTAGAATTAGCCACAACGTTCCATTTGTATGTACAACCAAAACAAAACAACACCTGTTCATGATTCGAAATTGACAATCTGAACGACAAGATACATCATCGTGATTCAGTGCAGTGTGCAAAGGCTATAATTTGAAGCTATAGATTTGACAGTTCAACCGGATAAATCATATACAAACAGAGATTTGAAGAAAACGAACCAGTTTCTTTAGATCAGTCTTTGTTTATCACAACCGTAATACCACTTAAGCTAATAGATCACTTGGGCGCAGTTCTTTGTATAAATCGGAACCCTCAGATTTTGTAGGCCCCTAAAAATGGAATTTACCAAGGAGTGCAAAGAACACATTCTTAAGGAAAGAGAAAATGTGTAGGCTTTTCACAGCGAACGTGAATCGATTCTATGTTGAATCGACCATTGAATCGGACAACAACCACAAGGAAAAATGACGGTTGTTGTTGTAGAATGTGAATCGATTCAGGTAAATACAACAATGGAATCAGCCGTGAATCAAAACAGGGCTGGAAAATTTCTGTTAGTGTTTGAAAATTTTCGGCCATTTCCGGTTAGGAACTGCAATTTTCGACAAACTTTCAAACCAAAACAAAAAACAGCTGATCATGGCACAAAACAATTTGAAGTAAATTTTAAATTGTAACTTTTTTTTAAATTTTAATAAAATAAGTAGCAGGAATGAAAAAGGAAGCTGCAAGAATTATTTACATACACTGCGAATTGTTCTTAATCATGTATTTTTCACACAATTTCCATTTTAATTTCTCATCTGTGTTCAAACCAAAGCCTGGGAGTCTTCAATATGGGATGAGTTCACTTCACGCTTGGATAAGAATTTACTTACGAATTATAACTTAAAAATTTTGAAATGATGAAAAAAAAAAACAGAATATTCAAAAAATATTGTGGCAGGAAATGGGGTTACACTTGGATAAGCCAAATCAAAATTGAAATGAGAACACAATACTGCCAGAAAGACTTTTGCAAATCCAAAGTTATTGACATCAATTTTAAAATTCGACTTGTATATATTAGAAAGCCTACATATTGCATTAATCGTCATTTCCTGTGAATTTCCAGTTAATGCAATAAAATTCCAACAATTCTGTGAGAAAACTTTTGCTGCATACAGGATCAAATACCAGTGGTATCCAATGTCACTTTACATTAAATCTTAATTCATGGATCCCAGATAATAGGTTCCTCAATAGTATTACAAAGATCAACGGACTCCTCAGATCCTCTTATTTCCAGTATTACGATAAAAAAAAATCAGCCAATTGTGAGTCGGACTCGCACACGGAGGGTTCCGTACCATCGTATAAGATTTTTTGCTTAAAATATTAAATTATGTGCATATTTAACAGCATAAAAGTATATTACAATTACAGCTTAAAAGTATACTAAAAAAAAAAAATAAAATTGTTAAACAAAAGGTTAAATTAAAGAACAATGCTTCTAAAATTGTGTATTTTTAGTATTTGTCGTTCTATACCCAAGTGTATTACACACTCTGTGAAAATTTCAACTCTCTACTTATTACGGTTCATGTGATAGAGCAGGAGACGGACGGATATCGTAAGCTTAGTAATATGGTCCCATTAGCTCCCTATGGGTATGGAACCCTAAAAAAGGTCTGCTCAATATAAAATAAGGTGTTGCCTAAAGATGTCATTGCTCTGTTAGAAGTACCTTATATTCATATAGAGAACAAAAACGACCCTCCATTTGGTAACTGCGATTCCAATTCTGATTTCAAGTGCGAAGGTCTGTATTGATTTGAATTAGATGTAAAATAAAATAATTGTAATAGTAGTGTTAATGAGAACTTATATGAAAAATAAATGAATTCTTTTAATTGCTAATGTTTAAAAAACTACACATACAAAAAAATCAGGTTTGACGGCTTAATGGATTTATTCCTAGTCTAATTACATTCTATTAAACTTTTACAAAACTTTTTTAATTTAATTTAATTTAGTATTTATTGAACATGAAAACAATTTTGCTTTCAAAATTGCACTGTGTAATCAAACACTTGAAACTCCTACATAAAACTACGCATCCGCAATATGGGCTCACATAGGCATGGGCTTAAAATTATTATTATCATTATTATTCTTTATTGATTTCAACAGTTTACAAATCATATTATACGAAATCATTTAAACAAATAAAGAACTTACGACTTTGATTCCATGGTCGTAAGTCGGAAAAATAGACTATATTTACAATATAACTAAAGAAACCCTAACATATATTACTTACATATTAAATGACCATAAAAAAATTAACAAAAATCCACTTAAAATTAATTTCCTCCACGGATAAACAAAACTAAATTTTTCCATCCACCAATGCCTATACCATTTAAAATGGCAAATGTACGATACTCTCAATTTCATAAAGGTTACACAGCGTATAAATCGAATTTCTGTAACCATTCAACAAAATGAGGTCACTTCTAGCTTTAAAGATCCATATTATTACCCCGTTTATATGATAGCCGACTCGGTGTTGAGTGATATTCAACATATTTTCATTTTCTTCAAGTTGGCAAACCTACATAAACTGAAGTTTACAGACTGGTAACATACACAACATGTCAACACTTTCAGGTTCTCTTGAAAAAAACAGTTTGTTGCGGATATAATGAATAAGAAAGAAAAAAGACACTTTTTCTGTTTTTTGTGTTTTCGCTCATACAAAAATACTTTTTTCGGTCTTTTCATATTTTTCGACGTTCGCTTTGTTGAAAAAAAATCAAAAGTGTCTGTGTATTACATGATATGCAGCGAAGACAAAAAACGCTTTTGAAGGTTTAAAAAAAAATAATGAGCGTAAGCAATTCGAGAAATAATGCAAAGCGAAACAAAGCGAATGTGTGTCTATCTCAAAGCAAGCACGATGAACAATACATTCGTGAAGAATTTCGAAAGAGAGCGGCAATAGACACGAGTCCGACGAAACAGTCAGGTGTTCCTTTCGCTGCATGAAACAAACGAAACCTTAATGAAAAAATCGAAACCTTCATGTCGGCATGACACCCTATTTCTATGTGGTCGACCAAGTACTTTAAACATCCCTTGCTTAAATTGAAACAAATGACTTGGTTGCATAAATGCGTTCGTGTAAGGTTCTAGTCTAGAACAAAGGCTGTGAATTTGTTTAAAGTTGACCAACAAGTGAGAACGACAACGTTAGGCTTCAGAGCGATAGAAGAAAACAATGTAATGAACATACCGGCACACAATCTCACCAGCCTTTCGTGAAGATTTTGAAAGAATCAACGTTCAATAGTGAAACTGCTTATTTTTCACAGACTATGAACCGAGGCAATGTGAAGCCGCAGCAATACTTTTCATCACGTTCTATATTTAATGAAACATGCTTGTGAAAGTCAAATTTTTTTTATAAGCGCAAGCACACTTTATTTTGCGAAGGTCTCATCAATTTGACATTCGCGAAAACGAAACCTTCGCTTCACATTGTCTGTGTGTGCACTTCAGTGCACTGTTTATTTCTTGCTATTTTATTATTTTGCAACCTATCTCTCTCTCTCGCACCGAATCTCTCAGCCACGTCACACCACAACAAAAAAAGACACTTGTGGTATATGAGAAAAACGAAATAAGTGTTCTGCTCTTTCAGGAATACATCTTTTTTTTGAGAGCTCCTTTTAAATTGTTATTGTTAGACAGACAGTGTTCTTCGCTCATCTGAAAACTTGTGACAAAGTGCATAAAGGGAAAATCGAGTCGGCTTTAATTTTTCCTGTTTTTTCAGTAAGCATATCGCATTGAAAATAAGTTGACTGTTATTTGCGGTCACCGACGAAGGTGGCTGCCTCTTTCGCACATATTTTTTTCTTTGCTTTTTTCTCTCTCGCTCATGCCGAGTTCTTCAGCCGGAGTGGGTGCCGAAGCAGAACATTTACGAATGATTTCGGAAGTATCTCAAATAGTTGGGCTAGTTTTCCAACCTCCAATGCTACAAAGAACGTATATATAGCAGCTATTCACACAATACAGTTCACCTATCAACTGTCCTAGTCAACCGACCCAACTGATCCCTGTAGAGTTTTGGAATCGTTCTATAGAAGTGTATTCTAGTTTTTTTTTTCTTGAAATTCAGCATGAGCTGTTTCTACATCTCTTTTTATCAATTGATTCTCTCATCTTTTCTTTTATTATTACTCTTTAAATGCATGCCTACCTCTACTTTCTAATACAACATCAAAAACGTCAAGTAAAAGCTGTGATTGACTGAGCGAAACTTGCACCAATGTTATTTTTTTTTTTAACTAACTTGACTAATCACAAATTGGGGAGTTATTCCTCTCGTGACGTATCGATAAGATTATAACCACAATTATTTTTTTTCACTTAGTGCTTAAATTCTGTTAAACTGTTGTTTTTTCTGAATTGTTCGGGTACAACATTCACGACAAAATACTTCGACACTGAGCGAAGTTACTGTTAGAGGTAGCACTGGTTTGTACTACCTGTTTCTATTAATAATAACACGATCACGCGTTCATGTTTTGTTTAATTATGATATAGCTTTTGTTTAATAAAATTGACATGAGCATGCATTTTATTCGAACGGTTGGTACATAGTAAATAGAATGAAAGAAGCAAACATTTTACAAAGTTAAAAAGAAAAGAAGATGAAAAAGAGATAAGCTCTTCTCTCTTTGCGTTTTACAATATTCTTAATTCTTCATCTGCTGCCGCGAACAGTTACTATATACATAATTTATCAATAGGATGAATTAAGGTTCCCTTTTCTTACTAAAAAGTATGTGATCAAAAATACCTCTCGTTGTAAACCCTAAAGGGGAGAAATTGGTGAACCTTATTTTAATATGTCAAATCCTTTCCGGTATTAAACCAGATTATCTTATGTTTCATAGGACAATGTTTATTTAACACCTTCCTCTGTCGAGCATTTGGTGGATCAAATTTTGCATATAAAACTTATAAGCATATTTTAAAATCAGTCATTGATTATTTTTTTATTCATAATCGTACTAAAATTGTTTTTGTTTTACACAAATTCAAGGAAACATTTGGTTGGCCGTACGATGCCGGGCCGGGTTGTCTAGAATTCTATACAAATGCCATTAAAAAGAACGTTAGGTATGGTTATTGAAAAACCAGTAAAAAGTATATTAAACTTTGGCTATGCCGTAGTTGTAATACTCTTCACGCCCCTCCTAGTGATTCGAGAGTCTTGAAATTTAAATGGTTTGTGGATATGGGTCATATGTCATTTCAAGTCGATAGTACAAAAATCAAAAAAGTATTTCTAATTAGAACATGAATCTGGATCTGGTTTTGTATGGAGTGTACCACCTTAGTGATCTGATTCTGCTGTTTCCGATAAGTGTATTCCGTATGGTGAAAAGAAAACTTCGTGGAAAATTTAGCAGCTCTCTAGCTCAAAAACTGTTGGGCTAGTTTGCATGCATACAAACGGACAGACGGCAAAATCAAGTCGTCTCGTTGCGTTGATCAAGAATATATATACTTTTTACTGTTGCTTCAAGGAACAGAAAGAAGAGAGCTAAGAGCGCAATACTCTTGTATTTACTCAGAGATGACAAAATTCAACAATAACAAAAACAACACAAAATTTAAGAAGCATAGCATGAAAACGAAAGTTTCTGTGCTTGGCTTTGAAAAAAATTTAAAAAACATAATCCTAAAAAAAATTTATTTGCCTTTAAAAAATGAAGAAATAAGTATGCAACTCCTTTCTAGTCTTTTATCTAGTCAACCCAAAATTTTATTTAAAAACGTCCGAGATTGTACTCATATTTTACAAATATACATATAATATAAATATTGTTTAATAAATATATTATTTAACCCGGATTCGAGACATATGTATTGTAAAAATAAAGTTAGGTAATACATTTTATTGTACTATTTTCTTTTAAAGCACTTACCTTGATGAGGACAAAAATCTCCCGATTTAGGATTATATTTGCAGCACCCACTGGATGCAGACCAATCGAAATAATCATCAATCCAACTGGAACCAGGACGTGCAATATATGTTGTATTTGATCTCCGACTTGCTAAATAAATTTGTGTGATAATGCTGTCATCGTTACAGAATTGCCCTGAACATACTAGGTTTTGAGTTTTAGGTTCTGCAAAGTCGAGTCCGGAAGTTAATACAAAATAAAGAGGTGGTCCTATGCTGAGAGACGTTCTTAAAGATTGAAAATAGCGAAGTACGAAACTGTCTTCTGGCATTGAAAGTTCTTGATCTAAGCCTATGTCTATTCTTGGGGAAACTGCAATACTGCTACAAAGCCAACCAAAAAATGTAATCATCACAAGAACTCTAATACGTTTTTTCATTAAAAGAGGAACGTATACACTTTTAAAAAATTTAAAGAGTACACCCTCACTAGCTTGTTGCGTGTTATTTTTTTTACATCGAATAAAACAACAAATATCTACACGATTTTCTAATTGTCTTTTTGTATCCAACGCTAAGAGGCTAACAAAGCATGTTATTTGTAATATGAAGTCAAGTAATAAAGCGAAACCAGCGTACAATGCAAATGCTTTAACAGCAGGCATATCAGATAGAGCACCAAGGAAAAAACAACAACTTTCACTAATAGCTGTCAGTAGCATACTTGGACCTACACGACCTAACGTACGCCCAATATGTTCTTCAGGAGATTCGTCAACAAGTCTTTGGCTTCTTTGATGTGTTTGTACAAGTATAAAAATATTGTCTACACCAACAGCTAGAACTAAAAATGGAATAACTTCAACAATTATTAAAGTGGCAGAAACACCAATGTACCCGAAAAATCCAATAGATGATATCACTGAAGCTAACACTATAATAACACCGCCAACACCAAGAGTAATTTTACTATCTATTAGAGCTCGTTTAAAGTCCTGTATATGACCCAAAGATATTGCTATGTATGCAAACATAATCAAATAGGAGACAATAATAGTACGAATATCAGATTGCGACTCTCTGTTTAACTCATCTTCTATAGATCGTTCTGATGTGAAGGAAATATCCATATTCTCACTAATTCTTCTTTTCGTATAGTTAAGCATAAAATTCACAAAATGATGCTCCCACTGTAAAGCAAACCTTAAGTTCTCTTTTTCGTGGTAATTTTTTACGAGGAAAGTTAAAATTAATGTATTTGCCAATTCATATTTCGTATTGACCGAAAGTTGTTCTCCACTCTTAAGAAATCCTCCCAACCCAATAGCTGGATCTACTGGTCCGCCATATGGAGCCAAACATAAATAAGGATTGCTAATGCATTGATACAATTCATCCAAATAAGTTACCTGAAAAGAAAATAGTTGGAAAAACAGATTTTAGAAACAAAAATATAAGATGTTACATTATATCCGTTGTCTTCCTCTTGATCATCAAGCCGTGTCAAATCATCTTGAAAATAGCCCCATAATGATTGTATAACACAGTTTTCCGTCTTAACTGTTTCAGAGTGTTCTCGTATTAACGGTGCGTAGCATATATCTTTTAGATAGGTTCCATTGATATTTAATGACTTTATCTCTTCTTGTAAATTAAAGACTTCTGTTAAAAAATGCTTATGGAAAACGGGCCCAAAAGTAATTGGTCCATTCGAAGTATTATGAACAATTTCAGGTAGATCTACTGATTTTATTATTATCTAAAAAAAAAAATACAGATTTATATAATGGATTATAAAATATATTTATTATTTATCAATTTATAATTACGAGGGTAATCACAATAGTCGACTTAAAAAAAACAAAAAATCGCTTTCTACTTTTAACTCAATACGATTTTCCAAGCGATATTCAATAGGTTTGATATACTGTCGTATCGTCGAACTCTTTAAAATAGCCATCAAACCCAGACTCTATTCTTCATTAATGTCAAATCTTTTACCACCGAGAAATTTCTTTAAGTACGGAAATAAAAAATATTCCAAGGAGGCTAAATCTGTTGAGTTTAGTGCATTGTCTTGACGAAATAAAACATTGTAGGGTCTTTCATGTAATCGCACAAACATCACAACTTTGTACACAAACTTTGTACGCAACAAAACGACCAAGAGTATAATCAACACCGCATCTTTTTTGCGCTTTTTTGGGTATTTGGGTATGCAAAATACCAAGTCAGTACGTACATATTGATGTGCACCGCTTAATATTTTTGCGTTGTTTTAGGTATTTTCATATTAGTACTATGTAAGAACGCATGCATGTCGCAAAACAAAAACTAAATTTAAAAACCAGTTTCCATTTAAATGCTCTGAAAAAAAAATAAACTGTGAAAAGCCATAATTTAGTTACATTGTACAATTGTATTGTACAAAGCTTGTCGCTTTTCTTGTCGAATCAGAAATTAAGCAACGCGTGGCTGGGGTTTTTTTTTTAGATGCGTGACCGATCACAAACAGTTGGCGACAACGTGATTTTTAAATTAAAATGTTTTTTTTTTTGTTTTTTAAATACCTCAATAGCCTATTGTGTAAAGAGCCGGGACGGCAGATGACACAAAACAACCCTCCATCAGGCTAATAGATTTTTTTTTTTTAAATTATTTTTTCCTATCCCATGCCACTTTCCCCGCAGAGCCCGCGCGAGCTGGGGTCCATTAAAAACCGAACAAGACTGGGTATCGACCACAAATCACTTCGGTACTGGAGTTAGTAGACATGCAATACAAATTCATTGACTACTATACGGCTACAGACCTAACGTCATCAGCCATTTATACTAATCATAAAGCACTATAAAGATAAATTTAAATAAAGTGTGCGAAATTAAGTTAAGTAGTTAATAGTATACTACATGAGTTAAGAGATAAGATTTTAGCTGATCGGAAGAAATAGAATTAGATACAAGGTCATAGTATAGATTGTATGATTGACATAAAACAGGAAAAGCAACAGCAAGGAAAGGGAAAGATGCTGCCTACAATTAGATTGTACAAGAATGTGACACCAAATGTCGTTCTATGACTGGATAATTTCGGGAGGCGGATTATATTAAGACGGCTTTGGTAAGATAGAAGGTTTATATAAGGATCTCAGTGTAAGTTACGCAGTGCAAAAAGCAAGAATTCCTTTTGAACGGACTCAATACTTTTTAAGCTGTGGATCCCATACACACGATGCGTATTCAAGTATTAGCCTAACCAAAGAAGTGAATAATAATTTAGTTATGTAAGGACCATTAAACTCTTTAGACCAACGTTTAATGTATCTTAAAACACCTCTAGCCTTACAGATGATACAAGAGATATGCGACCCAAAATGCAGCTTTGGATCCATCAACACACCCAGATAACTGAATTGTGTGACACGTTCTACAGTGTGATCATTAATGTGGTAGCTTTTTACAATTAAATTTTTACGGTAAAAGGACATTATTTTACATTTCACAATTAAGCGAAAGATAATTTTTGGCGCACCACTGAGATAAGGAATCAAGATCTTCTTGAAGAAACATTTGTTGGACTGGAGATAAAATAGATAAGCATAACTTAACATCATTAGCGTACATTAAGACGTTAGAATGTTGTATGGCAAATCGTTTATAAAAATATTGAATAATAATGGGCCAAGGTGGCTACCCTGAGGGACACCAGAAGTTACACGAATAGTCTTAAGCGGCCTAGACACGATACAACTTGCTATAATACAACATTACGTGTGTTTGTGTGATACAGCATACAACGCATGTAACGAAGTTGTAAAACATCCATATCTTGTTCTTTCACAATATAGCCGTTTTAAAAATAAAAGTTAGGTAGGATGTAATCCAGCTAACTAACTTGGGAGGAAAACCAAAGATATTCAGTTTATTGAGGAGTACGAAGTGGCAAACACTGCCAAAAACTTTACTAAAATCTGTGTGAAAGACATCCATTTGATGTTGTTGTGAAAAACTACAATTGATCAACGAAGTAAATTCTAATAAGTTTGTTATAGTTGAACGCTTATTGGTGAAACCGTGTTGTGAAGTACTTAATAAAGGAAGAACGAAATGCTGTGATAATATGTTCAAACAACTTCGATATAGAGTAGAGTTTAGCTATTCCTCGGTAATTTGATATATTAGCTTTACTGCCTTTTTTGTAGAGTGTTGTGAAACATCTTTGGTTTCGGTAGAGTGAAATTTGACATTCGCGTCATCATCATTGCTTAATTTGGATAACCGCCTGCCTTGCGATCACAAATTAAGCAAGAGGCGCGGTACAAAATCAGTTGGGAGACCCACTGGTGACACCTTGAGTTTTGTAAACAAAATTTTTAATTTTTATTTTCTACAGGGAACCTACAATACAACAAAGCACATTTTGAAAAATACATATGTTTTACGGAGGGGTCAAACATTTTATATGAAAACTAGCTGGCCCGGCCACGCGTTGCTGCGGCTCAGTTCAAATGCGCAGAATAACACAACTTTTGAATGCAATGAAAATATTTTCAATTAATAAAGAAAAATAAAGCGCCATCTATTGGTTGCTAGCACAACGCTATCATTGAAAATGCTAATACAAATACTGAAGCATGATTTGCAAAAGCAGTGAAAGCACGAACAACGAAACGATCTCAGTTACCAGCATATACAAAAAGAAGATAACAAAGAGCACTCTTGTGCGTAGTCAGAGAATAAAAAATATAACAATAACAAAAACAACACAAAATTCAAGAAGAAGAGGAAGCAAAGCATTAACAACGAAAACACAAATTTGTGAAAACTTAATCCTAAAATAAAACAAATTTTAATTTAAAAATTTAAAAACTACTCGATTGTTTATGACAAAAATATTATTTAAAAAAAAAAAAATTATTAAATTTGGTTCAGTATACATTGTGTGAAAGCGTTACATATAATGCCCATATAAGCAATTTTATATAATAAAAAAATAAAAAATAATAAGTATAGAAGTAAAGATAACTCTGTACTTATGAAAACATTTTGCTTCTTACCATATATGTGTATAAACCACTCACCAAAGTTACTCTAATACACACACGCATATATTTATTAAAAATATTGAAAAAGCGCAAAACCTCGCACACAGGTCTTTCGTTCAGAAGCCGGCGGTTAACACACAAGGCTCACGTGGAGTTAGATTTTTGTTAGCTATGGCATAATATAAGCTTGGTACAGGTTTCGTTATCACAGTGTTAGTAAAATAGAATCGTTTTGATATTTCTTACTGCAAGAGATTTTTGTCTATTTCTCTCTTTGTCTATGTTCGCTGCTGGCGTGAAGCACACGTACACAAACGATTAAAAACGTTTAACGAGTGAATGCAAAGTGAATTGTGGTAAAATGTTCTAATAAAATAAATAATTAATAATAGTAAATAATTAAAATAAAGCAAAACCTTATATTAAACATGAATACTAGTCGGAACATTCCAACAACCAACTCCAAAACTAACGGGTGATTTTTAGCAACTCTTTTTGGCAACACTGTTCTTAACAGCTGACGCGGTTTACGTGCCCTTGTGGTACTGTCAAACACGTTCAGTTTGGTCAATAATTTAGCCATGAATTGACTTGCAAACGAACAGCGTTTACAAATTATTAAATTTTATTACCAAAAATCATGCTCGGTAAGGCAAGTGTATCGTGTACTTCTTCCATTTCATGGTCAATTTGGTCGACCTTCTGAGACGGCTATTCGGAATGTTGTGACTAAATTTCGCACCCAATTTACATTATTGGACATGAAACCACGTAGAGTGCGGACAGAGGAAAAACTTGCAGCTGTATCCACCAGTGTTACTGATGAATTATCGAATCGGCGCCGTTCGCAGCAATTGGGCCTCTGTTACTGCACTACGTGGAACATTTTTCGAAAGGATTTGGGTGTGAAACCTTTTAAAATGCAGCTGGTGCAAGAATTGAAGCCGCGCGACCTACCACAACGGCTAACTTTTGCTGAATGGGCACTGAGCAGTTTATTTTACGTTTGGGGTCGGTCAATTGGCTGCCTAGATCATGTGATTTAACACCTCTAGACTATTTTTTGTGGGGCTATGTTAAGGCTCATGTCTATAGCGACAAGCCCGCAACGATTGCCGCACTGGAAGCAGATATTGAACAATTTATTCGTGAGATACCGGCCGCTATGTTGGAGAGAGTATGCCAAAATTGGACACAGCGTATGGACTACTTGCAGCGCAGCCCCGACCAACATTTACATGAAATTATCTTTAAACATTAAATTATTTCGATCGTTCCATGGACTCAAATAAAGATTTCATACATTTTTCTGAATTTTATGTGTTTTTTTTTTTTTGAAAATCAAATTAGCAAGCTCTTAAAAAATCACCCGTTACAATCGATGCAGTTTTGACGAGGGATTTGGATTCTGTTGATTCAATGATGTATATATCGTACTTTAGCTATCACAAACCAATAGTCGCATATTTTAAATACGATGAAAATGAAAATTAACTATGGTATTCACGAGACATCGAAAACGTTGAAAATCGTCTACTTAGTAAACTCAAAGCGACTCTGGGTCTAAACAAAAAAAAAATGTCGACGGATAGTAAACAAATTCGCCTCAACGCGCTGATCAAGAATATATTCGATCTCTTCTTCTGCGTGTTAGAATCTTCATGAGAAACTTATTATTCATTGCGTAAAGATACATGTATATATTTTGTAATGATGTCTCTATTTAATAATTTAAACCAATTAAATAAAAAAAAATTGGACATTTTTATAACTTTGTGTGCTCATTGATCACAAAAGTGAGTGTTGCCAACACTGTGCAATTATTTGTAACTGGCAACTCAGCTTTTCTCGTATACAAAACTGACTGTTGCATGTAAATATTATTATTATTAAATATTATTTGCTGACCAATTGAGTATCGAAGACCGTAGTAAAGTGAGGGTTGCCTATATTGTGAATTTATTATGAATTGGCAAGTCTGCCCAATCATATGGTAAAATCACAACGCGCCAAAAAAATTCAAAACAGAATCAATTGCAATAAAAAAGAGCTGATTTGCTAAGTGCAAGCACAATTGGTCGTTCACGAGATTGACCTCGTAAATTTGCTACCGTAGACAATTTTCGACGATTTCGACATCTGGTGAATACCCTAAATATTTTTCTATATACAGTAAGTATATCAAACATTCAGTTTTTCATTTAGTCTTACTCATAGTTAACATGTTTCACATCAAAGGCTCGTGAGTGTTACGCACACTCACATATTTTTTTTTTTTATATTTTAAATATGGCATAGAAACGCATGCATGTACTACCTGACTACTATTAATTCGTAAAGCTACGATTTTTTCACAAATCCAATTTTGAACTTTTTTGAACAATTATTAAAATAAATAAACTAAATAAAATTTATACTTGTTGGAAAAATTGTGAAATCCACTTTTATAAAAACACTAGTAAACACGGCGCGCGTTGCTACTCCCCGGCAAAATTTCTTCAAAATCAGCTTTGTACAGGAATGATAGAATAACAACAACACACATTTTCTCTCTTGTCCCGCTCTTAAATTCTACAAACATGAGGAGAATAATTGACTCCATTTGCCAGGGTATTAAACAGAAGTGAGGAAAAAATGTTTGCCTAATTGGTAATAAACGCAAAAATGTATTGAAACTCGTAGCATAAAACATTAGGATTGCAATAAAAAACGAAGTGAAACATACTACAGTCTTTTATCTTTAAATATTGACACTGGCATAGTTATGTTTTCGATTCGAACATTCATCTTTTACCAGCGGTACATTAATATCTTGGTAGATGTCTACGTTTCTGATGTACCAAGGAGCGCCTGTTATTGTTCTAAGGATTTTGGATTGAGCTCTTTGAATGACCTCAACATTACTCACGCTTGCAGTGCCCCATAATTCTGAACCGTATGTCCAAATTGGTTTAATGATGGGGTTATACAGAAGAACCTTGTATTCAAGTCGCAGACCAGATCTTGTGTTCATTAGCCAGTGGAGATTTAGTGCTCTAAGCTTCATCTGAATTTTTTTTGATTTAATGTTCTTCAGCCAAGTGACACGCCTATCTAAGTGAACACCAAGATCTGGGTTTGAGGAATTGTAGCTCCGTTTAATGATACAGGAACGCAAGTCTTTCGGTTTAGTGTGAATGTGACATGCTTACATTTTTGCTCATTAACCTTTATCCTCCAATTAGATAGCCAATCTTGAATTATCTTAAGATGATTGTCCAGGTCTGATGCAGCTTTAATTGGGCAGCGGTTTCGACTGATTATAGCTGTGTCATCAGCGAACGTAGAAGTGACAATTCGAGGATTTGTTGGTAAATCTGCAGTATATAGTATATATAGAATAGGTCCCAGAACACTTTCTTGTGGGACACCCGCAACATTCGTTTGTTAAACAATTGTTGTGTCTCACTACGTGAGGTATTTGAGCTTAAAAGGGTAAAATAAAAATTGTCTTCGCCCAACTAGTGCATAATACCCTCCAGTTATTGTTTTCCTTTTTCCCAAGTAATCGGTGTATTTTTCATACAAAATTTAAACCACTGTACCATACGATACGGCTGTGGCCTCAACTATTTCATAAGTTGACCAATCAAAACGATGTCGTGGATTTTCCCAATCGATTCGTGGGAGGCCACTTCTACTGGACGTCCTGAACGATGTTCATCTTTTGTGGATGTACGGACACGTTTAAACTCATTTACCCAATTATATATAGTTGCAAGCGCAGGAGCAGATGTGCCATGAACTTCATCCAAGTCAGCTTTAATTTCTTTCGGTGTTAAGGCTTTTAAATAAAAGTGTTTAATCACCGCACGAAACTCACTTTGTTCCATTTTTTCCAATACACAAAAGTTCAACTGACAATAAAAATAAAACCACGTGAAAAGTTATCGATGCTAGGAGCGCGATCTCTCGGATTTTGTAAAGACTTATTGATCAGCCCACGTTCATTGAGCAGAAATGTACGCTCTCTTTCTTGAACAATAAACATGTGAAATAAAAATCATACAAAATAATCTGCGTTCAACAGGTTATGGGCCTTGGGCTCGAGGGGTTGATTTTTTCATTATTGTGCTTGTGATAAAAATTTAGATGAGCTCCGTATACCAAATAGAAAAGTTAAATGTAGGGAATTATTGTAGTTAATTGGATTATACAATAGTTATCAAGGAAGAACATCATATGTTTTGTTCTATCGCTGGTTGAAAAGTCCTGCATGAACGGACTTTTTGTGTTTACAGTTTGCGCTAGTCGCTAGTCTTCGCTCGTTTACTACAAAACAAAAAAAAATTGAAATATTGTTTGTTTTTATAATCATATTAAAAGCAATTTATACAAAAATAATTTTTCTTTGAAATGGCTGGTCACTACCAACATGTGTGACCGGCAGATTTGCCTATAACAACATACCAATAATGTCAAAAAAAAAAAGATGCTTGTAATCTTCTGGAGTGGTTTACTCCAGAATATATTAAAGCGAAAAGAAGCAAAAAAACCAAAAGATGACTGCAAATGTCATCTTTTCCAAAAAAAAGGAAAATAAGTGGCATCAACAAGAGTAATCACAAATGCTTTTCAGACAATAAGGAAACTTCGTCTACACTAAAGGGTGTTGGAACGTGCCGTATTAGAGTTCAATATGTTTGATCTGCTGAGCAATGTGTCAGATGTATGGCTTTAAGACACCCATTCCTGATACACCCTAAACAATCCAAACCAATAGTGTTAACATCAGCACAACCACACAACAGAATGTCCCTAAACATCCCCCAATCTTTATAATTATCCAAAATAAACGGTCTCTTGAGAGCACTGTATTCAGATAATGACCCAAACTCTTATGTTGTTGAAACAATGAGCAAGTGGGAAATTAGAGTCATACCTACCACAACACAAGCGTTCCGTGAAATCACTAAACTCCTAGATCAACTTGAAGCGACCTATCATACCTATCAGTTAAAAGAACAGTGTAATTATAGAATAACGATAAGAGGACTACCCCTAAGGTTAATATTGAAAAGGAATTGGCCAAGCTCGGATATAATTTCATAAATTCACATAATCCGATTGGTCGTATCAGCAAACAGCCAGTCAATATGTTTTTTGTCAACATTGAGCCCAACAACAACAATCTAGAAGCTTTCAAGCTGACCCGATTGTGACATTGTCAAAATAGAGCCCCCCTGTCAACATTCCCACAATGTCATCGCTACCAGGAATTTGGCCACACTAAACGATTTTGCAGGAAGCAGTTTAGGTGTGTAAAATGTGGTAACAATCATGCAACTACTTCTTGCATAAATCTCACGATAAAACTGGCGAAGTGTGCTTTGTGTAACGAATCACACACGGCCAATTATCGAGGCTGCAAAATATACAAGGAGATGCTTGCCAAAATAACTCCCACCGCCCATTCGATGCCAACTCATACCGATTCTGCTTATTCTGCTCCTGTGGCGCCAACTCACAATAGAGGCACATATGCCGATGTTGTGCAACAACATCACTAACCACAGCCCAGCAACAACTATTCCAACAATAGCAACAACAACGTACGCAACAGCAATGAGCTACTACTTAACAACCGCAGATAAAATGCGGAAGAGTCAACCGCATGCACAACAGCCAACAGATCAACAAAATCAACAACTGCCACAACCGTCACAACAACATCGTTCCTGATCCAGATGGAAATGCCAATGACGATATTAAGTGCGATCCTCGCCAATGACTTGCCAACAACTGAAGATTGCGATATGGAACGCTGACGGTCTGCTGCAAAGAAATGAGTTTTCTTAGCGTCTTACAATATAGACATCATGCTAATCTCTGAAAAACACTTCTGCCAATGAACTTACCTCAAACTGTATGGATATGAGATTCACACATCACCCGGATGATAATCGCATGCGTGGAAGAGCTGCAATCATTATAAAATCATCCTTGAGACACTTCCCATTGGAACCAATACGCACTTGCTCCATTCAGTCTGCTGCTGTGAAAAATTTCACTGACCAAGGCGAAGTAGCCACTGTCGTCTCCATTTACTGCCCTCCAAAATACATACTCAACGAAAAGCAGTTCCATGACTACTTCGGCAAATTTGGTACAAAGTTCCTGGTCGGTATTGACTGGCATGCAAAACATTGCCTCTGGGGAAAGAGCTTTATAATATCATAAACATAAGAATGGAAGTTCTAGCAACTGGTGCGCCATCCTTATATCCTTATGCTAGTGACAACCGTCCAGACGCAATGTACTTTGCAATGTATGCCGGCATCCAATCCATCAAGCAATGAAAATCCGGACCTTAGCTTGGACCACCTCGCTTCATATGTCTGTAACAGGACTTGGTTGGACATACACATCAACCTTAACACTGAGCTGAAGTCCGAGGAGAATATTGATGATGCTGTAAAACTGTTGGAGGAAAACATTTACGAAGCTGCAGAGTATGCCACCCCGAAAATACCGCCTCGATCACCCAACCCACCTCTGGCTCATTTAAAGCTAGATGTCCTGGAGTTGTTGAGATACAATCGTAATTTGCTACGGCACTACATGAGGAGTCAATAGAAGCCCTATCAAAGAATGCCGTAGAGCTGCAGATCCGGCAGCTGCAATCCATGAAAGGTCAAGGACTTGACAAAACTGATGGCAAAGTGGCTAATGCACTCCCCTGTAAAGGAGTTTTATTCCTGGTAACGTTGTTCAATGCCATATTGAGTATCTGCCACTTCCCTACCCAGTGGAAGTGTGCTTTGATTATAATGAATCCCAAACCAAAAACATTATGGCATCCTATAGACAGATATTTTGAGTAGAGTGATGGAAGTACGGAATATCCAGGGAGCCCTACCTAACCACCAATCTGGGCAAAGCACGACACGCCAGAACAGCTACATCGAGTCGTTCAACACATTTTCACTGCGTTCGAGCTAAAACAATACCACTCTGCGGTCTTCTTGAATGTTAAGCAGGATTTTGACAGGTATGGACCGACAGTCTGCTTCACAATATCAATGCCTTCTTCCAGCTAAGCAGTACACCCTACTACAAAGCTATATATGTCGAAGAACCTTCTTTGTTGACGTGCGAGACACGAAGTCATCAGTAAGAAAGATTAGAGCTGGCGTGCCGCAAGGCAGTGTATTAGCTCGTGTTCTATACTTCACTATATACGGCAGACATTCCAACGGTTAACTCAGATGAAGCCACCATCGCTACATATGCGGACAACACAGCCGTCCTACTAAATTATTTCTCGGCACAAGAAGCTTCAGAGATACAGGATTTCTTGCAAAGATTCCACGCCTACGCCAAGCGTTGGAACATCGGAATAAACTCAGAGAAATCAGCGACCTACGAGCGACTTGAACTCATACATACAGATGTGTGCGATCCTTTCGAAACACCATCGCTGGGAGGTTCGGCATATTTTGTAACGTTCATCGATGATATATCACGTCGAGTATTTACATACTTCATGAAATCAAAAGCAGAAGTATTGGAAAAAAAAACCTTGACTGCAAAAATATGGCTGAGCGATAGAATGGATGCAAGATGAAGGTCATTCGGAGCGATAACGGTCGTGAGTACATCAATAAATAGTTTGATGACTATTTACAGAAGAATGACATAGTACGTCAGTTGACGGTGCCGTGTAGTCCTCAATAAAACAATGTGGCGGCAAATCGTACCTTGGTGGAGATGGCAAGAAGTATGCTGCTACATTCAAACATGAAAGAAAATCTATGGACAGGGGCAGTACAGACAGCATGTTATATCAGATACCGATCTCCAACTGCAGCATTAACCAACAGAACGCCGTATGATGCTTGGATTGGTAAGAAACCCAACGTGCTGAAGATGCGAATTTTTGGTTCAATTGCTATTGGCCTAGACAAGACGCAGCACAACAAATTCAAGCCAAAGGGTAAAGAATATCGTTTGGTTGGCTACTCGTTAGTTTCGAAGCATATATACACACAAAATGCAGGACGTGGAAAAACGCGATGTTCTGTTCGACGAGTGTAAGGCAGATGACAGGTACGAACTAGTTCAGTTCGTTATTCCGGTTGTTAGCCAGCAAGTTGAAACACAAAGAAATGACGTCGAAGAGTCATACCAGGCAGATGACAAGTACGAACTAGTTAATTTCGATGTTCCAGCGGTTAGCTAGCCAGTTGAGACCAGAGATGTGCAGTGAACATCATAATGATGTTTATGAAGGCTTGGTAAAAAAACAAGCCTAAGCATGCACGCAGAGAACACCAAGCCTGCTTTAGATTGTGTATTGTTTTGCTTGGCTTGGCTTGTTGTAACGACAAGCCTAACAAGCCCAACAAGCCTAACGACTACAAGCCAAGCCAAGCAAAACAATACACAAGCTCAAGCAGGCTTGGTTCCTCAATTTGCTTGTTTGCTTGTAAGAACTTCATAAGCACAAGCCTTCGCTGCACAACTCTGGTTGAGACACAAATAAATGACGTAATGCAGCTCGACTCATATATCGACGACGATATACACCCAGAGGAAAAAGTGGTGACCACAAGTAAAGACTACGACACTTCAGATAAGGGGATAAGAATCAGAAAGGCTATTACGACGACAGTGAGAAAGTTGGGCTAGGTAGGCCAAAGATAATAAGGTCAGGTGTTGAGGCTAAACCGCATTAATAAGAGAGTAAGTTTTCTTACTTTATTATTCTTTTGATTTTATGTAGCCTAAAGTTAATTTATCTTAGATTATTTCATGCTTTTTAGGTGTAAGCTTTTGTACATGATGTTTTGTTAGTCTTAAGTTACGAAAGATAATGAAATAAAATCATAGCATTTTGAACAGCCAAGCATGAAGGAAGGATTATTGATTAAGCGAATGAACCAATCACTGAGCATTAGACTCACAGAACTGATCGAAAAAGAAGTGAAGGGCCGACAACCATCGGAGTCACAACAGAAAGAACACAACAGCCAGGTAAGCCAGGCCGACCAAAGAAACAGTTTAATATATTAAACGCAATGCAAGCAAAAGAGATACCGTTGCTGCAGAACTACAAGAAGGCAATCGAACCAAATCACGTTTGGTAGTAAAAGGATGTTCACAGAAGTTTGGCGTGAAATATTCCGAAACATATTCACCGTGTGTTGTTATGAAACTATATGTTTGATAATAGCATTATCCGTTGAATTGAAATTGTAATTACATCATGTGGACATATGTACTGCGTAATTTAACAGTACATTGCATGATGAGGTCTACATGAACCAGCTAAAGGGTTTGTAGACAAGACATGTGAACAAAAGGTGCTCAAGCTCAACAAAGCGATATATGGTTTGAAACAATCTGGACGAGAATGGAATGATAAGCTGAATGCAGTGTAATGCGAACTATGTTTCATTCAGTGTCAGAATGATACGTGTTTGTATTAGCAAGACATAAAATTCAGTATCTGTTTGATACTAGTGTACGTGGGCGATCTACTTATAGCTTGCCAGAAGGAGGCAGATCTTTTGCAAATCCAGGTTCTGATAGCAGCAAAGTTCGAGAGTATCGATAAAGGCCCCTTGCAGAACTAAAGTTGCATCATCGTGCATCTTGCCAGCAACTCGAAGGTTACGTTGATGCAGACTGGGGCGATGACACGAGTCATCGCAAATCATGTATATGGTATGTATTTTTCTTGGTAGGTGGACCGATTTCATGGAAATCAGAAAAACAGATCTGCGTAGCTTTGAGTAGCACGGAAGCCGAGTGTATGGCTTTGTCATCCGCTACAAAGAAAGTACTATTCCTGAGACGTATCATAATTAAGATTGGCTGTGGGTATCCGGGTACAGCGATAGATGTCTACGGCAGCGCACAGAACCTGTCTAAGAATCCAGTCTATCACGCTAGGTCGAAGCACATCGACATCACGCATCATTTCGTCAGGGAAGTTATCCAGAGAGGCGATATCGAGTTAATATATGTTTCGAAGAACAGCATGGTTGCCGATCTACTTAGTAAAAATTAATTGAAACAGAATCATTATTTTGTGAATCTAGTGAATTTATGTAATTAAGCTATGGTATGTAATACATACTATGTATACGGTTCCACATTGAGCAAGAGTGTTAGGCAAAAATCGAAGACGAGCCAAAACATGTGCAAGCAAAACATCTGTCAAAAATTAACTAAACATTCAAAACGACCAATCTTGTCAGTATAAGTGAGGGACATGAGTACCAACATAACGCCACAAGAAAATCGAAAATCGAATATACGTAACCCGCGGAAATTCAAAAATCGCGATACTTTTTGAACAAATCTGGTATGTACGAACTTTTGACATTTTTGTTTTGTTAGAAACGCACGTTGCATCAGAAAATGTTGAGAAATATGTAATTATTTTAATGGTTTTAATTTGCTGCAGAATGATTTAGTCAATCCAGTTGTGATTGGAGATTTAAATATCCGAATAGGTGAGTTACAGATAACTGTTGATGACAAGTTAAGTCATGAAATAATAGCCGGGAGGAAAAATAAGATTTCCAAACACAAAGTAGTTAATAGGGCTGGTAAGCAATTTTGTGAGTTCTGTGAAAATAATGGGCTGCTAATCCTGAACGGGATGTCAAATAAAGACGATTCTGGGAAGTATACATTCCTAAGTAGTGTAGGGCAGTTTGTTAACGACATGTGTGCAACGTCTACAGACATTTTAAGGTATGGGTTTGATTTCAAGGTGGATGATAATGTGTCGTCTGATCATCTGCCAATTTTCTTAACACTAAAACTATTTACAGGGAATACAGGGAATATTGTTAGAGGCAATAATAACCTTTTACCGAAACTGCATGTGCGTGACTCGGAACTTTCTTCGTATAATAGAAGGCTGGTAAATAATTTGGAGAGAAAAAAAGTGGAACGAAATGACCTGGAGCTAAATGATTTTATTGATTAGGGAGTCTGTTGGGGTCAATAGCAGAACAGTAAAGCTAGTTAAAAAAGCGGAATGGTTTGATTGGATCTGTAATGCAGCTAGAAATCTAGCTCTAAGTTTGTTAAGGACGTATAAAAATACCCAAAGCATGATTGATAAAGAAAAATACATACAAGCAAGAACTAAATATAAAGCACAATGTCAGAAAAGTAAGAGAGCATATTTTGAAAATTTGGAGTTAAGCATAAATAATGTGCGGCACATGAAAGATTGGTGGAAAGTAGTTTCGAGATTGCGTGGACAAAATTTAAATGGCTGTGCTGAAATACCTGCAGAAGTATTCAAGCAATATTTCGAAAATCTTTGAAACCCACATCAAACAGTGCTTTGTATAGATTATGAACCCTTGTTAAAAATCGATGACAATTTGGATAGTGATATTACGGTAGATGAAATTTTAAGTATGTTGAAAAAAACTAAAGCTGGAAAAGCGCCAGGTTTAGATAGAGATACGATCATTATATTTTATTATATGCATTGTGGTTTTTAAATAAAAATAATTTGATGGGTAACCCACATTATATTTTATACATATGGCAATGTGAAAATATTGTAAACAAACAAACTCGAATACAATAAACTCGCTTTGACTTTGCACCTATAAACACTTCAAAAAGATGTGGGCTTTGTCGACCCGAGCTGACTCAACACATTGAGAGTATCGTACATTTCTTAGGAAAATGTCCCATATGAAAAAAAAATTCGTTATAGAAACTTGTGTAAATATATTTTAGGTCAGGAAGAAATATTTGCCATACTCGTATTAAATGGTATAGGCATTGGTGGATGGAAAAATATAAATATAGTCTATTTTTCCGACTAACGACCATGGAATCAAAGTCGTATGTTCTTTATTTGTTTAAATAATTTCGTATAATATGAATTGTAAATTGTTGAAATCAATAAAGAATAATAATGATAATAATAATTTTAAGCCCATGCCTATGTGAGCCCATATTGCGGATGCGTTATTTTATGAAGGAGTTTCAAGTGTTTGATTACACAGTGCAATTTTGAAAGCAAAATTGTTTTCATGTTCAATAAATACTAAATTAAATTAAATTAAAAAAGTTTTGTAAAAGTTTAATAGAATGTAATTAGACTAGGAATAAATCCATTAAGCCGCCAAACCTGATTTTTTTGTATGTGTAGTTTTTAAACATTAGCAATTAAAAGAATTCATTTATTTTTCATATAAGTTCTCATTAACACTACTATTACAATTATTTTATTTTACATCTAATTCAAATCAATACAGACCTTGGCACTTGGAATCAGAATTGGAATCGCAGTTACCAAATGGAGGGTCGTTTTTGTTCTCTATATGAATATAAGGTACTTCTAACAGAGCAATGACATCTTTAGGCAACACCTTATTTTATATTGAGCAGACCTTTTTCAGGGTTCCATACCCATAGGGAGCTAATGGGACCATATTACTAAGCTTACGATATCCGTCCGTCTCCTGCTCTATCACATGAACCGTAATAAGTAGAGAGTTGAAATTTTCACAGAGTGTGTAATACACTTGGGTATAGAACGACAAATACTAAAAATACACAATTTTAGAAGCCTTGTTCTTTAATTTAACCTTTTGTTTAACAATTTTATTTTTTTTTTTTAGTATACTTTTAAGCTGTAATTGTAATATACTTTTAGGCTGTTAAATATGCACATAATTTAATATTTTAAGCAAAAAATCTTGTACGATGGTACGGAACCCTCCGTGTGCGAGTCCGACTCACAATTGGCTGATTTTTTTTTATCGTAATACTGGAAATAAGAGGATCTGAGGAGTCCGTTGATCTTTGTAATACTATTGAGGAACCTATTATCTGGGATCCATGAATTAAGATTTAATGTAAAGTGACATTGGATACCACTGGTATTTGATCCTATATGCAGCAAAAGTTTTCTCACAGAATTGTTGGAATTTTATTGCATTAACTGGAAATTCACAGGAAATGACGATTAATAGAATATGTAGGCTTTCTAATGTATACAAGTCGAATTTTAAAATTGATGTCAATAACTTTGGATTTGCAAAAGTCTTTCTGGCAGTATTGTGTTCTCATTTCCATTTTGATTTGGCTTATCCAAGTGTAACCCCATTTCCTGCCACAATCTTTTTTTAATACTCTGTTTTTTGTTCATCATTTCTAATACTTTTTTTTTTTTTAAGTGCAAGTGAAATTTGCACGGAAGCTAGGATTAGATGGGCAATTAATACTTTTAAACCATTGAAATCACCTGGAGTAGACGGAATTTTTCCTGCCTTGCTTCAGAAAGGTCTAGAACAGCTATCGGGTCCACTGATAAGAATAACAAGAAGCAGTATAGCGCTAGGCTACATACCTATGATATGGAGAAGAGCAAAGGTGGTATTTCTGCCAAAGGTAGGGAAGAAGGACCCACTTCACCTTAAATCCTTTAGGCCAATCTTCCTAACATCCTTTGTTCTAAAAACTTTAGAGAAGAATGTAGATAACTACATCCGGACTACAGTTTTAGTATGAAATCCACTGCACTCTTGTCAGCATGCATATAGAGCAGGGCATTCCACTGAAACTGCTTTATACCAACTGACCAACCTACTGCAGGATAGCTTAGAAAAGAAGGAAACGGCGCATTTATCACTAACGAACAGTATAGTGTTGACAAAAAATATTACACTTATATTCTAAACTTTAGACGTTTTATATAGTAAGGTCACTGGGTTTGATGCGCTTGAGCCGTCTTATCAGCCCATCGACTTCAAACAGGGAGAAAGCCTTTTCGTTGATCTGATTTCTGAGCCTGTCTTTATGGGCCGCTGTAATTTTTTGAATCTCTGCGTCGACGAATTGCACACCAAGGTCGCGCTCAATGTCATCATTTCTGCAATACCATGGTGCCTTATAGCCTTTTCACACTGGGGCATGATTCAAATCAATGGTGATGCAACGCTGATCTGTATAAAAATCTACAACAACCACAAGGAAAAGTGATGTCATTCAGTGGAAACGTGATGCAAATCAAAATTGGATCAAGATTTGATCGGATTTGCAGAATTGAGGATGGTCAGTCGCGTTATTGTTGGACAATTTATGTTTTTTTATGATTTATGTTTTTTTCTCCTTTTTTGTTGCGCTCCAACATTAAACAGCTGATCATTGTACAAAATATAAAATAAATAAATAAAATTTAAATTGTACTTTTATTTTTAAATTTTAATAAAATAAGTAGCAGGAATGAAAAATGAAGCTGCATGTATTATTTGCATACACTGCGAGTTGTTGTTAATGATGTATTTTTCACACAATTTTCATATTAATTTCTCAAAAAAGCCTTATTAGCAATACCTTTAACTACTTTGTTTTGGTATTGCTGGATTATGTTTTAGGTGCTTTGGCAGGTACACCCCCATAGTTGTGCTCCGTAATAGAGGTGTCAAATTATCGATTGCACTATCGATACTTTATTTTTTTTTGAGACTATTGATGCGTATTGATAGTTTTTTTTAAACTATCGATAGTTTAACAACTCGCTCTCATCATTATTTTACAATGGGCGCGTTACAGCAGAACCAATCGTTGACTTTTCCCGATTGATTGGTGTTCACTGTGACTGACAAATTCACAAAATCATTCACAATTAGTGATTGGACGAAAAATCCATCAAATCCATCAGCGGACTTCAATCAGCTGTTTTTTTTTGTAAACAAAGAAATAAAAAGGGTTAATTTTTAAGAAGTAGTTATTAGTTGATTGAAAAGTAAGTATTATATTACCATAATAATAATTATTTATATAATTTTTGTTTATATGTACTTATGTTGTTAATATTATTTTGTTGTTTTTATTTCACACTCACAAGCTGCAAATTAAATTGCGCCAGACTTCGAAGCCGCACATATTACAACGCCGTAATTTTAAAGTAGTCAGCACTGCGTTCAGAAAAGTCAAAAGTCAGTATTTTTCAAAAAAAATATTACGTATGACAATAGCTCCGCGCGGAAAGCAGAACTTGATTCAGCATTGTCAAGGATTTCGAGACTGTGCACCGTCTTGATCCACGCTATGATTTGCCATCACGAAATACCATTCATGTTCATTTGCAAAAGCTCTATGATTATGTGAATCCGTAACTCCATGACGGTTTCAAGATTTGATTGTTTATTAACAATTTGTTTTGTGTGGTTAATATTGATTGGATACCTGTGAGATATCTCATAGTTTTTGTTTTGATGTCAAGCTCATCCCTTTTTTAATTGACGTGTTCTTTCCACCGAAGTTTACAATCAAGTGTCATACTGAAATATTTGGCCGAATTTGAGTATGGAATCTGAATACCCCTATATAGAGTAGTATTTGCTGTGTTCTTTTTTATGTGAAAACTATGTGTACGGATAGACGCTAGCTTCAGGTAGTTCGATATATTTTGCAAACTATCACGGTATTCACGAGATGTCGAAATCGTCGAAAACATCGAAAATCGTCTACATAGTAAAATCTAAGCGACCCTGGGTCTATACAAAAAAAAAAATTTAAGACGGATAGTAAATTTGCTGATCAATTGAGTATCGAAAACTTTCGACGACCATAGTAAAGTGAGGGCTGCCAATATTGTGAATTTATTATGAGTGGGCAAGTTTGACCAAAAGTGAAATGTTTTATCAATTTAATTGAAATAACAATTGATTCACAGGAAATAGAAGTACGAATAATACAAAATTTATTTCAATTTATGTACTTATTTCAATACATTCGCTTTTTAACTTTTTTCGGCATTTTCATTTGTTTGTTTACATTCCACTGGCAGTTGTGTAGTAAAGTTGAGGTAGTAAATTTGCTACCGTAGACAATTTTCGACGTTTTCGAAATCTCGTGAATACGGTGTATGTGTTCAGAATTAGATTTTTTTGGATCTGTTTGCCAGTCGTGACAGCATCACATCCAGTCAATACCAGTACTTTGTAAAGTTCTCTTCCCTTTGTTGTTGTTAATATCGAGCCCCTGTGTGTATGTTTAGCGTTGAAATCTTCATCCATTATAAATCGTAATTTACATTTCACAATTTATTTTTTGCCTCACTGATTGTTACAATGGTTGCTTGAAACTCGTCAGTTTTCAGCAAATACATGCAAAAGACCTTTTCAATATGAATTTGTTCCTTTGTGTTTCTATTGCTAATTTGCATTGTTTTGTCTTGTTTGTCATGTCTAGACAAATTCATATTGAAAAGATCTTTTGCATGCATTTGTATGTCCGTCTGCTTGTGTGCTGCACCCCCTCCATCTCTCGCTCTGTCTTTTCGTATTCATTGCAGATCTCTGTGAACGACAAACCACCAAATCGAACGCTGCTTCTGCTCTGCCCAGAAATAGTAAACGAAACAGCAATTAAGCACAAGCACAGCAAAAATCTGCTGCTACTATATATAAAAATTGCTGCTGACTTGCTTCGTAAAATAAACAGTAAAAAGCAAAGGCGAAATTAGATGAAAAATTACTTGCTTGATCTCAGCGGCGCATTTCTTTTGAAAAATGTCGCTGCTGATGACTACGTAAGTAGAAAACGAAAGGCTGGCTGCGTTCAAGCAAGTAATTTGCTTTTCGCTTCTGCTTCGTTGATAACCACATATTCAGTAAGCGGCTGCAAAATAACTTCTTTAATTTACTGGAAAAAAATACAAGTAAAGCAAATATTTCTGTGCTGTCGCTATTTTGAAGCCAGCAATTCAAACTCTCAATGCAAAAACAATGAACAATCCAAAATACATAGTCGATAATAGAACTGATGATAAAACTTTCGAAAGTGTATCAATATTTTTGATCAAAAAAGTTATCGACTATACATGCGGAGGTGAAGTAGAAGAATTTAAAAAAAAACTAGAGCAGGCACCCTACTCATCAAAACAAAAAATCTCACATAGGTACACAAACTTCAAAAACTCATTACTCACTTGGGTGACTTCCCAATCTCAACTTACGAACACAAGACATGAAACTTCTCTAAAGGCGTCTTTTACTCAAACGAGCTTCGCAGCATTTCTATAGTAGAAATTCTTTTTCATCTAAAGCCACAAAACATCACTGAAATACGGAAAATTATGAAGAAAGTAGACAACACTCTGAAAGAAACCGGCCTCATCATAACTACATTCGTATTAGATGCCCTACCAGAAAACATAATGATCGGATACGAGAAGGTTAACGTACGCCCATACGTACCGCTTCCCCTTAGATGCCATAACTGCCTTCGACTGGGACACCCTACCGCAACCTGCAAAAGCAACAAAACATGCAACAAGTGCTCTGCGGAACAACACACCACCGAAAATTAAGTGTGCACTAAAAAAAAGTTCTGCATAAATTGCAAGTATGATACAGACAACGACAGCAAAAACACAGCCCCTTGGACAAAAAATGCCCAGCATTGCTAAAACAACAGGAACTCACAACTATCAAAACACTACAAAAAGTAGATCACAAAAAAGCGTTAGAAATTTAGCACAGCCTTCATACCCACCAACGTACCCAATATTCGAAAGTACTGTCCAACCAATCGCCTCAACAGGTTATGCAACTCAATCAAGCTGATTCCGGTTCAACAAAAACTCACACACGCACAAACATCACAACCGAAGCCGCCAAAACTTATCGCACAAACATACACCACCAAGCAGCAGACACAGAAAAGAAAAGTAACATCATACGAATACATCACTGACTCAGACTTGGAGATCACCATTGAAGGCGAAAAGTAGAATCTATCCTCGCAACTCTCCTCAGATCTAAAAGTAAGAATATTCAAAAAAGACAACTCAAATATCGCTACAACTCTCAAAGCTACAGATAAAATAGAAACACATCTTCGCTCCTCCTACAATATTCCAAACCCTATTAACTTCACCCTTTACACAAAAATACTTCTTCAAACCCATATGGAGGTGTGGCTCTACTGATCCACAACTCCATTCAACAACAAGAAGCACGACTTAACAGTGATTTTGACTCCGTAGCTGTTATCATACACTTCAAGATAAAATTTACCATTATATCCTTATACATTCCTTCCAACAAATCCTTCAACATGCAAAACCTTAGAAACATGTATAATAATTTAAAAGAAACAAATTTTATAACAGGTGACTTCAACAGCTGGCACAATAGTTAGGGATCACAAACCAACAATGCCAGAGGTAACTTAATCTTCAAATACATCAACCAATCATCACTAACCACATTAAACAACGGCTCTCCAACTCTCTTCTCTACACACCATACCTTCACATACATAGACCATTGGAGCATAGACATTCTCTCTCAGGTTGTGACCACTTCCTAATTCACATCTCTTTATTTGATCAAAACACTTCCAAACCCAAGCCTCATAGACCCAAGTTCATCATTACCAAAGCTAATTCGCCCCTTTTCGGGAAATTAACAGACAAATTTAGCAACGAAAGTCGCCCCAGTGAAAACCAACCAAGAAACAGCAAACATCACTAAAATTATATTAAAAAACGCGAGCCAATCCACCCCAAAACAGGAATGTACCATGGCGGGACCCTACCCTCCAACAATTGAAAGACAAAAAAACATCCGCATGGCTAACCCTCAATAGGGACATTAACTCCACTAATATCCTTTCAAACAAAAGAGCAAACGCTCTCTTAAAACGACAAATTAAAATCAGAAAAAGAGCTTCGTTACATCGATTTACTTCCAAAATAGATCTTAACACTCCCATCCCTAAAATTTGGTCCAATATAAGCCGTCTTTGTAGTCTGATATCACGTTGCGACATCCACTGGCTCACCAGCCCCAGTGATCCAGCTCAAACAATCCTTAACAATTCTGAAATAACCAACATGCTTTGCAACAATTGGTCCAACGCATCACAAGACAGTAACTTTCACCCTATTTTTAGACATCATAAATAAAATACACATCACCCAGTTTCATACTCCCCCTCCTCTGAAGCATAGTTTCTGGAAAACGACATCACATTAATCGAGCTAAAAGCGGCCCTTAACAAACTAAGAGGGAAATCGCCAGGAATAGACCGCATAACCTACCCAAAGCTGAAATACCTTTCCCCAAACTTCACACAACACTTAATCTGTTCAACAATATTCTAAATATCTACATCCACCAACAATTTAAAGTCAGTAATATCTTCCCCATTCCAAAACCAAACTCTAACAAAACTTAGATAAACTCATACCGACCCATATCCCTCAATCTATGTATCTCTAAAGTCCTTGACAAAATTATCGCAAACCGTTTATAGTGGCTTGCTACAAACAACAAGCTTCTCGATAATTAGCAGATGGGTTTCTTTCAAGAAAGAACCATGTATCCATACAATCAAATACTGGAAAATACGATCAAAAATTATCAAATACGTCACGAACTTCTTCACAAATAGGAAAATAATAGTTCAAACCACATTCGCATCTTCCACTCCAAAACCTCTGCAAAATGGAATACCTCAAGGGTCGCCCCTATCTGGCATACTCTTTCTTTACAATAGCCTTCAATAAACTAAACAAAATAATAGCAATTAATACCATTGAAATTTGTTGATTTATCTATATTTTGGATAGTTTTTCCAGTATTTTATTATACTATTGTACGTAGTTCTTCATAGATACAATCTTCAGAAATCATAATCGGTGGAGGACGTGCATTACTTTTAGTACGCATTGGCTATACAGATTCTTTCTTATATGCTTTTAAGATTTCTGGAGATGATTCTGTCTTCCTTTTCTTGGTCGGTCTTTTTTTTTTTTTTTTTGAGATCCATTCGGTATCATGAGCACGTTCTTCCGAATCTGTAGAGAAATGCGATTTATCATTTATCGCTTTTTGATAGGATTCTACTTTTAGGTAGGAGTTTTCAGTTTTTAGCTTCTACCAGTTTGGTACACATTTCTTCCATCTTTTCAAGCTTTCACGCAACGTGGCAATCTTGGCAAAATGGCATATTCGCAAAAAAAATATCAGTTGCTGCATACAAAAAAAAATTTGCAACGTTTTCGAAATCTGCGAGACTAAATTGTATGGCAAACATTCGTGAGGGCTGCTAAACACTGTGAATTTATTATGTGTGGGCAAGTCTGACCAATAGTGAAATGTTTTAGCAATTTATTTGAAATAACAATTGATTTATAGCAAATAGAAGTACGAATAATAAATCTATCTATCTTCTATACACAGTCAGCATCAAAAAAAAGTAAACACATTAGTTTCTTGAATTAAAAGTTTTATAATTATGTATTAATGAATACAAAATAAAAAGTTAGTTAGCAGATTTCAAGGCTTATTTTTGAGTAGTCGAGTTCAATTTAAAGTGCAATCAAAATCAATACACAACCAAAAATATTTCACATTAATTAAAAAAAAGTACAAATTTTACGCGTAAAAAAAAGTGCGCAGTATATCCAAAGTAACAAATATTAAGTTAAAAAATAACACTTTTTTAAATTTTAATATTTTGTATTTTTCCCTTTGGATTGTACAACCGCCTTAAGTCTCCTTGGCATCAATTGGACAATGTTTTTGTCACATCAGAAGAGATTTTGACCCACACAGCTGACTTACAATTGGTCGTTCACGCAATTCACAATGACAATTTTGCCATTTTCCGATATGCTACGTTGTTCTACATTTGACTATTGCATATCAAAAAAATTGTTGCGATCGAAGAAGTTTTTTTTTTATTTTTGGCATCCTAGATTTCATAAAAGTTACACTGTGCGACTGGGTGATTTTTGTTTTTGGACGGGACTGTATTTAGCAATACGACCATACTGTGGAGTAAGCACAAGTGATCGTGTTAAATCAGGTGACCGGCTAGGAAGATCACTGCGAGCCAGTCGGTAAACGTCTGTTCGTCCGTCCAAGGCAGCTGTTGATATAATTAGGAAGGATAAAAGCTTTTGCATGTCCGTTTGGAAAAGTCTGTTGGTAGAGATAGTTTTAATTAGGGAATTAGAGTTTGAAGTCCGTTTTGGAAAAAATATTGAAATGGCGCGGTTGATTTTTTTTTGAAGGAGAAAAAAGAAAGTCATAAGTGAGAAGACATGAAGAAAACTTTGCTTACGCTGAAAAAGAAATTGTTCTAATTTAAAACATATAACAAAATGACTAACTTTGGCTACACCGAAAATGTAATACTCTTCACGCCCCAGCTAGTGGTCCGAGAAATGTATAGGGTTGGTGGATATGGGTCAGACACTTATATTGTCCAAATTTCAAGTTAGCAGTCGATAGTACAAAAACCAAAAAAATTTTTCTAATAAGAACATTCATTTGGATCCCAGTTGTATGGGGTAGGGGATACCCATGGTCCGATTCGGCTGATTCCGACCAATGCAACTGCAAAAGAAAGCTCCGTGCAAAATTTCAGCTCTCTAACGCGGGTTATGTATATTCGATTTTCGATTTTCTTGTGGCGTTATGTTGGTACTCATGTCCCTCACTTATACTGACAATGTCGGCCATTTTGAATGTTTAGTTAATTTTTGACAGCTGTTTTGCTTGCACGTGTTTTGGTTCGTCTTCGATATTTGCCAATTCCAAAAAAATAAATGGAATGGGATGATTGAGCTTTTGTTTCCACGTCATAACCATAAACCTATGATTCGTCACCAGTTATGACCCTCTGTAGCAAATTTGGCTCGTCGCGGACCGAGTCTAACAGATCCTGAGTAATATTAACGCGTTTTTGCGTTTTGGTCGAAATTTACCAATTTTGGTACGAATTTCGCGGTGACCCGTATTTTGCCCAAATCATTAGCAAAAATCGAATGGCAGGAGCCAATCGATATGTTTAACTTATCTAACGGTGAAACGTGAAACGTCGAGTTTGGTCAGTACTATTTTCTTCACTTCATCAATATTTTCGTCTGTTGTTGACTTCCTTGGGCGTCCGGCATGCTCTTCGTCGTTCACATTTTCTCGGCTCTCTGAGAACAATTTGTACCACCGATAAACGTTGCTTCGGTGCAAGGTGCCAGAGTCAACATTCAGAATGCGTCCGCGAACTAAATTTTTTTTTTTACACAAAATTTGATACAGATTCGTTGATCCATTTTTTTGAAATAGGCAAAAATCGAAGACGAATCAAAACATGCAAGCAAAACAGCTGTCACAAATTAACTAAACATTTAAAATGACCGACTTTGTCAGCATAAGTGAGGGACATGAGTACCAACATAACGCCACAAGAAAATCGAATATACGTAACCTGCGGAAATTCAAAAATCGCGATAATTTTTGAACAATCTCGTACAAACAGACAGATGGACAGATTGACACACGGACATAGCTAGATCAATTCGTCTCGTTCTCTGATCAAGAATATATATACTTTATGGGGTATCCGATGTCTCTTTCTGCGTGTTACAAACTTCATGAGAAACTTATAATACTATTCACTGCGTAAAGAGTATAAAAAAAAACATACACATTATGGTTGCAGATCCTAGAAAAATACCTGATAATTTATTTCGGCATCACTAGGAATATCCCTAGAAACCTAATATCTGCTACTACTCACTACGAACTGTCGTCCGATCACAGCCCCGTCTGTTTTGTACTATGCGAATACTCTGTTAGCTGTAGGCCAATCACTTACCCTTGTCGAATTCAAATCGATGCACAAAGGCGATATATTGAAAATCTAGCGTCTACATGTACTAGATTGTCATTCTGGAAAGCTCAGAATGATCTGAAAACTCCCGTCGAAGTGGACTCTCTCAGACGAAGATAAAGCCAAAATATTTGCTGAACATTTAGAAAGTGTGTTCCAACCTAATGCATCTGCAAACAATTTTGTGCTTCGCAATCAGACACATATACCTTATCCTTGTATGAATCCGCTAAAAACCAGTTCATGTGAAATTAAAAAAATTATTCAATTGCGCCTAAGTCCGAAAAAAATCTGCAGGTCATGATACTATTGTGCCAAAAATGTTAATTGAACTCCCCAACTCGGCAATAGCGTTTCTCACAAGATTATTTAACGCCATTCTTCGAATCAGTTACTTTCCGTCTCAGTGGAAAAAGTCAATCATCATAATGATTCCAAAACCAGGGAAGGATAAGTCAATGGCTTCTTCCTACGGGCCCATAAGTCTGCTTCCATGCCTTGTCAAGTTGTTTGAGAAGATAATTATAATTAAACTTAATCATCATCTACAAACAAATAACATAATCCCAATTCATCAGTTCGGGTTTCGGTTAAAACACGGAACAATAGAACAAGTCAACAGAATTACTACCGAAATAAGAACAGCATTTGAGTTACGAGAATATTGTACAGCAGTATTTCTTGATTGTAGCTCAGGCTTTCGATCGAGTATGGCTTGAAGGCTTACTTTACAAAATAAAACAATTGCTTCCCCAAAATTTTCACAAAATTTTGGAGTCTTATATCGAGAATCGAGTTTTCGTAGTGAGACATAATACTGTTTTACAAACGAATATAAAATTAAAGCGGGTGTCCCACATGGAAGTGTTCTGGGACCTATTCTATATATACTATATACTGCAGATTTACCAACAAATCCTCGAATTGTCACTTCTACGTTCGCTGATGACACAGCTATAATCAGTCGAAACCGCTGCCCAGTTAAAGCTGCATCAGACCTGGACAATCATCTTAAGATAATTCAAGATTGGCTATCTAATTGGAGGATAAAGGTTAATGAGCAAAAATGTAAGCATGTCACATTCACACTAAACCGAAAGACTTGCGTTCCTGTATCATTAAACGGAGCTACAATTCCTCAAACCCAGATCTTGGTGTTCACTTAGATAGGCGTGTCACTTGGCTGAAGAACATTAAATCAAAAAAAAATTCAGATGAAGCTTAGAGCACTAAATCTCCACTGGCTAATGAACACAAGATCTGGTCTGCGACTTGAATAGAAGGTTCTTCTGTATAACCCCATCATTAAACCAATTTGGACATACGGTTCAGAATTATGGGGCACTGCAAGCGCGAGCAAAGTTGAGGTCATTCAAAGAGCTCAATCCAAAATCCTTAGAACAATAACAGGCGCTCCTTGGTACATCAGAAACGTAGACATCTACCAAGATCTTAATGTACCGCTGGTAAAAGATGATTGTTCGAATCGTAAACATTACTATGCAAATAAACTTGTGCAGCATATTAATCCACTAGCCAGAGCTCTTGTTAACACAAGTAACTCATCTCGTGTCTGTCGCATTGATCGTCCAGCCCATACGTTAAGTTAGAGGCCCGTAATATTATGTTAACCCCTTCTTTCACTTGTGGGAAGGGTAAATAATTATATAGTTTGTAAGAGTCTAAAACTTTTTGTTCGTCCTTAATTTTAATATAATATTAAAAAAAAAAAAAAAACATTATGGTTGCCACACGTCCCGTGTTTCAGGCATAATTTTAAACGTTCCGCCGGCACAGACTTTTCCCCTTATTTGAACCTTATTTGATTTATTATTTAAAAATCCCTATCACACACGGTTGATTAACATTGACAATCACGCACCGCGATGTCGAGTCGAAGAAAAGAGAAGTATTAATATTAACGTACCCGACGTACCCGATAAGCCGATGTCGACCGATACGATAGTACCCACCCGCTCGCACACCCTCTCAAAAATTGCTCTCTCACAATTGACGTCACAAAAAGAAAGTGTGTAAAATGCCACACATTTAGTGGTTGAACATAACGTGAAAATGAACTGAAAAAGTCAATTGATTGCGCTCTCAGCTGGTGTATCAAGGAATTGGAAAATCGAAAAGAAATTTATTTAAAGCAAAAAACAATGCTAAACGTGTTACTCGTACCATTAAGAACCTTTTTGAGTTCTTAGAAACCATATATTAAGGGCATCGAACTGGCGCCACCTTCTAGTTTTTGTAAGCATGATTTTAGCGCCAATTGATTTTGTTTACATTTTCTGTCAATCTCTTCATACGTAACGTTCTTGTTAAATTATTCCTTATTGCAGACACTATAAGTTGTACAAATAAGTTTTAAGGAATTTTCAAAAGTTGGCATAACTAACACTAAATCGCATCGGAAGATCTGGCCACTCTATCCATGTTAAAGCGTCACCATTTCTCGCCAAAAATCCCTATGTGATGCTGAAGTGTAAACAACAAACTTTCTTTGTGCTCTAAACATGTCAACTTTTGTGCCGACAAAACTCAATTTGCGGGAAGCGCTCCTTTTTTGTTTTCAAATGAAGAAAATACAGCTGATGGACATCGATTACTGTGTGAAGCATATGGGCAACATACTCCATCAACAAAAACATGTGAGTACTGGTTCCGGCGTTTTAAAAGCGATTTTGACACCAGCGACAAGGAACACAAAGGGAGGGGGGTAAAGTTTGAGGACGCTGAGTTGGAGGCGTTATTGGAACAAGATTCATGCCAAACTCAAAATGAGCTCGCTGAAACCTTGGGAGTGACTCAACAAGCAATTTCAAACCGTATCATGGCCATGGGTATGGTACAAAAACAAGGCAATTGGGTTCCTTATGAACTCAAGCCAAGAGACGTCAAACGTCGGTTTTTGACGTGCGAACAACTGCTCCAAAGGCATAATCAGAAGGATTTTTTGCATCGAATTGTGACGGGCGACGAAAAGTGGATCCACTACGACAACCCAAAGCGCAAAAAAATGGGGTAAGCCTGATCATGCATTAACTTCAACGGCCAAACCGAAAATCATGGCAAGAAGCTAATGATGTGCATCTGGTGGGAATCGAAACCATCACTGGGGATCGTTACAAACAACAATGATGTAATTGAGCCGAGCATTGAAGCTCAAACGCCCCCAATATGCCAAAAGACACGACAAGTTATTCTCCTTCACGACAACGCACGACCACATGTTGCAAAAGTCGTTAAGAAAAATTTGGATGCACTAAAATGCGATGTCCTACCCCACCCACCGTATTCACCAGACATTACTCCTTCCGACTACCACTTGTTCCGGTCGATGTCTCATGGTCTGACCGAGCAACACTTCACTTCTTCAAAAGACGAGACATTTTTCCAACGCGGAATCCGTGTGCTGCCTGAAAATGGGAAAAATTCGTAGGTAATGATGGACAGTATTATGGATAAAATGCGTTGTATCAGTTCCTCGGAATAAATCTTCAAAGTCACTAAATCCACAAAACTTATATGTACACACAATATCAAACAAAATGAGTAATTCAAGTGATAGTGACACAATTAATTCGTCTGGAAGAGGTAGTAGTGGAACACCTTTCAAGAAAGCCAAAAGACTTACAAAATATAATCAGAACTCGGAAAATAATTATTCTTGGTTAAGACCACTAAAGGAAAACGCGTCCTGTAATCTGTGTGAGAAAGATTTCTCTTGTGGTCATGGTGGAATAACTGATGTAAAGCAACATGCATCCACTTAATCTCACATAATTGTTGTAATAATGCTATCAGTGAATTCCCTGATGTGACTTACATTTCACGAAAAAATTCGTTGGTTGTCGTCTAACGATAGTTGCAAATAAAGAAAATGTCATTAAAAAAAATATAATTGTTTTTACCACTAGGGCGGCAAGTAGCCTTTATAAATATTGTATTTTTCTAAACCTGAGAAATTTGCCTCGGAAGACAAGATTACTGCTGGAGAACTCGCATCTATTTATCACACAGTAAAACATTCTCTTATAGTGTATTCAGACAGGAGCTATATCACGATTTTTAACTGAAACTGCGATAAGTGTTCAGGCTGCTGTTTTTTTTGTTTTGCTAATACACGAGAAATTAAAATGGAAATTATGTGAAAAATACATCATTAAGAACAATTCGCAGTGTATGCAAATAATTCTTGCAGCTTCCTTTTTCATTCCTGCTACTTATTTTATTAAAATTAAAAAAATCAGCCAAGTGTGAGTCAGACTCGCACACGGAGGGTTCCATACCATCGTACAAGTTTTTTTGCTTAAAATATTAAATTATGTGCATATTCAACAGCCTTAAAGTATACTACAATTACAGCTTAAAAGTATACTAAAAAAAAAAATTTTAAACAAAAGGTTAAATTAAAGAACAATGCTTCTAAAAATGTGTATTTTTAGTATTTGTCGCTCTACACACAAGTGAATTACACACTCTACCTATTACGGTTCATGAGATAGAACAGGAGACGGACGGACATCGTAAGCTTAGTAATAGGGTCCCATTAGCTACCTATGGGTACGGAACCGTAAAAATAATACTATTCACTGCTTGAAGAGTATAAAAATTACAATTTAAAATTTACTTCAAATTATTATGTGCAATAAGCAGCTGTTTAATTTTGGTACCCTACGAAATCACATAAAAAGTTGGTTACAATGCAAAGCGTTGGCAACGATTGCCAAAATGTTAGCAGCGCTGCGCAGGCTGACCATTCCCTTACAGCAGTTTAACCTCTGTTCTAAATTAACTGAGGTATAGACGGTCGTAAAATTCTACAACAATTTCGTCATTTTCCTTGTTGCTGTTGTTGAATTAGACCACCGCATCAGACCTACATAGCGCAAGTTCTCTGTCTGAAGACAACATTAGTTACAAAAACTTCGATAGTTCACACAAGTTATTAACATATATCTGCAGTGATTCAAAAAACGCGAAGGTTTTAACTGCGGAAGAACAATATATGAAGCTATAGTATGTCAAATATTAGCCAAAGAGTCCGTTAAAAATATTTTAAAGACCGTTCAAAAAAAAAATATATATACTTTTCAATAGCAACCGGTGCGAGTCATAAAAGCAACAGAAAAAGTTTACCAATTGTTTCCGCTTCGGAGTAAAATGGACTTTCATTAAAAAAAGTTTCCCATTCTCCGCTGACAACACTAATGTAAGCTTCGGCAGAAACTATTCGATTTATTCGCTTTTGTTAGCTGAAAATAATAAAATTATTAAAGCTGCTTGTCCCGTCCACATACTACAATGCTACCAATTCTAACAAATTGGAAGTGATTTTGAAAATTTCCAGTTACTTCAGTAGATCTTCGAAGCGAAGAGTGAACTTTCAACTCCAATTCGATGTACTTGTTGTATTGAATTGGATGTTGAAATTAATTAATTATTATCAGTTATTTAATCTTTGGTTTTGCTCTGTGCTTAACGTTGTAAGTAAATTTTATTTTTTATTTTTTTTTGTTGTAATCTTTGCATTGCATGTACTTTGGAAAGTGTGCATTTTTCATTTTCATTTTTGTTTTTTAGTTATATTAAATAATTATATTTTTAAGTAAAAATTCATTGTTGTATTATGAAGTGTAAAAATAAATCATTTACTCCTAAATGCCGCACTGTAGCTTGTTGGTGGTGTGATAATGCGGCCCATGTTGCCTGTGCGGATATCAATGGAAGATTTGCCGATATTATTGATCCAAATATCGGCCTTCGTTGGTCTTGTCCTAATTGTCGGTCTGATGAGATAGATTTTCGTAAATCTATTACGTTAATGCGTAATGCTTACAATGATCTAGCGAAAGACTTTCGGGGCTTGAATGATAAGTTCACAGCTTATGATGAGTTTTTTAAAGATATTAAAATCATTATGCATTTGAATCTAGAAGAGATCAGACGTGCTATCAGCAACTCCGCCCTCAGAGAACTAATCCAGCATAAATATATTAGAAAAGCCAATAGCTTCAATAATAGATAAATAAACACCAAAACGAAAAGAGAAACGTTACCTTACTGTAACAACAAAACCAATTTTATTTCTAGTATGGCGATAACAACAACAATATTACATAGCTAGGACAATAACAACAGCAAAAGCTAGCAGTAGTTCTTAATAACAACAACACCAACGGTTGTTTTTTGGGGCTAAACTCTCAAAAACAAGTATGGTTACTTTACCATTCGAGACTGCTTGTCCCTCTAGAGCTGAAGAGAGAACACGTTCTTGCTCTTCGGCTTTTCTAGCCCCAGCGACAACAAGCATGTAAACTTGGAGCACACAGTGCATCTCGCCAACAACTTCTATACCACCGACTACAACGTCATCAATAACCAGCACAACCCAAAGTTTATACACAACAACTGTAACATCAACCGCTACCACAATATCTACTTTCACATCATCTACTTCAATTACATTACCAAAGGCTCAGGTAGAAAATCAAAACATTGAAAATATTCATCAAAACAATTTAAAAACAATAACTAAAAGAAACCGAGATACATCAGAAAAACCATATGAACAACCAAAAAACAGTAAAAATCAAAAAAGTAAAAATATCGCACAAAAGCAAACGGTACAAAACTCAGCACAAACAACTTTACAGCAGTACTGGTTAAGCAAACCCACCTCGTCATCAAACATATTCGAAATACTAGCAAGAACGGATGAACAAAACGACAACAACAACAACGAAGCAACGCACAGTGGTACAGAAACGCCAATATCACCTCAAAAAGTAAATACACAAAAAATCAATAAAACCCCCCAATATACGTACAAGATGTCGAAAACATAACCAAACTAACAAGTGCTCTCAAAAAAATTGTTGATAAAAACTTTACATTAAAAACCCTGCCAAAGAATAAAGTAAGGATTCAAACTACTGAACCTAAATACTACCGTAAACCAAAAGAGGAAAGAGGATTCAAAGTGGTATTAAGACACCTACATCCCGACTCCGATAAAGAAGACATTAAAACTGAACTAAATGACCTAGGGCACGAAGTTATAAATATTCATAATATCCAGCATAAAACTACTAAGGCACCCCTTCCGATATTTTTCAATAATGCAGACATTTACAACATAACAGACATGCTTCAAACCAAAATAAAATTTGAACCACCACACCACAAAAGAAAACTTTCTCAATGTACAAACTGCCAAAAACAAACTGCCGGATATGTGTCAAGTGCGCTGGCAAACACAAGACGATAGAATGCAACTTAACACTACTGAACGACCAACCCAAATGCGCACTCTGCGGCGGCAACCACACCGCTAATTATTAGGTTGGTACAAAAATAATGGCCGTTTCCATATTGTTTATTTTTGTGCATGAATTTCTGAATAAATTTTTTAATGGATGTGGTCATCATGCAATATGTCGTTTTAAAGCGCGTTTTTTTTTTTTTTCTTTTAGACTAATTATCTTTTTATTATCATCATACGTTTCTGATTTCCGACCAATTTTTGTGATGCTATCAAAACAAGAAATTCGCTTTATTATGCTACCGGTATAAATAAACTTGTTTCTCGTTGGCAAAAATGTATTGATTGTAATGGTGTTTATTTCGATTAATAGTTTATTCTGAGCTGAGTTACGTTCATTTAAAGTAGCTGTTTGAAAACGGCCATTATTTTTGCACCAACCTAATATAAAGGATGCGAAATCTATAAAACACTAAAAATACAACGATTCCCCCAACTAAGAGAAAAAATCCCATTACACAAACCAATGAACCAATAACTAAAGATATAAACACACTAACACAATCAGGAATAAGTTATCCCAAATCATCAATCGATCACAACCTACTGTTCGCCAGCCCATGGCCACCACTCAAACAAACAAAAACAATGATACGAAAACCATTGACAACATGCAAGAAAGTAAGCAGGAAATTAACACACAATCAAATGACATACAAGAACTAAAATCTATAGTAAAAGATTTAGTTCTACAAGTAAACAACTTATTTAAGATCATAACCATCCTTCTACCTAACCAAGCCTTACTAAACAACCAAAATGACCAGTGAAATTAGAATAATAGTGTGGAACGCTGACGGCTTAAGTCGCCATATTCTTGAACTGAAACAATTTTTAAATGACAATCTTATTGACATCGCACTTATATCAGAGACTCATTTTACGAACAAGCATTGCATCCAAATACACGGGTACGATATATTGGCAACCAACCATCCAGACGGATCTGGAGACGGAGGAACAGCTATTATGATAAAAAACAATATGAAATACACAGAGTTGACCACTATAAAACAGATCACATTCAGTCAACAATTATTCAAATAAATGACACTGCTGGACCAATCAACATGGCTGCATTATATAGTCCACCAAAGCACAAAATAACAAGTGACCAATATCTGGACTATTTTAAAAATCTCGGACACAGATTCCTTGCTGCAGGTGATTTCAATGCAAAAAACTTAATATGGGGATCAAGAACAACAACCGCTAAAGGCAAACAATTATACTCGTATAATGCTATTCAGCATATTAAAGCTAGACACCTAAGCACTGGAGAGCCAACTTACTGGCCAACTGACCCCTATAAAGTCCTGGATCTAATCGACTTTTGCATAACACGAAACATTAATGAGCATGCATTAACAATCAAATCAAAATTCGAATTATCATCAGATCACTCTCCAATCCAAATTGACTATAATTTCAAAATCACTAGACAAAATATCAATAACAAAATGTACAATAAAAACACCGACTGGGAAACCTTCCGTGAACACATTAACAACACACTTCAAACGCAAATCACTCTCAATACAACAGAAACCATCGAACAAACTATAATCCATATAAACGACATAATAAATGAAGCACTATATAAATCGACACCACCATTAATAAAAATAACACTTAGAAATTACACATCCCCAAGAGTAAGGAAACTTGTAGAGGAAAAAAAAAAGACTCCGGAAAATATGGCAGACCCCGAAGACAAAAAAAAAAATAAACAGAGCGAGAAAAATACTTACAACCACACTTCTTAAAGAAAAAAACAATCAGATAGCAAATTACCTTCAAACCCTTAGTCCAACATCTGAAACGAACTACTCATTATGGAAGGCAACTAAATCGCTAATATCAAAAACACCGCACCAACCTCCGCTGAAGAAAACGAATGGTTCTTGGGCTCGGACTTTGAAGACACATTTACATTGAATATTCCAACCAACACTAGCTTTCCAACCTTTAATGCAATTATATCGACGAATTATATAATAAGAAACATCACACCACGAGAAATATTCCTCTCCATAAAAAATCGAGTGAACTGTAAAAAATCACCCGGATATGATCAACTGACTGGTAAAATAATAAAAGAGCTACCCAGCAAAGCTATAAGTTTCCTTTGCAAACTAATTAATTTTATACTAAAAACTCAACACTTTCCATTACTTTGGAAAATCGCAGAAATAATCGCTATACATAAACCGGGTCCAGATCCAGTACTACCATTATCTTACAGACCCATTAGCTTACTTCCGATTCTGAGCAAAATATTTGAAAAGCTACCACATGACAGAATAAACCCAATATTAAAAGACAGGCGTGCAATTCCAGATCATCAATTCGGATTCCGACAACAACACTCGACGATACAACAAGTCCATAGGGTGACTCAAAAAATATTACCAGATCTAGACGAAAAAAAATACTGCGTAGGTGTTTTTCTTGATGTAGAAAAGGCGTTCGACAAAGTTTGGCATGAAGGCTTATTACACAAACTACAATACCAGTTACCACAACCTCTATATAACATAGTAAAAAGTTATATAACTGGACGATACTTTTATGTTAAATACAAAGACTGCCGATCATCGTAAGACAAATCAAAGCTGGAATTCCACAAGGAACCGTTCTAGGGCCACTACTATACAGTACATATACAGCAGACATACCCACCCCCGCAGACGAATCATCAATGATCGCTACATTTGCGGATGACACCGTTCTTTTGCATTCCAACAAAGACTTCACGAAAGCTAAATCAGATATGCAACTCATAATAGATACAATGGTAACCTGGTTCAATAAATGGAAAATCAAAATAAATGAACAAAAAACTGTCCATGTCATTTACACAACGAGGACAAGATACCAACCACAGAAGCTCCAAATCAACCAGACGGATATTCCCACTGAAAACGTGGCAAAATATCTAGGAATGCATATATACAACAAATTAAATTGGAAATTTCACATTCAAAAGCAAAGAGACCAAATCAAAATAAAATTCAGACAATTATATTGGCTTCTCTTAAAAAATTCAGCCTTATCAACTGACAACAAACTGCTAATATATAAGACCATTATCAAATCCACCTGGACTTATGGAATTCAGCTATGGGGCACAGCAAAGTCAACAAACATATCACTTTTACAAAGACAACAATCAAAAATATTAAGAATGTTAATCAATGCTGAATGGTATATCCGAAATGACGACATTCATCGTGACTTACGAATACCACCAGTGAATGAAGTAATTAAACAAATGAGCAGAAAACACCAATTAAAAAGAGCAAACCATGTAAACAACGATATAAGTAATCTTCCGATTGACGAGCTCACAAGAACCAGACGGCTTAAAAGGACAAGGCCAGTAGATCTGGCACTATAAAGTTTCTAATAAACAAATTTCTAAAATCTAAAAATTTGTTGTCTAGATTTATTCAAAAAATTATTGTCAACCCTTTCAGAAACATGTATAAAGTGTCTAATATTAATAGATAAGAAATACAAAAACAATTGGGAAATTAAAAAAAAAAAAAAATCTAAAAAAACCTAAACGAAAACGGCGTCATTCGCCTAAATCAAAAACTTCTTTGTCACTTTTAAACATACCACCTCCATCAACCCCCACTATTTCAATACCTCCCCCACTATTCTATACCTACCCCCACTATTTCTATACCTACACCTACTTTTACTACACCAATGGGGCAGATGGAAGTACCGGTGAACTTTCATAAGAATTCTTATGCATCTGTTGTGCAGCATGTTGCGGCAGAAATAGCACAAACACTCGAGCTTCAATTGGTCCTAAGCAACTTGTCGCTGTTCCTCCTTCTAAATCTATTTTTGTGTCTAGGTTAACTGAAGATACTTCGGAAGCCGATATTAATCACTACATTCTATCTAAACTGCCAACAATTACAAATGTGAATACCACTAAGTTTAAATTTTCTTTTAAAATGACAATTTCGTCTTTTAAAATATCCGTTCCCCCTGAATACTGTAGTGAACTGTTAGGTCTGAACTTTTGGCCGGCCGGTTGTGTTGTTCACGAATATAACCTTAAAAAACGTGCAAACACTGGTATCATTGCCAAACTTCCCCCAACAAAGTCTACAAAAAACTGATTTCTAGTCGCCCTCAAGGAGCCCTTCCTATGGATCCATCTAACCTCAGTTTGATCATTCATTTTCAGAATGTCAGAGGTTTAAACTCTAAAGTGAATAGACTTTTCACTAATAGTTTCTCTTTTCATTCAGATGTAATTGTGTTTGTAGAAACATGGCTTCGTTCAGATGTTCTGAATTCCGAATTGTTTAACAATAATTACTTAACGTTTAGGAAAGATCGATATGATCGCGTTGGTGGTGGAGTTCTGATTTCTGTTAGAACTTCTTACTCTTCTGACTTGGTGTCTATTGATAATATTGATGACATTGAGTTTATTTGTGTAAAGATTTCATTTTCCAATTCCAATTTATTTATTACATGTTCCTATATGCCACCTGCTTCTGATAACTTTGTTTACTTATCACATATGACAGCTATTAAGAATGTTTTGTGTTTTATCAAAGGTACTGATAAGTTCTTAATCATGGGAGATTTTAATCTTCCAAATATTTCTTGGACAGCCTCTGATAATTGTAATTCTGTGAGTTTGTCGACTTATTGCTGGATCTTTCCCTTCAGCAAGTAAACTACATAGCTAATAACATTAACCGAATTTTAGATTTGATTTTTGCCGACAGCATAAATGATGTTTCCTTATTTCGAAGTAATCCTCTTTCCACTCCAGAGAATGCTTATCTTCCGACTTTGGAATTAAACATCATTCTGAATGGGTTTGGATTTCCAATAATCCTTCTAATTTGCTTCCTACATCAATACGTATTTTCTGCTTCAAACAAGCCGACTTCTTTAAGCTAAATTCTTTACTTATAGCCACTTACTGGTATATGTATTCATGTGATAATGTTGAACCAGCTGCAAAGATTTTTTATACAACTATGAAAAATCATTTCAAAATATGTGTTCCGAAAATTAAACTTAAACAAAACCCACATAAGCCACCTTGGTTTTCTCGTAATTTTATTATATTAAAAATTTATTCATTATATTAAAAATGATTAAGGCCTTAATCATGGGAGATTTTAATCTTCCAAATATTTATTGGACAGCCTCGGATAATTGTAACTCTGTAATATCATCAGTAAGCTGTGAGTTTGTCGACTCATTGCTGGAATTTTCCTTTCAGCAAGTCAACTACATAGCTAATAACATTAACAGAATTTTAGATTTGGTCTTTACCTTTGGTTTTCCTCCCAAGTTAGTTAGCTGGATTACATCCTATCTAACTTCCAGAACCCAAAGAGTTATTTTTATATCTAAGACTATTTGTGTAACTTCTGGTGTCCCTCAGGGTAGCCACCTTGGCCCATTATTATTCAATATTTTTATAAACGATTTGCCATACAACATTCTAACGTCTTAATGTACGCTGATGATGTTAAGTTATGCTTATCTATTTTATCTCCGGTCCAACAAATATTTCTTCAAGAAGATCTTGATTCCTTATCTCAGAGGTGCGCCAAAAATTATCTTTCGCTTAATTGTGACAAATGTAAAATAATGTCCTTTTACCGTAAAAATTTAATTGTAAAAAGCTAATAATCGCACACTCTAGAACATATCACACAATTCAGTGATCTGGGTGTGTTGATGGATCCAAAGCTGAATTTTGGGTCGCATATCTCTCGTATCATCTGTAAAGCTAGAGATGTTTTAGGATACATTAAATGTTGGTCTAAAGAGTTTAATGATCCTTACACCACCAAATTATTATTCACTTCACTGGTTAGACCCATCCGTACAGGAACAACGACAGATATATGTCCTCCATCTAACATGCTTGTAACCTCAAATGTATCTTCTGCCAGTGCCCTACACTTATTTCCTCAACAACAAAGTGCAAAAATTAATGTGAAGCCTAAGGCACAAATGTCTCAATGAAATGAAACAATTACACAAACCAATTCAATTCGTATTCATAATGCGTGTCATGAGTGATGCAACCACAAAATTCTAATGAAACGATGATGGTGAATTTGTTACAGACCCTGAATCAAACAATTCAAATTTCAATTCAAAATTCTTTTCAAAAGATGATGAAAATCCAAATGAAAATTTTGGATAAGATAAATTCCCTATAATGACTCATATAAAATTAACTCACTGGAACGAAAATGGTGTTTCGCAGCACAAACTAGAGATCATTAAGTATCAAGAGGACAGTAATGTAGCTGTGATGCTTGTCGCCGAGATTCACTTGACTAGCAACAACAACTTCCTCATACCTATCTAGTTTATACAACAAATCATCCGGATGGAAAAGCCCATGATGGTACATGCATAATTTTAAGAAATCGTATAAAACACCAGTCTCTGGAGCCTTACTCATCCAATTATTTACAAGCAACGTGGATTCGGATGCAAACGCGTCATGGTAATCTGACGTTATCTGCTGTACATTGTTCTCCACGTTTTTCAATATCTCAAGACACGTTCAAAAATTTCTTTGTTAGCCTTGGAGAACGATTTTTGGATCCAAGAAAAAATCCTGATATTATTGACTTTGGTATCACAAGAAATATACCTAGAAACCTCATATCAGCAGTTACTCATTATGAACTTTCATCCGATCACTCACTCGTTGATATTCTTTTACTCGATTAGCCAATAGCTGAGGATCACCCGTATAGACTTATATCAAACAAAACAAATTGGTTGCAATACAAAAAATACATAAGTACTCACATTAAAATTACACCTGCGATCAACTCTGAAATTGATATCGACAGATCAGTGAATGAGTTAAATTCGAGATTGGTAGCTGCAGTTGAGATCTCAACGCCTGCGATAGTTGCGCACAATTCAGCAGAAAATCATTCTCGGATCGGGATATGGAAGAACTAGTGGCTATTAAACGACGATTGAGAAGAGAATGGCAACTGCATAGATTCCTAAACAACAGCTGAAAACTGCAACAAAAAAACTATGGAAAGCACTTGAAAGTGATAAAGCGCTATATTGATAATCTATCACCTACGTACACTAGATTATCACTCTGGAAAGCCCAAAATTCATTAAAATTCCTGTAGAACTGGATTCACCTATTAGAGACCGATTTGGTAGTTGGGCACGTTCAGATGAGGAGAAGGCTAATGTATTTGCCAACCATTTGGAGTATATTTGTTCCAACTAAATTCACCTACAAACAATTTTGTTCTTCCTCACCAGACAATCTTAACTTATGCAAATATGTCTCCATTAAAAACAAGCTCTAGGGAAATCGAATCAATTATAAAGACTTAACTGAATCCCAAAAAATCTGCAGGTTATGATTGTATTGTGCCAAAAATGATAACCGAAATTCCAAACGCAGCAATAGCATTTCTCTCGTATCTTTTTAATGCTATTATCATAGTATCGGATACTTTCCAATGCTATGGAAGAAATCGGTTACCATAATGGTTCCAAAACCCGGGAAGGATAGGACATATTCTTCATCATATAGACCTATAAGTCTGCTTCCATGCCTTTCTAAACTATTTGAGAAGATTCTTATAGTCAAGCTCAACCACCACTTTCAAATGAGTAGTACAATCCCTGATCATCAATTTGGATTTAGAGCAAAACATGGTACGATTGAGCAAGTCAATAGGGTTACTTCGGAAATAAAAACTGCCTTTGAAAATCAAGAATATTATTCAGCAGTATTTTTGGATGTAGCACAAGCGTTTGATCGAGTATGGCATGAAGTTTTGATTCACAAAATTAAATGACCGTAGTGACATAAAAATTTCATAACAACTGAAATTATGATAAAGGCAGGCGTTCCCCAAGGCAGTGTTCTGAGACCAACTTTATATGTTTTATTTACTGCAGACATTCTAAAATCTACTCAAATTGGCACATCGACTTTTGCCGATGACACTGCCATTATCAGCCGCTCCTGTTGCCCAGTTAAAGCTTCTAAAGTCCTGGATAATTATCTTAAAATCCTCCAGGAGTGATTATCTAACTGGAGAATTACGGTCAATGAGGGGAAATTTAAGCACATTACATTTACATTGAATCGTCGGACACAACTCAAGATGAAACCTATCTTGGTGTTGACCTGGACAGAAGTCTCGCGGGTAACATCGAAGTTATACAAAGAGCACAATCCAAGAAACTTAGAACAATTACAGGAGCTCCATGGTATATCAGGAATGAAGACATTCACAAAGACCTGGAAGTACCAACAGTAATAGATGAATGTTCAAAGCGTAAAGGTCTTTATATGGACAAACTAGCTCGACACGTTAATTCCATAGCCTGAGCTCTTATCTATACAAGGAGCTCATCTCGTCTGAATCGTAACGATAGACCGGCGCGTTTGCTTACTTAGAGGCTCGTAGTGGTACGTGAATCCCTTCTTCTTCCTTGCAGGAAGGACACAAGTGTATTAGTTGATAAGAGCTGAATTATTATTGTTAGTCCTATTCATAAATTTATATAGGAGATACAATAATTAGCAAAAAATTAAAAAAAAATAATTTTAAAAAAAATTTGGAAATAAAGGAACTATTTGGAAACTTGCAGTGGCGATTCCAGTATGATAACGTTCCAATCCACACTGCTAGAGTCGTCAAATCCTAGATTGAAAGCCAAAAAGAAGAGTTGCTAAACTGGCCACCGTACTCGCCTGATCTGAACATTGTTGAAAATGTTTGGGAATGGCTTGTACGCAAGATTTTGTCTTTACCGACAGCATAAACGATGTTTCCTTGTTCGAAGTAATCCTCTTTCCACCCCAGAGGATGCTTATCATCCGACTTTGGAATTAAACATTCTGAATGGGTTTGGATTTCGTTCCAATAATCCTTCTAATTTGCTTCCTACATCAAGACGTGTTTTCTGCTTTAAACAAACTGACTTCTTTAAACTAAATTCTCTTCTTATAGCCACTGACTGGTCTTATTTGTATTCCTGTGATAATGTTGAACTATCTGCAAAGTTTATTTATACAACTATGAAAAATCATTTCAAATTATGTGTTCCAAAAATTAAACTTAAACATAACCCACATAAGCCACCTTGGTTTTCTCGTGATTTAATTACATTAAAGAATTTAAAAAATAGACTATTTAAAAAATTTAAAAGGTCCGATTTGTATGCTGATTATACTAAATAGGCTATATCCCGCTATAATGTTCAACACCTAAACAATTTCTGCTATCAGTCATACGTGACACATGTTAAAGAGGATATTAAAAGACATTTTAAAAAATGTTATAACTTTATTAACACGAATTGCAAGTTGGATATATTCCCATCCTGTATGAAATTAAATGTTCTTGAATGTTGCAGCGGTGGAGAAATTTCCAATCTTTTAACGAACTTTTTCCAAAGCACTTTCACGAATTTCAATAATGATTTTGATAGTCCATACCCACATCATATTCCTCAATTTAATCAATTTGATGTGCCAGTTATTGATTGTGATACAGTATTACAATATTTAAAATCTTCTAAATTAACGTTTTTACCAGGACCAAATATACCTAATTGTATTCTAAAGCGATGTGTTGATGCTTTGCTTAGACCAATCTGCAAATTGTTTGACTTATCTCTGAATACCTCTGTATTACCTAATATTTGACCTAATATTTGGAAGCAGTCCTATATAATCCCACTCCACAAAAAAGGCAGTAAAGCTAATATATTACATTACCGAGGAATAACTAAGCTCTGCGCTATTCCGAAGTTGTTTGAACATATTATCACCAATCAGGGGCAGCATTTCGTTCTTCATTTATTAAGTACTTCACAACACGGGTTCACCAAGAAGCGTTCAACTACAACCAACTTATTAGAATTTACTTCATTGGTCAATTGTAGTTTTTCACAACAACATCAAATGGATGTCACTAACACAGATTTTAGTAAAGTTTTGACAGTGTTTGTCACTTCGTACTCCTCAATAAACTGTTGTATTACAGCAAGTTGTATCGTGTCTAGGCCGCTATTCGTGTAACTTTTGGTGTCCCTCAGGGTAGCCACCTTGGCCCATTATTATTCAATATTTTTATAAACGATTTGCCATACAACATTCTAACGTCTTAATGTACGCTAATGATGTTAAGTTATGCTTATCTATTCTATCTCCGGTCCAACAAATGTTTCTTTAAGAAGATCTTGATTCCTTATCTCAGTGGTACGCCAAAAATTATCTTTCGCTTAATTGTGACAAATGTAAAATAATGTCCTTTTACCGTAAAAATTTAATTGTAAAAAGCTACCACATTAATGATTACACTCTAGAACGTGTCACACAATTCAGTGACCTCCGTGTGTTGATGGACCCAAAGCTGCATTTTGGGTCCCATATTTCTTGTATCATATGTAAAGCTAGAGGTGTTTTAGGATACATTAAACGTTGGTCTAAAGAGTTTATTGATCCTTACACCACCAAATTATTATTCACTTCTTTGCTTAGGCCAATACTTGAATATGCTTCATGTGTATGGGATCCATAGTTTAAAAAGTATAGTGATAGTATTGAGTCTGTTCAAAAGCAATTCTTATTTTTTGCACTGCGTCACTTACACTGGGATCCCAATATAAACGCTCCATCTTACAAAATCCGTCTTAAACTAATCCGCCTCCCGAAATTATCCAGTCTCTTGGTGTCACATTCTTGCGCAATCTAATTGTAGGCAGCATCTTTTTCCCTTCCTTGCTTGGTAGTATTAATTTTAATGTTCCTTCTCGGGTTACAAGGAATTATTCTCCTATACTTGTTGGTACATGTAAGACTACTTATTTGCAGCATGATCCTTTTAGTGTTTTATGTCAATCATACAATCTACACTATGACCTTGTATCTAATCCTATTTCTTCCCATCAGCTAAAATCTAATCTCTTAACTCTCCTTAACATATAGTATTCTATTAACTACTTAACTTAATTTCGCACACTTTATTTAAATTTATCTTTATAGTGCTTTATGATTAGTATAAATGGCTGATGACATTAGGTCTGTAGCCGTATAGTAGTCAATTAATTTCTATTGCATGTCTACTAATCTCCAGTAGTTCAGTACCGAAGTCACGTGTGGTCGATACCCAGTCTTGCTCGGTTTTTAATGGACCCCAGTTCGCGTGGGCTCCGGGGGGGGGGGGGGGGAAGTGGCGTGGGATAGAAAGTAGATTAGTTAGATAAATGAGATGCAATGGGAAGAAATAGTAAAACATGTTGCTACGAGATTTAGATCTCTTGAGCCTGCAGTGGAAAGAATCATAAAAATATGGCCAGCTATAAAATCTCATTTACTAGAATTCTAGAAATTAAAATGGAAATTGTGCGAAAAATACATGATAGATTTTTTATTCCTGCTACTTATTTTATTGATATTTAAAAAAAAAATTACAATTTAAAATTTTCTTCAAATTGTTTTGTACATAATCAGCTGTTTAATGTCGAGAATGACTATAAACTTGGCAGCTCTGCCGCAGAGTGATTAGCATTATGTACTAATTTACTACAACAACAACAAATTTCATTCATTTTCCCTGTGGTTGTTGTAGATTTGAACTCGAGTTTTGTGCGAGTTCAGCGAGAACTCGAGTTTAGCTTAGTGTGAATAGCCTATAAACCAGAACTCAGCGTGTCCTACTCAATGTAAATTGCGTATTAATTTCTTATCCTTTTTATTAAAAAATCTTCTGTAACTTAAGCAAACCTTGCAAATACAATATATCTGGAATCAGCCATCACTTTAAGATTTGGTATTAAAAATAATAAATTTTTCATTAGAAATCGGCTAACAATGGACTTGATAGATGTGCGAGGAGCGTTGTCTAACACTGAGTCTTGAAATTGGCTTGGCGCCATATTTAAAAACTGAATATTCGCATTCGTATTCGCGAATATGGACGACAGATGTTCGCATTGACGAATGTGTAAAAATTGATATTCGTTACGTCACTACTGTACACTAAAATTAAGTGACAAAGTCTGTGCATTTTGAGATGGGTCAGCCTCAAGAACGACATTCAGTTCGTCGACCCTTAATTGTGGGCGACCTCGTAGTATGTTTGTGAGGTCAAAATTCCCCGTGCGAAATTTGTTATTGTCTACTGCGCAGTAACACAAGAGCCAAATACACTGTTGACGTTTCACGCGATCTGCGATACTGGTTCCACTCATACATCATAATAATGCGAATTTCCGACAAATCAATTTTTTGGAAAATAATTTTTTATGGAAAATTCTGAACATTTTTAACAGGTTAGCGACTTTGTGTGCAGCTTTCAAAAAAAAAAAAAAAAAAAAAAATTGGACTTTAAAATATTCAGCTGTTAAAAAGTAATGAGCTATTAAAGTTGCCAATAGTACCAACTACATATTTCATATTGCTGGCATGGTCAGATACTCAAAAATTTTTGCAGCGAGTGTTGTTGGTTTGTTAACTCACTCAGCAATATTGAAAGCGAAACAGAAAAATTAAGAGCTACACCACAATTTTGAGAGCTAAACAGCAACTTTGAGAGCGAAAATGCAATTTTGAAAGCGATAAAACAAAATTTGAGAGCGAAACACAATTTCGAAGTTCGAATTGTCAAGTTTATGGTATATATGGTTCTTGCTTTTATTAAAAGACTAGGAGTAGCAAGCCCTGGAAGCTAGTGCTCTTTTTTAAAATTTTAGGTCTAGTATTGTATAATATATCTAAATACATATTATGAAAAAATAAATAATAAAAGCTTTGTACATACCTGTTCAATTCTGTAAAATGGCTGAAATACTGTGTCAAAATATTCTCTTTCAATTCGAGATCTCGAATCTGAAGAAGCCCATAGCTGAACTGGATCGGTTGTAATACGAAGATATTTTATGCCTAGTCCTAGAACTAGTACAATACATGTGCCAATTATTAATGTTAACCAAGGATAGGTTGCAAAAATAATTCCACATTTATTGAAAAAGGCTTCCAAAATCACCTCAGTTTTCACACCCAAATGCTCAAAATATCTTGATTGGGCCTTAATGCTGGCATTATCATCAGAGTAACCACTTTCAGAACCATTTTCTAAAAAAACAAGAAAAAATGTTGATGATGAACAAGAATAATAATAATGTCACCAAAGCATTAACATTTTTAATTGAATAATACTGTTGTGAATTTTATATTAAGGGGGTTTAGACAAGATTGCCCTAAACCTTTGAATGTTAAATTTACATTTGACATTTCGTGAACGATCCGTTTTTTTAGCACATGTTAAAAGTCCAAATTTCCAACTTTCCTGGTGGATTTTTCAAAAAATTTCTTTCATATTCTTTTATCTAAATGGCCTATAACGAACACAAAAAAAAAAAAAAAAACAAGACTAACTTTGGCTAAGGCGAAGTTGTAATACTCTTCACGCCCCAGCTAGTGGACCGAGAGTCTTGAAATTTATAAGGTTGGTGGCTATGTCACAGACACTAATAGTGTCCAAATCGATAGTACAAAAAACAAAAAAGTTTTTCTAATAAGAAACTAAATTTGAATCCAGGTTTGTATGGGGGGTACCCCTCCTAGTGGACCAAGGGTCTTGAAATTTTCATGGTTTGTGGATATGAGTCAGAATCTTATAATGTCCAATAATAAGAATATTTATTTCGATCCCAGTTTGTCTAGTGGCACAATTCGGCTGACTCCGACAAATGTACTGCTTAAGGTAAAAAAGAAAGCTCCGTGGAAAATTTCAGTTCTCTAGCTCAAAAACTGAGGGACTAGTTTGCATACATACAGACAGACAGACGGACAGATGGACATGGCTAGATCAACTCGTCTCGACGCGCTGATCAAGAATATATACTTTATGGGGTCTCCGATGTCTCCTTCTGTGTGTTACAAACTTCATGACAAACTTATACTATTCACTGCGTGAAGAGTATAAAAATCAGCAAAATAGGGTAAGCCGTTCTCAACAATACGCTTAAAAAGAAAAGAATTTTCTTGTATTTATTCAGATTTTAATACAAAAAATCCAAATTTTCAACTTTTCCAGTGGATTTTCCAAGTATTTTCTTTCATATTCTTCTAATTGACCTATAATGAATCAGCCAAATAGGGCAAGCCGTTCTCAAGCAATACGCTTAAAAAGAAAAAGAATTTTCCCAATTTTTGGTACCTTTTTGAAAGCTCCTCCCCCCTTGATGACAGCCCTGCTAACCCAGCCCTGACAGTTGGTGCCTTTCTATGTATGAACAATATACGCCTTTCCATTAATAAGCACTATCGTCACTATACTTCCATTAACATCACCTCTTGCTCACCTACAGTAACTTTTTTGTTTAAATTAAAGTAGATCACTATTGGAAACACATTTAAAACTCATGGAGAACAGACACAACCGTACGTGATTAAACCACCCAGATAAGGTTTGTTATGTTTGTGGGAAATACTCGTATATTATTAAATCTCAAGGAAGAGTTCCAACTGACAAGATTAAAAATGCGTATTTACGAAACTTTGGTCATTCAGTGGTGCAAGAAAAGATTGGACCCCGAAATTTGTTTGCACCACTTGCTATGTTAAGTTAAATGACTGGCTTAATGGGAAAGCCGTTTCTATGAGTTTTGCTGTTCCAATGGTTCCAAAACAAGTTGAAAAGTCGTACTACTCCATAATGGCAGCCACTATCCTTCACTACCTATTGCACTCAGTAATTTTAAAAGAAACATATAAAAACATGAAACTAATTTTAGACATAATCAAATACAAAGAAAACTACTGGAAAGTTTGTGCTGATTTGAAAGTTGTTGCTGTATTGCTTGGACAGCAAGGAAGGTTCACAAAGTATTATTGTTTCCTCTGTTTCTGGGACAGTAGAGACACCAAAAATCACTATAAAGTTAAAGATTGGTCAAAAAGAACTGACATTGTTTGTGGTATACATTTCTTGCATTCTCATTTCCCCCCAAATCTTGGGATAGTGAGTGACGAACAAGGTGAACACTTCTACCAGGATATGAAACAGATAGAAGAGCGTTACCAAGGAAGATGGACTGCCAAAATGTTAGCAGATTACTGTTGGTCTATAATGGAAGAGGATCATACTATTCACAAGAGGAGAAAGTTAATATTTACCGAATTTCCAATGCAATTTCATGCTTCTTATATGCTAAGTAATTCATAAATTAAATAAAATAAAGAATATGTGTTTTCATTAATGTTATAATTTTTTTTTTTTTTGTCGCACAGTGCAATCTTCACTAGTAATTTCAGAGATTTAATCCATCGTAACTTTTAAATGGTACGTGTTAGAAGAAAACCGTTAACATTTACGTGTTTTTTTTTTTGTCGCACAGTGTTATTTGCGTGGTGAAGGTGACAAAGTGTCTCCTTTAAACACTTGCAATGACAAAATTCCTCTTACAGGCATTACCACATCATATATTTCCTGAATATATAACTTGGCACTACGGCTTTTGAGTCACGAGATATATTAAAAAGAATGTCGACAATTTTTTGTTACATTTCTGAAAAACCTCAAATTCTGATGACATGTGTCGCCTTTTTAAAAACGTTTTCACGTTTAAAAAAAATATATATAAACACAGGGAATTCACAATGTAAGCAGCTCAAAAAGTAGCTAAATTTTTACAGCAACAACAGGAAAATTACCGAATTTCAGGGTTGCTTTGGGTACTTTGAAGCAACATTTTTCCCTGCTGCAAAAGTGAAAGCAAAAATTTCAGCAGCCAAACTTTGAGTAGTGCTGCCAAGTTTTTGGTCAGGTCCGCCTTTTTTTGTCATTCGCGACATTAAACAGCTTGCATAAAACAATTTGAAGAAAATTTTAAATTGTATTTTTTTTTTTAATATTAATAAAATAAATAGCAGAAATTGTTCAAATAATAGTGATTAATTTAATGTTATTACACAATTAATACTTAAATATGTCTATAGTAATAAATAATGTACATTATCTCAATATTATGACATGGAATGCTCGTGCCGTCATTGCAAAGCGACTTAAACTAGTTGACTTCCTCAGCAAAAATCAAATTCACATCTGTCTTGTTAGCGAAACATGGCTAACGCATAATAACAAATTGTCCATTCCTAACTACCTTGTCTATAGAAATGATAGTGTAACTAATAGAGGCGGAGGTGTTGCTATTATTGTCCACAAATCTATAAAGCATGAACAAATCAAAAGCTTAAACACACATTTTATTGAAAACATTGCCATAAAAATATACACACTCCAATAAATCGCTCAAAATTTATTCGGCGTACTTTCCTGGTCCTTCAGCCAAATGTTTAAACAATTGCATTACTTCATTGACATCCAACACATTAAAAGTATGTTTAAGTCGGACTTGCATAAAATATCTCGATTAGATGGTGACTATATAGTGGGTGGGGACTTAAATTGCAGAAATCAATGCTCACGTTTACACACAAAAACAACACCTTAAGTCATGTGATAAAGAGGAACAAAGTGCTTAAGGCCTTAGCAGGAACTTCCTGCGGAAAGGAGGAGATTTTAAACACCACCTAAAAGGCAATTGGACGTTCTATCCTCAATTATGCCGCTCCTTTATGGTCTCCTTTCCTTAGTGATACTTAATGAGGACATCTGCAAGTAATTCAAATCAACGCCAATCACTTAGAACAGTGACCGATTGCTTCCAGATGGCCAGTACTGACCCTCTCCATCAGGAAGCAAAAGCTTTATTATGGGCGTTATTCCCCCAGGCATATTCGTAGAGATATCAGAACGTACGAGGAAGATATTGCTTCCTTATTAGACAACACTCTTAATAGTAGTCGTTATAAGTCTGGTCGTGATGATCGGAGGGCAGTTGAAAATACTTTAGAGCCAGAATAATGTTGTACTAGAAGGCCGTTCTCCACCTGTTGATGATACTGAAATGCGACTTCGTCGTAGTACTAGGACCACCTTAGCTCACTAAAGGTCGGGTTGGTCTCTTATCCTCTAGTGATACAGGGAGCGCATAAGTCTTTCTGACAATGATTGCTGTCCGCAGTGTGATGGTTCTCTTCACAACACTGTTCACCTTTTCAACCGTCCCATAACACCGAACCAGTTGACTCTAATTGACTTACGGCTTCGACCGATAGAGGTAGCTTCCTTGTTAGGGCTTCATATGTAGGTTCAAGAACCCATTACCCATTTTTGCTAACACTAATTAAGTAACGTAATATTTAATATTAATTCTTTTATTTTTCAATTTTTTCTTTTGTTCCTTCTGCTGCACTCAAATTTCCGTTTTCTTTACCTAATTATTAATTTATTATGCATGCAGCCTCTCTACCTCTACTTGCAGCTCCCTTGCTGTTACAAGCACAACAATAACCACATTCTCATTTCCAAGTAACTCAAAGATAATAATCCCAGTTCCGGTAAACTTGCGAAACGGTGAATTTATTGTCGAAAACGTAAATGTATCCGAACAGTTAAAAATTTGCAGCGATCTTTACAAGGCAGAAAATGTCCAGGCAAACATGGAAATTGCAAATGACTCTTTAGAAGATCAAAGTGCCTACCTTGAACAACAAATCAAAGTAGAAGCGTACGATACATCGCAAAATATAGAGTTCTACCATTTCACTGCCAAATCACCAACCAACAACTATAATAATTAGGGAATAATGAATTTATTGAGAACCAATCATCTCAACTCACAGGAAGTTCGTGAACCATCCCGAATGAATTCGCAGATATATTTCATAAACCTAGTGATCAACGAAGTCAAACACAACATCAAAAGAGAAAATGACGTCCCAATATATACAAAATCTTACAGATATCTCTATACACAAACAGGTGGTCAAATCCCAAATAGACAACATGCTCGAACAAGGCATTATAAGACCGAGTTACTCCGCTTGGAGTTCCCCACTCTGTAATGTACCGAAAAAACTAGACTCCAGTGGAAAAAGGAAATGGAAATAAGTGATCAACTATAGGAAGCTAAACGACAAAATAATCTCCGACCGCTATCCAATCCCAAACATAAACGAAAAACTCGAAAAATTAGGTAGAAGTATTTGTTTCACTTCCTCCACCACCAGATTGAAATGGACAAGAAAGATGTACATAAAATAGCCTCCACGGTAGAAGGTGGGCTCTACGAATTCATTCGTATGCCCTTTGGGCTGAAAAATGCCCCTGCGCTTTCCAACGCGTCATGGATAATGTCTCATAAGAACTAATAGGCCAAACTGGCTTAGTTTATTAAGATGATATCATCGTTTTCTCCACCTCACTGCAAGAGCACATGAGCGAGCTAGCTACGAAAAATGTTCGAAAGACTAAGATCATCCAACCTCAAAGTCCAATTGAATAAATCGGAATTCCTCCGAAAGGATATCGGTCATGTAATTACCATGGAAGGCACAAAGCCCAACCCGAACAAAATCGTAGCCATCCAAAAATTTTCCATACCAGAAACGACAAACAAATCAAATCCTTCCTCGGACTCATGGGGTACTATAGAAAGGTTATCCAAGACTTTGCAAAACGATCTAAATCACTCACATAAGTAAAGAATTACTGGCAATCGTCTGAGCAACAAAGTATTTCCGACCTTACCTTTTCGGTACTAAGTTCAGCGTCATTACAGACCACAAGCGTCTCACTTGGCTTATGAATCTAAAAGAACAGAACTTTATACTTATTCGCTGGAAAATCAAACTGGCAGAATATGACTATGACATTTTCCAGAGGCAGTCAAAAGCATCACCAACGCTGACGCCCTCAGCAGAATACAAATTGATATTAACGTCAATGATCTATCAAACCACGGTACATCAGGTACCACAAATCTTCCGTAGAAGAAAATCTCGATGATGGTAATCCTATTTCTGAAAACCCCCTTAATACTTCAATATCCAACTTATCCTCAAAGAACACCCAAATTCCAGCTTAGCAATCGAGGCACCATTTAAAAACAAGTTAATGCGTACAATATGTGAACCAATATTTCAACAATCCTCTAGCAGTTCCCACGTGGAGCGCCTCCACTCATCACTAACAGAAATCTATTGGATTATACAAAAGAAGAAAAAGATTACAGCATACAATGTGACCACGATGATATTCTGTCAGAAATAATGTGGTGGGAGTAACCACTTCACCTTAAACACCCCGCCACTGCCCCGACACCTCGTCGGCAACGCGATCATAGTGTCGTCTTCCAAAAACACATCTGACATCGCGAAACCTTGTCGCCAACGCGATGAGAGTGCCGTCTGCCTGGTGTTTGCATATGTGCCGAAGCACATCTGTCATAACTTCCTCAGACAGACGTTGACCAGAAGTAACTAGAACATAAGCACAATGTTGCTGAACAATTTGCGGCCTCTTCAGCAGCCGTTTTTAGAAAAGAGATAGAACCGATGATGTTCATCTAAATCAAATTGCAACTATTTATTCAAATTTTCTATAATACCTTACAGACTAATAATTCCAGTTCTCTTATATTTATACCTAGACTAATACATATTTCAAGTTTAGCTCATTATTCAAGTACCTGATAAGAAATAGAGTGCAATAAAAGCTATGGAAAGAAGAGAACACAAGCAAGAAACAAATGCATTCTTCCTCTTCTGAGCTTCTATTACATTAGTAAAAAACTCTTGCTTCCACTATTTATGAACGCCGCACTCTCCCACAACCCGCCGAAGTGAGGTGAACGTGGTGATATAAAGTGGAATGCAACTCCGAGTTGGCTGCATTTCTCCATTATCTGCGACTTCTTGGTCTCATCATGGAACTGCTTAGCCGCCTCCTTTAGCTCTCGAGAAACACCCACAAAGTTGGTAGCATTGTCACAGAAGATGTCACTGCTTAGTACTCGTCGCGCAAAGAATCAAATTCCAATATTTTTGGCGCACAAACGCGCATAAAGCTTGCGATCCTGCATGTAAATTAATCCTGATGCATATGTCTTATCAGCGACTTCACAGCTACGTGATCGTCAGGCAACAAAACTGGATATTTTACCACAAAGGGCACGTTAGCTTTCGATAACCTTCCACTAACTCTAACTATTCGGACCTTTGAGCTTGGATCAATATATGGTGACAATTTTTGAATCTTCGCTGACCTTAACGGTATACCTGCCCTTAAGCCCTCGAACTCCTTCGCAAACGACACTGCTTGGACATTGAACAGTATACAAAGCAACCAGCCTCGTAATTCCCAAACCGTTAGAACCTTCCGTTGCTCCGACTGCTTGGAGACGCAGAACCTTTCTTTCACTTCGACACTGGTCAACCTAGATTTTATTTGCAGCGTAACTCGCCCCAGGATTCCTGCATATGACTGTCCAATGCCCTGTACCACCAGTTTAATCTGTTCTACATCAATATGTAACTTCAATGCTAAACGTGATGTCACGAAATTTAACTGACTTCCTGAATCCAACACACACCTGGCCGTCAGAACCCTTAACCAACGCTACGGCAGTTGCACGTTGAACGATTTGGCAACAGTGCACTGTGTAAGGAACTCGTGCCAGTTGAGCTGCTAGCGTCATTCTTAGTTGACTGGCTAAACTCAGTTTGTGCCTCTTTTGAAGAGGCGCGATGTAACAATTTGTGTTGTGCACCATTCTACAAGTTACAGCGCACTGCTGGACACTCCTTCGTAAAGTGTCTCTTGCTGAAACAAAGTAAGCAACATGATTTACTCTTAACCTCTTGATAACGTTGAATGGGAGAGAGACGCAAGAATTCCGAACAATTCTTTATCATGTTTGCCTTTTCCGACCTTCCACGATGCCCTTGCCTCACTTCTTGATTCGCAAGATTAGTGTACCGATTAATGAGGAACTTCGATAAATCGGTCCAAGCCGATAGCTTCTGACCATCCCAGGCACAGTCCCACTTATCAAAGGTCTCCTCATCTAGCTTGAAACGTACCAACAGCACTACAATTGCATCCAAGATTTCGTCAACAGAGCCTATAGATTACAACGAAGCCAACTGCAGATTCACGAATTGCATTAATGATTCTAAATTCCCTTGCTTACATCTTTTTAAATCAAACAGTTCACGCATATGAGATTGAAATTTAATTGACCGATTTTCGAACCAATCCTTTAAAATGCGAATTGCCTTGGCATAATTGGCTGCCGTTAATTCTAACGATTCTATAGCACTCTAAAACATTATATCAACTAGACCAGTCTGTGTACTTGCCTGAGAATATGGGCAATTTCACCTTAGGTAGTATACTAGATCGAATCACTTGCGATGAGTTTAAGTGCTGTACTCATCCTCATATACTTGCCCAAAACTGCCCTCGTCACTATCACTGCCTTGCCGCTCAATCTCATTTTGCAAAGTGCACAATTGGTTAAAAATTGATTCCACAAGACCTAACCGAGCCTCTAATTCCGACGGAGCCATTGAAGCACAATTTTTTATTACATATACCCTGTTACGTTATAAGAAGTTCAGCAGACCCTCACGTGCGGGATGTACCTCCTTCCTTTGACTCTGGTTCCTTTCCTTTTTTAGGTGCCATCATGCTAATCAATTAATTTGTCTAATACTGAAGCAAGTTAATCAAATTTGTTTTAATCACTATTCCTTAGTGTCAGCCAGAGACAGAATAATACTTTAAATATATTTATTATAACACTAATAGCGTGGTTACACTGCTTCAAATTAGGTGTTTAAAAACTAGGTGTTTACACTGTCTTTTTGTATACAGTCAGATGTTTTTGTTTTGGTTATACATAAAAAGTCAGCCAAGTGTGAGTCGCATTCGCACACGGAGGGTTCCGTGCCATCGTACAAGATTTTTTGCTTATAATATAAAATTATGTTTATATTTAATAGCCTAAAAGTTTACTACAATTAACAGCACAAAAAACAAAAAATTGTTAAACAAAAGGTTAAATTAAAGAACAATGCTTCTAAAAATGAAGAGTTTTAGTATTTGTCGTTCTACACACAAGTGAATTACACACTTGGTGGAAGCACCTTTTCATTTTGGCGTTTGAGGTTTTGTTTCTCAGGGCGAAAGTTAGTGGTTGGTGATCAGATCTACTTAAAGTTCTTGAAGGGAATCAGATAGGTGTCCGTCTTAGGAGAGCACCTAAAGCATAGTCAGAAGCATCAAAAGTTTTTTCGAAATTAGGATAATGAAGCATAACATCATATGATACCAAACAATCTTTTCATTGTTTGAATCCCTCTATTTGTTGCGAAGATAGGTTTATGGTTGTCTCTTTATACAAACTTTTGGGAATTTTCCCAAGTTCTCCACTGAGAATTTCAGTAAGAGCTTTTGCTTTTGCGAGTATGCTTTTATGAATTTACGATAATACCCATTCCTAAAAAGAAGTGTAAATCACGAACGATCTTGGGACGTGGGAAATTAATTACGGCTTCTACCTTTTATGAGGTAGTTCGGATACCCTATTGACCAAGTATAATACTAAGGAATTCAATTTCTTCTTTGTTAAACTCTTACTTAAGTTAACTGTTTCGAATGTGTTAAAAATAATATTGAGATTTTCAAAATGTTCCTCTTTTGATTTACTGAATATAATGATATCGCCGATATAGACATAGCAACGAACGTTGAAAAATAGCGGGGTCATTTCTTAACCCAAAGGGTAAATGAGTAAATTCGTATTTTCCATTTGCAATAGAGAAGGCAGTTCAATATCGTATTCGTCCATAGCGATGTGGTGGAAGCCGCAAGTTAGCTAGAATAGTTGTGATGTTCTCTTTTCAGATGCATTGGGAATGGGTAAGTTTTGGAGTAAATATGTATGTCGGTTTTTGTTCTAATTAAGGCATTCATGTTGGTGACGTACGTGAGTCTCTTATCTGGTTCGACAAATAATGTTGGGCAGGTATTAAAAAGTTGTTTCAGAGTCTGAGATGGGTCAACCCTAGCATAGTGTGTGCAATAGAATTAATAGTTAACTGATGAATGGGGTACTTAATTTTATCGAGAAGTGTAAAGTAATTTTCATTTGTATAAATTACCGCATTTATTTCCTTAAGCGTATCATTTCCTATGATAGCATCAAACGTCATTAGATTTTGGAAAACATTTTAATTATAATTTAAAGTATATCATCGTTGAAGATTGTAATATTGGCGTGATGTGTTATATAGTAGTGTATTCACACTGAGCTGAACTCGAGTTCAAATCTACAACAACCACAGGGAAAATGATTGAAATTTGTTTTTGTTGTAGTAAATTTGAACTCGAGTTCGTCGAGGAACTCGCAAAGAACTCGGCAAATGATATTGGTCACTCTGTGGCAGTGCTGCCAAGTTTTTGGTCACTCTCGACATTGAACAGCTGATTATGCACAAAACAATGTGAAGGAAATATTAAATTGCAATTTTTTTTCAAATAGTAATAAAATAAGTAGCAGGAATGAAAAAGGCTGCTGCAAGAATTATTTGCATACAATGCAAAATGTTCTCAATCATGTATTTCTCGCACAATTTCCATTTTAATTTCTCCGTCCGTCCGTCTCCTGCTATATCTAATGAACACAGAGTGTGTAATTCACTGAGTAGAACGACAAATACTAAAAATACACATTTTTAGAAGCATTGTTCTTTAATTTTACCTTTTGTTTAACAATTTTTTTTTTTTTTTTTTTTTTTAGTATACTTTTAAGCTGTTAATTGTAGTATACTGTTAGGCTGTTAAATATGCACATAATTGAATATTGTAAGCAAAAAATCTTGTACGATGGTACGGAACCATCCGTGTGCGAGTCCGACTCACACTTGGCTGACTTTTTTGCTTTCTGTACTATCGACTTGAAATTTAGAATCGAACCCACATCCACCAAAAATATAAATTTCAAAAACCTTGGACTACTAGCAGGGGCGTGAAGAGTTTAACAATTTCGGCATAGCCAAAGTTAGCTTTTTTTATATTTTTTTATATTTAAACTTAATATTAGTCCTTTTTCATTTATAGTGAATTTCCGGTTGTGTTTTGATTTTGTGTTTATTATTGAATAAATTTTGAATTCTGCATACATACTTTTAATTCATGAAACTGAGGTGTGCACTTTCTTTCAAGGCTCAGCGTATTTTGTCAAGATTCTCGAGTACTTGACTAGAGAATATGTATGATTTAAAATTTATTTAAACTAGTGTTCATTGTAGTAAAGCTCTTCAGTTCATCCAGATAAACAAATTTAAAAAAAATGTCGTGGTATACAAACGAGTACAATGCTAGATTTAAGTCTAAATGGTCTTATGGCATACAAAATTCAACATAGAAAACTTACAGATTTTAAATTCAAATACACTTAATACGTTAGTATGTTACTAACACCCGACTAAATATAAATATTTTAAAATCTTGAGATTGAATACAAGCATTCAAATTACACTTACTACGTTAGTATGTTACTAACACCCGACTAAATATAAATATTTTAAAATCTCGAGATTGAATATAAGCAGGACGGCGCTAAACCAAAAACGAAAAGCCCTAGACTCAATTAACCTCTAACTAAAAACAATAAATAAAATATATTATGATGCCAAGGGCATGTTAACGATATTAATGGATCGTTAGATATATAGAAACTTACCTTTTAAGGTTTTCGATGAAAACAAGTATACTCCCATTACAAATAATAATACACCAACCAAAAACACTCCACTCATTATAACTGTAAATGCGTCGCATCCCACTATTTTGATTTTTGATGGTATAATTGGTTCAGGTGGTGGTTTAGGACAGGCGGACTCACAGTCGGTGCACGAGCATGCAGATAATCTGACCTAAAAAACCGAAAAATGTTAAATTCCTTCTGTTAACGGTTCGCAATGTTAATGTTTACAATTTACTAAAAATTTTATAAATAAATAAAAATTTATGTATTGAATTTCTGGATTGTTATATAATTTGTTTTGGCGTGCGCCATATAATATAGTAAGTAATAAGTTATACCGCGATCTAGTTAATCTTTTGCGCCTTCGCTTTGTCATGATATGGAATTCAAGATTAGTATCCAAATCGTTGAGAACTTTTCAGCTAAGTGATCACCTATTCCTTTAAGCATAAATAATGTATGGGTATGTATGTAGAACAGCATATAAAATCAAACCTCGAACCTTTTAAGGCCAGGTTTCCATTATACCACATTTTTGGCAATGGAAGATTAGATGTCGAGGATATTACTTTATTTAATGCGATCGTTTGATTTTTGCAAAGCTTAGAATTATCATTGTAACAGGATACTCTTTTATTTTATATGCTGTTATACAAGATGTTTCTTTGTAGTAGTTATATTGTATTATAGTAAAGACAACAAGATTTACTTTAGCATAATCTATATTACAGTGATTGAAAATGATATGCTATTCCGTAATATCTCTATTTTGATCTTGCTGAGAGCAGAAGCAACAGTAAATCATTGTTGAATAGTATTAGTTATTGTTATAATCTTTGTATTCTAATGTTATACTTAGTCCGTCGCAAATAGTAATCAACCTTTATTTTCAATATGGTCTGCTCGGAGAAAAAGTGAAAAAATTTAAGCAGAATATCTCCCTCTCAGAGAAGAATATTTTTTGTTGTTGTTTAAAAGTCATTGTCTTCTTGCTTTTTGATGAGAAAATAAACGGTCTCTGAACGAGAATAGTTGCAAAAAACACTACAACACCGGCTCAATGGCATAATTTTTGTCTAACATTAACACCGTATGTTTATTGTTAAGTACCTTCCTTCAGTAACAACAGCACAATAAAAAAAAAAACCTCCACTCCAGTCGCAATCTGAATACGAAATTTATTGCAAACATTTTTTTTACAGAAATCACCACACTGCAAATGGCAAATACGTATGTAGTTCATTTGCAGAAACTGGCTTTAGACCTCAAAACAACATTAGTAAATAGTTTTCCCAAGAGCTCTCAAAATACTAAATAAGTTTTTTTTTTTATTCAGCGTTAAGTTAATCTCAGCTGGTGACTTTCATAGCAATTTGGTACGATTATAGCCATTTCACACTGAGCATCCAATGCAGCATACACAGAAAGTGTTCACATTGCATTTTGCATTTTCGGAACAGCTGTTTTTTGATTTGGTTATACATACAAACGGAACGTTGTGGCTAATTGTGAAAAAATTAAAATGAAAATTATATGAAAAATACATGATTATAAACAATTTGCAGTGTATGCAAATAATTCTTGCAGCTTCCTTTTTTATTCATGCTACTTATTTTTTTTTTAAATTAAAAAAAAAAATTACAATTTAAAATTTACTTCAAATTGTTTTGTTGTTTTGTGCAATGATCACAGCTGTTTTATGTTGGCGCGCAACAAAAAAAAAAGAGAAAGACAATCGAAAATGACCTAAAAAAACGATAACAATTAACCAGCACTGGACAGAGTGACCAATTTCACAAACAAACAGCAGTTGCATTCTTATCGAATGTACATTTTCTACTACAACAACTACAAAATTACGTCACTTTTCCCTGTTGTTGTTGTTGTTGAAAAAGCGTTCGAGAAATGTACATTGGATGCTCAGTGTGAAATGGCTATAAGACTAAACTTCTACTAAACACAATCCAAACCATTTTGAAGTTACTGCACAACCAACAAGCTAATTTTCGCACCAGCAGGTCCTGTTTACATCATATTATCATACTATTTATCAATTTGAAACAAATTAGCTAGTGGACAGTAATGACCGAAACTCCATATGGAACTCGCTTCGCTTTAGAAATACTCCTTAAAATTTTTTCATTCCACTATGTAGGTTTTGTGTACAGATTTTTGCACAAAAAGCTTGTAGACTTTCAAGGGGTAACTTAAGCAAGGTTTTTTAAAATGCCACAGATGGGCGAATAATACTACATTCACAGTGTCAGCTCTTTTGTGAGTTCTTGCGAGTTCACGGGTAACTGTTCACAGTGGCCTTTTGCGAACTTGCGAGTTCTGAATAAATGTGTTTTTTGTTTTGGTTGTACATACAAATAGAACGTTATGGCAAATTTGTGAGAAATTAAAATGGAATTTGTGCGAGAAATACATGTTTGAGAGCAAATTGCATTGTATGCAAATAATTCTTGCACCAGCCTTTTTCATTCCTGCTACTTATTTTATTAAAATTTAAAAACAAAATTGCAATTTAAAATTTTCTTCACATTGTTTTGTGCATAATCAGCTGTTTAATGTCAAGAATGACCAAAAAAAAGGCGGATATGACCAAAAACTTGGCAGCACTGCCGCAGAGTGACCAATATCATTACCGAGTTCTTTGCGAGTTCCTCGACGAACTCGAGTTCAAATTTACTACAACAAAAACAAATTTCAGTCATTTTCCCTGTGGTTGTTGTAGATTTGAACTCGAGTTCATCGACGAACTCGCACGAACTCGAGTTCAGCTCAGTGTGAATACACTGTAAGAACTAGAAGGGAAAAAGACTACAGAAAGTTAAAAAATATTTGTAATATAGGTCAAAATCAATTTCTAAGTAAAAAACTAGAGTTGATTTGCGTCCGAACATGCCAGCGTTCTTTATACAAGTACCCTAAAACGTGTGTTCTACATTATTTTATACTCTGTATGACGCTACCTACGGCTAAAACACTCATAAAAAAAAAATCGCCTAAAGACTATTATTTATTTACAACATTGACAAAAAAAACAAAAACTATTAAACTTAAAAGTAGGACAAAAATATAAATTGAAGTGAACGTAAACTAAAATAAATTAATTACAAAAATAAAGAAAAACAAACAAAAAAAGGAAAACTAATATAAAAAAGACTAACTTTGGCTACGCCGAAGTTGTAATACTCCTCACGCCCCTCCTAATGGTCCTAATTTATATGGTGTGTGGATATGGGTCAGGAACTTATAGTGTCCATATTTCCAGTGGATACTATAAAAAACAAAAATGTTTTTCTAATAAGAACATGAATTTGGATCCAGGCTTGTATGGGGGTACCCCTCCTAGTGGTCCGAGGGTCTTGAAATTTATATGGTTGGTGGATATTGGTCAGACACTTATACTGTCCCACTTTCAAGTCGATAGTGCAAAAAAAATTTCTAATAAGTACTTTAATTTGGATCCAGGTTTGTAGTCCGATTCGGGTGATTCCGACAAATGCACTGTGTATGGTGAAGAGAAATCTACGTGCAATTTCGGCTCTCTAGCTCAAAAACTGAGGTAGTTTGCACACATACAGACAGACAGATGGACAGACGGACATGGCTAGATCAACTCGTCTCGTATCGCCGCGCTGATCAAGAATATACAATATATACTTTATGGGGTCTCCGATGTCTCCTTCTGTATGTTACAAACTTTTTGAAAAACTTTTAATACTATTCACTGCGTGAAGAGTATAAAAAAAGAATATAATAAATCAGAATAATAAATAAGAATAAATATGACCCGATGGGGGACATTTATTTGCAACAGTAGCGAGCTATGCCCCTACAGCCATGTGTAGTAAGAGACATATAAACTAATAAACTACAATAAAACGGTATCCAGCCTGCAGTGTGATCATGAGTCCCGTAGCCAGCGAAGAACGATGGTCTTAATCGACGAGGACGATAATGATAAGGATACCGGTTTTGAATATAGGATTCAGAGGAATAAATGGATTAAAAGAATTTTGCAAACAGGTCTGCAATACCCAAATCAGTGTGGCCATGTTCATCCAATTAAATGATGAATGACATAAAGAAGATTTGCGTTTTAAGTTCACAAAGTTATAGAACTGCTTTGGGTCACATGAAAATTGCAGTCTACAATGTGAGAGATAGTTATTAAAACAAAGGTTATTTAACGGAAGAAAATTAGCCCGGGCCACAAAAAAGTTAGCAAAAGCAATAGAAGAGTCAGAACTATTAAATTTTTTATATAGCATCGACTTAATGTTCTTCAGAATCAAGGTGGTTTATATGACACTGTCGAAACAGCGTTATAGGGTACATTGGCATCAAATATATTGTGTATCACTTCATAGAAAAAAATAATAGCAGTGATATGACTATTACTGCAATTGTACAAAAAAGACCAATATATTCCGAGAAAATTGGGCAAAGTTCACTTTGCGAAAACAAAAACGACGCATAGAAGTAGATGTAGAGTCTGAAACAGGACGGGTTACAGAATGGGATATTTCCAATGTTGGATGGAAAGTATCCTTAGGAATATTTCATCTTGACACAGAAGTACCAGAAGAATCATTACTAAATACAAGATCAAGTGATCTATAGCAATGATTTACTGCAGAGTTCATTTCAAGCAAGGAAATTTCAAACAGTGTGTCCAAGAAATCATGTTGTGCTGAAGGAACTAGATATTTCGAGATACCAAAAAAGGACCATGAAATGTATGGGAGATTAAAATCACATAGCACGATAAAAGAGTCACGGTCCTGAAGAATGTTATTGACAGAGTTAATGGATCTATCATGGTACATATAAGTTTCCAAATTAGAATTAGGTGGAATATAAGAACACGATAAATAAACAGATTCATGAGGCAAAAATAGCCTCACACAAAAAAAAAACACAATATTGGCTGAACAGTTTAGATCAACAAATTCTGATCGAAGGTGAGAGGTAACAGCAATTAGGACAACGCCTCCGCAGCGAATAGGGCAATGCGTGACGAAATTTGAACAGAAAATCTCATAACTAAGAATACCAGAGTGAAGCCATGTCTCGGAAAACGATATAACATCTGATTCAAAGGAGAAACTATCCCTATACAAATTGACTAAGAGGACTAGGTCTATTCCTTTTCTTCTGTTTAAATTCATGAACAACCATATTTGGAGGCCAGATTTTCAGATTACAAACTTCGTCGAACGATTCGGAAGGCACACTAATCTTGAACGACGAAATATCCATAGGTTGTGAAAGCAAGTACATAATACTAGGGTTGCTACTTAAGTCTTGAGATATGGCAACACCAATGTTGATATATCAAATCTGACATTGGTATCGTAAAACTTGTAGTTTTTAATGATAAATGTACTCAGAACGTTTTGTCATACGAGTGCTATTTGTATTGTTTACAGTGACTTGAAAAATTTGTTTCGGCTAAAAAATGGAATTAAATCGTGAACATTTTCGTGCAATGATTTTTTATGATTTTCGACGTGGATTAACTCAACAAGAGTGTGCCAATCAACTCGCTTCGACTTTTGGTGTTGAAGCACCATCCTGGGCCACCGTGTTTCGCTGGTTTTCTGAATTCAATCGTGGTCGTAGTTTTCTCCAGGACGTTCGCGTTGGATACCGCATATTTTGACAATCGCGCAAAAAAAGGCTCGTGTCGATTGGTGCAAAGAAATGTTGAAAAAATTCAATCGCGGTGCTTCAAAAGACGTCTATAAGATCGTGACAGGTGGTGAATCATGGATCTATGCATATGAGCCTGAAACTAAACAGCAGTCGACTGTATGGGTCTTTCAAGATGAGCCAAATCCAACAAAAGATGTTCGCGCACGAAGCACTTCGAAGCAAATGATCGCCTGTTTTTTTGGAATAACCGGACATGTCGCCACCGTGCCATTAGATACACTTAGAACGGTTAATTCTGAATGGTACACCACCATTTGTTTGCCAGAAGTGTTCGAAGAAATAAGAAAAATCAACCGCAGAAGACGAATCATTCTCCACCACGACAATGCGAGCTCTCACACATCGGCTCAAACAAGTGACCTTTTAAACACCCAATGACTTCATTTTATTCCCGCACACCAAACGAGGTCAAAGTTTTTCGACACCTGAAGAAGCGGTTGATGCGTTCAAAACACATGTTTTGGAGATACCTCATTCCGAGCGGAAAAGTGCTTCGAAAATTTAGTTTAATCGCATGCAAAAGTGTTTTGATCTTCATGGAGAATATTTTGAAAAACAATAAAGTCATTTTCGATGATACATATTTGTTATTATTTGTCTGTATCCAAAACTTAAGTAGCAACCCTCGTATATATTATCTGTTCGCATACCATCTTTGACTTATTAGACAACTTGGCAGATAAATCAATATTTACACTGTTAGATCTACAAGTGCATTTTACCATGAATGAAGAATCTGTAAAGTATACATCATTTATTACCACCCTAGGTCAATACGAATTCGTAAAAATGCCTTTGGGCATAAAAAATGTTCGGTCCACATTTCAACGCTTTGTAAATTTTAATGATATGATTAGGAAAAGACAGGTGGCAATATATTTGGATGAAATTATGATAGCATCAAAGTTAGGAGAAGAACATTTACTGGTATTAGAAGTTTTCAAAAGGCTTGTACAAAATAAATTAGAACTAAGACTAGACAAATATAAGTTCATGGTATCTGATGTACAGTATTTAGGGTACTCTGTTCCAAAGGAAGGGATAAGACCAGATAAGAAAAATACAGAATCGGTAAAAACTTTCCTACCCCGAAAAACTCAAAGGATGTGCATAGTTTTGTAGGTTTATATTCGTACTTTAAGAAATTTATCAAAGGTTTTTCGGTTTTGGCTTCACCTTTATATAAATTAGTCAAAAAGAATGCTAACTTTCAATTTTGCGAAGAAGAAAACAATTGTTTCGAAAGCTTAAAACAAAAACTATGTGACGCACCAATTTCATCAATTTTTGATTCACGTGATGAAACAGAATTACACTGTGATGTTGTGTGATAGGATTCGGCGCTATCTTATTACAAAAGAAGTCAGATGGGAATTTTCATTCCATCTTTTACTTTTCGAAACGAACTATGGAACACAAAGAAAAATACCAAAGTTTTGAACTTGAAACACTGGCTATAATATATGCACTTCGCAGATTCAGAATTTATCTACACGGAAGAATATTCAAAATTGTAACAGACTGCAATTCACTTACTCTAACGCTTAACAAAAAAGATGTAAATCGCCGAATTTCTAGATGGTTGTTACAACTAGAGAGCTATGACTACAAGTTACAACATCGTAGTGGAGAAAAAATGAAACATGTAGATGCACTGAGCAGATTTCCCAACATATTAGTATTGGAAACATACACATTTGAGCAAAACCTATCGATCTGTCAACACAAAGACGAAACAATATGTAAAATTTATGAAGATTTAGAGAAAAAAGAAAGTCGTGCTTTTCAAATGCGTTGATATACAAGAAACGAAAAGATACAGTATTATTTTATGTCCCAAGTAGTATGGAAACGACAAAGTTATAGACGCTATAACCAAGTTATACTGGTTTCCCAATATGAAAGAGAAAGTCAAAGGATACATAGCAGACTGCATAAGGTGTATAGTATAACATTTTCACCGAAGTTTGGAAAACATGAGGGTCTATTACATTAAATACCAAAAGGTGACAAACCATTCGAAGTCCTACATATTGACCACTTTGGTTGAATCAAACTCAAAACGGCTAGCAAAAAATATGTTTTTAATAGTAGACGATTTTACAAAATTCAACAAATTGTATGCGGTAAATTGTATCCATAGGTGCTAAGGAAGCAATAAGATGCCTTAAAAACTATGTCAATACTTACAGTCGCCAAAAAATCATAGTTTCAGACAGAGACACTGCATTTACAGCAAACGATTTCGAATCATTTTTGCAAAACAACAATATTCAACATAAAAAGTCGCAATAGGTTTACCACAAGCTAACGGGTATGTAGAACGGGTAAATAGGTGCCTAGGCCCAATGATTGCTGAGTTGACTGACGGTGAACTATACTATTCATTAGACAAAATTTTACCAGAAATTGAATTTGCATTAAATAAAATAACACAACGCACAGGAGTACAGGAACAACCCCAAGTGAATTGTTGTTTGGTATTCAGCAGAAAGGTAAAGTAATTGACTTTCTGAAAGAAAACCAAGAACAAACCTATACCCAAACGATCGAAATCGTAATGAATTACGATAAAAAGCAGGTGAAAGGATATGAAAAAACCAAGATTATAACAAGAATATGAAAAATAAATGAAAGTTGTAAGCAAGGCCCATACAAAATAGAAAAGGCACTACCAAATGATAGATACCTTATCAAAGATATTGAACATTTTCAATTAACACAAATACCGTACGAGGGAATATGGGAAGCGGCAAATATTAAACCTTGGTTAAAAACTTAAGTATGTAATGAAAACTCGGGTCGATTGTTAGTCAGGAAGGTCGAACTGTGGCAGTAATAGTTAATAGTAATAGTTAATAATAATTGGTTAATAAGAACAATAGTAAATAGTTGACAGCCCTACAAATGTAAACGACAACTATGCATAAGAAAAGAAATAAATGAAAAGACATTGATCGCTAAGCACTCAAACTGAGCGGACGCTACACTACCGTTTATGACTCTTGATGAAAGCACATAGTGCTGTAAAAAATAATTCTGTTGAAGCAATTGAAATAACTGATTCCATGCCCATAGGGCATCTATAAATAAATAATTGCTTTTCATTTAGTTTATATATATATATGTTAGTATAGCATGATACAATAAAACAAGCTTCCGCCATCCGTCCGTCCGACTCCGGTTTTATCTCACAGAGTGTGTAATTCAATTGTGTGTAGAGCGACAAATACTAAAAATAAAGTTAAAAAAATAGAGGGGTCCCCATAACTGTAGTATACTTTTAGGCTGTTGAATATTTCACTTTTGCGACAAAAACAAATTTGCATACATTGTGTTAAATCTTGCGCGATGGTATGGAACCCTCCGTGTGCGAGTCCGGCTCACACTTGGCTGCTATTTTATAAAAAAAATTTATATTTTCAACATATTTTCATTTTCTTCTGAGTTGGCAAACCTGCATAGACTGAAGTTTACAGAATGGTATTTTCTTCACTTTATCAATATCTTCGGCTGTTGTTACGTGCTCGGGCGTCCGGCATGCTCTTCATCGTTCACACTCGGCTCTCTGAGAATATTTTGTACCACTAATAAACGTTGCTTTGGTGCATGTTAGCCACAGTCAACATTCGGAATGCGTCCGCGCACCTAATTTTGTTTTTTTACACAAAATTTGATACAGATTCGTTGATCCATTTTTTGAAATAGGCAAAAATCGAAGATGAGCCAAAACACGTGCAAGCAAAGCAGCTGTCAAAAATTAACTAAACATTCAAAACGACCAATCTTGTCAGCATAAGTGAGTGACATGAGTACCACCATAACGCCACAAGAAAATCGAAAATCGAATATACTTACGTAATAAGCGAAATTCAAAAATCGCGATACTTTTTTAACAAAACTCGTATTATATTATAAAACATTCGTGCCCTGAACAACAATTCTTTTACATTGGGGTGGCATTGAATGTCTTTGCTGTATAAATGTGAATTTGTAAATAATTTGGACCGATTATAATTCCATCGCTGCTGAATTGCAGAAAGATGTGCTCCACGCATTAATTTTATGGTTTTATGCATCTTATGCATTGAAGATTTTAAAAGACCGCCTTCGCTCAATTAATCGACCCATAACACTAATTTTTAAATTTTCAATGCATTTTCACGTTATGTTCAACACTAAATGAGTGTTTTTTCAACGTTTTAGTACACTGATATACTTAGTAAGACAAAATTGAGAGAGTAACCGGTCGAATTGGCGCTACCTCGTTTTATTGTATATAGTATAGGTCAGTGTTTCTCAAACTATGGTACGTGAGGCCTCCAAAGGTGGTACGCGATCAGATAATAGATATTATGTACTTGCCTTCAAAAGCAATTATCGTTAGCTTTGTAAATGGCAACACTGTTGTTAGTGTTTATTCAACTGGGAATCTCCGGCTCATTTGAAAATCGTGACGAGTAAAGCGTATTTTGTTTTGTTCTGTATCGTGCATGGTGTAAGAAATAGAGGTGAAGCCAATAGTTTACAGTTATGCGTCGTTCTCTCAAAAATAACCTTGCGCTCTTTTGATTTGTAAATGGTTATGTTGATGGGATGAAAGACACAAAAAAACTATGTATGCCTTTGTTGGTAGTTCTCAAAAGGCGACAGAGGCATCCTTCCTAGTGAGTTTGAAAATTGCAAATTGTGAAAAAGCTCATACTATTGGTCAAGAACTAGTGCTACCTACTGCAAAAGATATAGTTACATGGATTTTAGTGGAAACGTCTCCTAAAAAATTAGATACAGTACCATTGTCAATGAAATGGTCCGTCGCAGGATTAATATGATGGCGAACGTTAATTATTAGTACGAGTCAAAATTAGTGTTTTTTTTTTTTTTGCCATAAAACTCGACGAGAGCACAGATATAACAAATTACGCCCAACACGAACGGCCGAAGACATTTTCAAAAAACTTAATGACTTTTTTGCGGAAACTGGAATAGACTGGAAGAAATGCGTTGGTTTCTGTTCTGACGATGCGTGAGCCATGACAGGAAAATACGGAGGTGTTAGCAACAAAGTGAAATCTGTGACAGAAAATTGTACTATTACCTATTGCAACATTCACAGGGAGGCATTAGCAGCAAAGCAAATACCGAATCAATTTAAAAGGGTTCTTCAGAAGGCCGTCAAGGTAGTAAATTTTATAAAATCCAGAGCTTTAAGCTCTCGTTTATTTTCAAAATTGTATTCTGAAATGGGCAGTGCTCATATTTAGTTGCTGCTGCACACAGAGGTGAGATGGCTTTCAAAGGGGAAAATGTTAAGCAGGTTGTTCGAGTTGCGTTCCGAAGTGCAATTGTTTCTGGTGAAAACTAATTTTGAACTGCAAGATCGATTAACGGACGAGTTGTGGTTAACAACACTAGCGTACTTGGCAGACATGTTCATTCGACTGAATGATCTGAATTTAAGTTTGCAAGGCAAAACTACAAATCGGTTTATGGTAGATGACAAAATTAGAGCTTTTATTCGAAAATGTCAAATGATAAGTGATAGTGTTTCAAATAAAAACCTACAGTTATTTTCTAATTTGGAAAATTTTGTGACTGAACTTAGAATAAGTGTGACGGACGATCTAATACCTTTGGAAAATATTTCAAAGAAGACTATTCTGAATTCCTTTGGACACGCAATCCATTTATTCACTGACAAACGACGAACAAGAGTCTTTTATAGAGCTATCTTGCGATGGATGTTTAAAAATGGAATTTGCCAAGATGGAGTTGTCCGATTTTTGGTCGACAGTAAAAAATGAGTATCCAATTTTGTCCATAAAAGCATTGGTGTTTTTAATTCCATTTTCATCCACCTACCTTTGTGAAACTGTCTTTTCTGCAATGCTAGAAGTTAAAAATAAACATCGAAATAGACGATGAGCTTATTGTAATTAAGTTTTTTGTTTACAATATTTTCACAGTTGCCATATGTATAAAATATAACATGGCTTACCCATCAAATTATTTTTATATAAAAACCACAATGTATATAATAAAATATAAATGTATAAAGCTTATCTTGTTTTTAAATAATGTTTTACAATGATTTTTTGGTATATTAAACACAAATCCTATACATTAAAAAAATAATTGTATCACATGGCAACTCTACACAAAACACCAAATGGATTTCGATCCCCTAAGTGTTTATACGACACTTTAACTCGAGTTATAAAAATAAGGTCACATTTGAAACGTGCATTTCGTCAGCTCGGTTCGTGTGCTTAACTCGAGTTGAAAAGTCGTTTATACATACGTGCTTAGGTTACCCGAGCTAACACAACGCCGAGTCGGCTATCGTAGAAACGGGGTAAATGTTGACCCAAATTTGCGAATGAAGTTGACGACAATTGAAGCTAACATATCTTCTCTTATTGCAACTATGCAGACTCATCACCCCCACTGACTTTTAAGGTGATGTAAATTATTATAATATTATAAACTCTTTGTTCTTTAATAAAAGCTTTTGAAAATGTTTTTTAATACTATAACAATCTGTTCTGTTGTAAGGTTATCAGTATTTTTTATTAAAATACAACTTCATTACATACGTACACGCAGCAAAACTGGTTTTATTTAGTTCGGTGGTACTCGATTACCCCACATTGCACATGAATGGTACGCGAAAAAAAAGTTTGAGAACCGCTGGTATGGGTAAAAGCTTATCGCGAGATTTTCGAGTGTAAAATCTATCTATATATATATACCAACACATTAAGCGATTCATTTTTATATACACACAGCGTCAAAAGAAAGTGCACACCTCAGCTTCCTGAGTTAAATGTTTTATTTCATTGAAATAAATAAAACAAAATATAAAGTATGCAGAATTCAAGAGTTATTTAATAAGAGTTGAGTTTCATATAAACTAAAAAGAAAATTAATACACAACCAACAAAAAATCACTTTAAATAAGAAAAGGCCAAATTTTACGCGTCAAAAAAAAGTGAACAATAAACCCAAAGTAATAAATATTAACTTAAAAAACAATTTTTTTTTTACTTTAATATTTTGTATGATTTCCTTTCGATTTTAGAACTTCATTAAGCCTCCTTGGCATCGATTGGACCAGATTTTTTGTCACATCAGGAGAGATGCTCCATTCTTCCTTTATAACCTTCTTTAGGTCTTCCTTGCATAAAATCGTCTTCTGCCTGATCTTTCTGTCAAGGTGTTCCCACAAATGTTCAATGGGATTGAGGTCTGGAGATAGCGGCGGATGATCAAGTGTCTTAGGAGTCCTGTATAGTAGCCATTCCTTCACAATTCTTGCTGTATGTTTCGGATCGTCCTGTTGGAAGATCCAATTGCCTGACAGGCCTAATTTGTCGACACTGGGGGCGACATTGTCTTTTAAAATAGTCAAGTAATCCATCTTGTTCATTGTGGATTCAATGAAAACAAGATTACCGACACCTGATGCCGCCATGCAGCCCCAAACCATAACTGAGCCCCCACCGTGCTTAACTGTGTTGGTTACACAATTTTCTTTAAGGGTTTCATTGGTTTTACGCCATATTTTTGAAGTCCTTTTCGCACCAACAATTTGAAATTTGCTCTCATCAGTGTAGAAAATTGTTTTCCCAAAAAATTGAAGCCTCTTTTATATATTTTATGGCAAAATCCATTCGCTTGCCCTGATTCACCTTCGATATGAATGGCTTTTTGCGGGGTACTCGTCCATGTAGGCCATTTTTATTAAGAGCTCTCCTGACCGTACTCGCGCTTACTGATTTCCCTGATGTCTGGGTAATGTTTTCAGACAACTTGACTGCACTTGAGGCTGGATTTGCCTTTACTTCTCTTACTACACCTCTAACTTGAATATCAGTAAGCCGCGTTGGACGTCCAGTTCTCGGCAAATCTTCAACCCGTCTGTCTATGTGTGGCATATTTTGAAATCATTTTTTTTATTGTGCTGTGACTCCGACCGACAATTTGGCCAATTTCATTCAAAGATTCGCCTTTCTCTCGTAAATCTACTATGATTTTTCGAGTGTCATTTGATATGTGCTTTCCCATGGTTAGATTATTTTCTTTGTCAATTTTTTGTATACTTTTAATTAAGGAACCCACTCAAAATGACTTTTAGCATAATAAAGCACGTGACTTATACACATTTTCTAAAAAAAAAGAGGTTATTCCCCGAAATATAGAAAAAAGAAAGGAAAGTGTTGCCACTGTGCACTTTTTTTGACGCGTAGAAATAGGTGCATTTTTACTTTAAAGGGATTTGTACAATATTCATATAGTTTTTTAATCATTTTTTTTAGTAATTACATTTTTAAAAGGATAGTGATAAACTCTGTTACATTATTTTTTTTGATAAGTCAAAAATAGCTACCTACGAAGATAATTTAAACATAAAAAAATAGTGTGCACTTTCTTTTGACGCTGTGAAAATTTCCCAATTTTGATTTTTTGTTAAAAAACAATACACAAAGATCATCCCCAACTCTTGTAAAAATCTGGTATTTATTTCTCTACGCTTTACCCAAAAAAATACCATTCTTTTTCTTTCTTTTCATATACCTTCAATGTGAGCAAAAACATTTTTTTTTCCTCTACTGAAAAATTGAAAATTGTGAGTTGTAACACTTTAGTTAAACATGTGCGATATGTGTCTTATGTATATATATAAAAACGAATCGCTAAATGTGTTGGTAAGCGCATATCTCGATAACGGCAAACCAATTTTGATGATTCTTTTTTTGTTGCACTCATGCAGATGGTTTTGATCTGATTTGGACCTGGTAGGGAGCGTAGTTTTGGAGATACAGACAGTTGTTTACTTTTTGAACATTAACTCATTTGGCGCAAAATAAACTGAACCAATTTTAATATTTTTTTTTTTTAAGAATAAATACATCTTAATGCACAAAATTGCATACTTATTTTTTATTATTTTATAAGTTAATATACTTTTTTAGTATTAAGTTTTTGCAAGGCCAATCACAAAACGTTTTTTACGTTTTTTCGTTGTTAATGCTGTGCTTCTTGCACTTTCTTTGGTTGTTGTTATTGTTGTATTTTTTCCTCTCATTTATTAGTATCTGAGTATGCTCACGAAATTGTGTTTGCTCTCAATATTGTTGTTGTTATTAATTTGGCAAATCCATACATTTTATTTAGCTTTTCTCTCATTAATACTTTGCTACTTCTTGAATTGTGTGTTGTTTTCGTTATTGTTGTAGAAACGCAGACAAAAGAGAGCAAGTGTATGTCTCTCACAAAGCAATCACAACGATCGATATGAAAAGTTTGATTGAGAGTGGCCGAAGATAAACTTTAGAAACACATTGCTTTTGTTGTTTTGTTTTTTTTTTTTTTTTTTTGGTCGATTGTGTTTGCTGAAAATACCGCATTCAGCCGAACGTCATTTAATCTTCTATTCTTCTTTGGTGACTTTGGCTTCCGTTCAGACGAACCTCACGTACGAAAATCAAATTTTTTCTAATTTCTTTTCATTTGTATTTCTTTGAAAGCAACACAAAAGAAGACAAAGAGATATGTTAGCGTCATCCGCGCTATATATTAAAAATTTTCATTATCTTCACTCAACGCAAGCCAAAAAATTGTGAAAAAAAAACGAATGAGGCGAAAGAGAACTAAGAAAACGTCGGCACGACGACGTTTTCAGAACGTCACGGCCTCCGTCCACTAGCTCACTTCTCTTACCAACAAAAAATCTTTTCGCAGTCGCAGATCATAGTTTGCGGGCCGTCTAATATGCATATAAAAATGAATCGTCAAAATATATTGTATGTCAGAGATTAACCCGAGAACGGCTGCACCAATTTTGATCAACTTTTTTATCAATGAAAATGATTAAAGGCTGCTGTTTGCGTTACGAAAATCTGTTATGTGAAGGCGGCGGGGAAGTCGAGGAGTGAGAAGAATGAAATGCTGATAAAGCACAAATATGTATGCTTAGGCAAGCATCGAAAGAAATGTATACAAGAGAGCCAGAGAGGAGAATGAAGTGTTGAAGTGATGCTAAAGCAGAAATAAGTTAAGGTGTATGTGTGAATATGTGTATAGGCAAGCATCGCAAGAAAGGAATACAAGAAAGGAGAATAAGTAAAGTAAAGCAAAAATAAGTTAAGGGGCATGTGTTAGCAAAGAGATTTGAGCTGTGGGTCAATAAAATAAATATAATAAGTAAAGGTGTAGGTATGAGTGTGCAGATGTTATTAATTGAAATACAACAACAAGAAATAAGTTATGGTGTATGTGTGAGTAAAACTATGACTTTTGCTTAAGTAAGATACAAAATTTTCAAAATTTTAATTATTTTTATAATAATAAAAGTTCTGAAAACAAAAAAATTCTATGTCTTATTATTTAATGGTGGAGAGGGTATGGTCGGTCATACTATACGTCGACTGCTGCTGCGCAAATCTACCAGAAACTATTTAGAATAAGACATTCCTATTGCAATAATTAAATTTTAGACCGCTTACACATTTGGGTAAGGATGTGCATCTTTAATCGTCCATTCTTCTTTGTGCTTGGGTGTTCCACACTAAGTGTGGGTAACGCGAAGCAAATGTTTTAGCGTTCCTCTTTTTGTATGTTTGTTTGTAATTTATTTTAGTCGAAATGTGATGAGTTGAGAAAAGATAAAACACGGTAAAAATTGGAGTGCTGTTAATAATTAATCGAAAAAACAATTAATGATTGAACATCATAATTAACAAATTTTATCATTAATCGTTTATCAAATTAATTTTTCGCCAACACTCCAACTTTACGAGATTTGTAACCACCTGCTACCCATGTACCAGGGTGACGTTGTAGTTAAGAATGCGTGCATATCGACTCAGAAATAACATTGAAACAACAAAAACAAAAAAGCACCATAAACTGTTGCTGAACGAATGCGTGCAAGACAAAAGAGTGCAAAAATAACTAAAACTGGGTCCATTGATGATCAAATAGCGGCTAATAATTGGCTGGTGGAATACAAAAATGAACGCCTCTATAAATATGCAAATTTTTAGACATTTTTATCGTGGCAGTCCACATGTACATGCCTTATTATAGTTACAAGATGCTCCGAAACAGCTCTTGCAAGAAAGCATGCCAGAAACAATAAAATTCATTGATGGCTTAATGATTGCTGATAGAGCTAATGCTCTAATATTAAGAGAGGTTCAGCAACATGCACCATTTTGGCCCTTGCTAGAAACGGGAATGCTCCTTCCAGCTACAACCGTAGATTCAAGTAAAGTTCAACTTTTTAAAATTTTGCACAAGGTACTTGAAACGACAGCGTATGATAGAATTAATGAAATTTTAGAATCGAATATGGTCAATTCGTACGAAGATTATTTAGATATTATACGGCATAGGATAGCACGGCCAACTGTATATTTACGGCGTGACATGAATGACATATTTATGAATCCATACAATTATGATATAAGTTCAATTTTTGATTCTAATATGGATATACAATATGTTTTGGATGAATATTCATGTGCTGCTTATGTTGCAGAATATATCAATAAGACTAATCGATGAACGAGTGCACTTCATCGAGAGCTGATTAAATTACGAGACGAATATCAAGATGATCATGAAACCCTTTTAAAACAATTGGGCAAACAAATGTTAAACACAGTCGAAATGTCAGTACAGAAAGCATCGTGGTTTTTAGTTAGATTGCCCATGTCAAGAACATCACGGCTTATGCAATTTATTCCAACACAACACCCATCTAAACGCTGTGCATCGGTGAAAATGGATAAAGAGGGCATCGACGGAACATCAACGGATATTTGGAATGAGAATTTAATCCAAACTTATGAATTGCGACCAAAAGAGCTCGATGATGTATGCTTAGCAGATTTCGTAGCTTACTCGCACCCATAAATCCGTTTCCTGGGATGATGAAGACGGAAGTTCGTCAAGCGATGAAGAAAACGTTTTTGGTGAACCAGTAGTTTTTCGGCAATATCAGTAACTAAATGTATCTAAAATTTTGCGGTGGAGGGGTTATGATTCAACAGACAAAATAAATTACATACGAGTAGTGGTCACGTTATTCTATCCGTTTGGAAATGAAGAGTTGGATATCCTAAATAATGACAACTATATCCAATTGTTTGAATCTTAGAATGCTTGTTATTTTTGAATGTCGCCAACGCTATGACCTGGGGTTGAATTTTAAAAAAAATAATGCAAAGAGGCCATATTGAAAACGAATGATTTGCACACGAAGAAAAGCAAAGACCAATTAAAAGCTCGTTTACATTTGGCTATCTGTGGGACCCCCGAGCATCGTCATCCAGAAGCCACCGGGAGGCCAGTAGTATGGCCATTATTTCTGCTTGAAAGACGCTGCAAAGGTCAGACAAGCGAAAGCTGAGCCTTAAGTATGGGTTGTTTGAGAAGATGCCGCAGCCGACTTTCTTCTCCAATTTGGAGCCATCTGTGTAGATGTCGATGGAATTATGTTTTAGAACTTTACCGTCCAGCCAATCCTCTCTATTGGGAATGTGGGTGGAGAATTTCCGGTTAAAGTGAGGTGTGGGGCATGCATAGTCGACTGCCCCAGGGGCAGATGGACCGCATCCCAGAATGCTTGCATGGCCCTGTATGTGGCTAGTCCAGCGAGCTATGGTATTAAGTCTAATGGCAGAACATTGGGCATACTGTTCAGCCAAAAGACTAGTTGGCATCCATTTGAGGATTGCAAACAGCGCTTTGATGGAAGTGGTCCGAAGGGCCTCTGTTATCATATTGGCTGCCGTTGTCCTGACTTTGTCAAGAGGTTTGTGGTTGACGGACTTGTGACAGGCAGGCCATCAGAAAACGGATCCATACAAAAGGTTGGGCTCCACCACAGCTGTATAGAGCCAGGTTGCGATGCGGGGTTAAGACCCCAGGTCGCACCCAGGGCTCTCTTGCAGCAGTAGAGGGCGCACGAGGCCTTCCGTGACCTTCCCAGGATGTTTGCTTTCCAGCTGAGCTTGGAGTCAAGAATAAGACCAAGATACTTCGCACTTAGGCTAAGTCTCGACACCAGAAACAATGCTAAGAGCATATGTTAATCTCTCTGATAGCGTGGAAGGAAACTTGTGATACCGCAATAGCAATGTCGTCGGCATAAGCTATAACTCGGCATCCGGCTCGATCCAACTGAACAATCAAAACATGTTATAAAACCAAAGACTGAATTCAATGTGGATAAACTCAAGAATCTTCCCGATCGCATGTCGAAAAATAAACCGCATCATATAATACAAACAGTGGACGAATTGAAAGGGCGAAAACAAACATTCCACGCCGAATGTTTGAAAAAATTCAACTTTGTGCAATATTGTTATAAGAAGCCAATCCACTTTGCAGTAATAACTAACTGTTATGGTGCATGCGTGAATAACTCGGAGAATTTTGTCGACAAGACTGTGGTGACGTCGATGAGAACATTGTGTAGCTATTTTATTGCCGACATGATGATAGCCGCACATTATTTGAAGCGGTAATTGAAGGCTTCATCAACAATTTGCGGGCATTGTACATTTACAAAAAAGAAGAATTTATCAATGATGATATGGTTACGTATGTTGAGAAATTGCGCAATAGGTATCTAACAGGTACAACAATTAAGAACGCCCAAAAAGTCCCAAGTATTTTTGGAGCAAGATTCTTCACGACTCAAGTGCCACCTGTATCGAACCTATGACGTGATCTCACGTATTGTCTGAAATGGAAAAAAAACATTATTGTTTACTTATGCGTAGCATCACTATATTCTCTCTGTTGGACTGGCTCGTTGGCTCAATAGTTAGTGCGCCAAGCTGACATCCTAGAGTCGCGGGCTCCCGCTCAAGTCTGATCCTGCACTTTTCTAATTTCCTCCAATCCTTCCTAACTTTCCCCCTGAGCAGAAAGCCTTTGTCGCTATTGCTCATATTAATAATTAAAATTATAATTTGTAATTATAATCTTAGTTCTATATAAATAAATAAAAATAATATTCTCTCTGTTACAGTTTGAGTATCAACAAAGACTATTTAAAATTGTTTTTCTGAATTTGATTTTTTTCCCTAAGTTGACAATCCTGATTTTATCTTATATGTATTTCCAAATAAATCAATTTTTTACAAAACTATTGTCCGATATTGAAAATGGATCACTGTTATCACGCAATGATTTTAAAACATTTTATTTTTGCATAGTTTTTATTATATTCCAAAATTTCCGCGAGAAATCAACAAATCGAAAGATTACCCATTTTACAGAGCGATAACAGTGCACAAAAATTAATATTTTTTTCCACAAACAAATTAACACCTCCTCACGTTACGCGTTAACAGACATGCAATTTTTTTGTCATCGCCTTGAGAATGGGTCGGTAAGTGGCACTTTATTGTACAATTACTCTTTATAAGTTTGTCACCCTAGGATCATGAAATTTACATGGTTGATGGATATGGAACAGAAACTTATAGTATTCAAATTTCAGTTCAATAAGTCAAAAAATAAAAAACTTTTTCTAATAAGAACATTAATTTAAAAGGGGTTTTTATGGGAGGTACACCCCCGGTCCGATTCGGCTGATTCACCAACTGATCAGAAAAAAGAAACCTATGTACAAAATTTCAGCTCTCTAACTCAAAAACTGATACTAAAATAGCACTGTAAAGCACAAGACCGAATCTTCGTGATACGAGCCACTGTAAAGCCACTATTAGTCAAAAGAGTCAAGTATGACAATTCTTTATGATTAAAAAGTGATGATATTTTTTTCGTTATTTGCGAGAGGTGTTCTTGTCATTTATGATGGAAAAAAATAAAAAGTAATCATTTTCGTGCAGCTGCAATCATTTTTTGGTGTACAATATGATTCAAAACTGATTTTTGTGTTTTGCGCGTTTACTGTTATAACGGGAAAGTTTTAAGAAACTAAATTTCGTTATAGTTTTCATTAGTCGAAAAGCAACTGATATTCATATTCACTGTTAAAATGAGAAGTGGTGTTTTCAACAAAAATAAATAAAATTTAAGCGAATTCTTTCAACAAAAAAAATTAAGTCAAGGTATGTAAACAATGTCTACTTAACAAATACGGTGCATAGCGTAGATTATGTCAAGTAATCTTGCAGTTTACCAAAATATGGAAGAGCAGAAGGTGATAATAACTTTGAGGCATTATTAGAACGTGATAGGGATGAAAATGAAAACACTTTTTCCAGCAGTAATAGTGTGGAACACACATATCATATTTGTGAAGAATTGGTCAAATGGGCAATTGATTTTTCAATTAGTTTCGCTGCATTAAATGCACTGCTAAGTGTCCAGAGCATTACACAATACTATGCAAACATCCTCAGTAATAGTATTCCTTGATATTGATTAAATTAAATTAAAAGTAAGAATGTAATAATTTAAATTTAAAACGTGATATAAAATTCTTATTCGCCATTTGAAGTATAAGGTCGAGAACAAACAGATAAGCAGTATTTTACAGAAGCATTTTGTACTTTCCAAGGAACGTCTTACCATACGCAAACGTACTTAATATAAAACATAATAGTAATAAAGCCAGTTTAATTGATATTAAAAATATTTTTCTTTATTTTTTTTTAATTTCAAGTTGGTAACCTCTAACAACAACACCACATGGGATGGCGCTAAAACAACAGACGGACGAACGGATGGACGGACAGACGGACGGCGTAAGCTTCGTAATAGGGTCTTGTTAGCACCCTATGGGTACTGAACCCTAAAAAAGCAAGTATGAATTTTTATTTTCATGTAATAAATTGAATTGGAATAACTTTTTAAATAGATAGGAAAGTCTGCCCTCAAATTTAACATAAATACTGCAAAGAAATTGAATTTGGAAGATTTTTATCTCCTTGTTCACGAAACAAAAAAAAAATTCACTGTTGAAGAATATAAATATTGCGCGTGTATAGAAGTGAAACTTCTTAAAAACAGCATAAAGAGATTTAGTGTGGGAAACAGAGAGAGAAATAATCTCAAAACAAATACAACAATACAAAATTTGCATACAAAATATTCTGTTGTTTATTCAATATTCACAGTGTCATTGGTTGGTGCTTCAATTGGTAATACTGATATTAATGGTTTGCATAACCATGCTGTAAGAAATAAAGGTGCCACCAATTTTTTACAGTCAAGTGTCGTTCTCAAAAATACATACTTGTGACGTCATGATATTTGCTTTTAATACACTGATATACTTGCACATGGTACCATAATAAAAGGTAGCGCCAATTTGGTCTGTTACGTTCTCGAAAATTGCTCACACTTAATTTTGACGTCACAAGTATATTAGTGTATTAAAAGCAAATAGCAGGACGTCACAAGTATTTTACTTTTTTGATAACGACACGTAAAACATGGCGGTACCTTCTATTATGGGGCCCTCACTGCGACTATTCCATATAACCTCAGAATGTGTTGTTTTTTTTTTTTGACTTGAGCACATGCTTGTATTTGCACGGATATTGTTGAAGCAAAAGAAACAAAATGAATACAAAAATTCACATGACGAGATTTCTGAATTTGAGGAAGAAGCAAATGGTAAAGTGATGAAAAAAGTATGTGGGCAAAATAGTCGCTAAGAAATAAAAAAAAAAAAAAAACAAATAATAAATTGCTAAAAAGAATAAAACACAATGAGCCAGCAAATTTCAAAAATTACATGAGGATGAATGATGTTACTTTCAATGAACTACTTACTAAACAAAGTCATAGTTCATTTTGAAAAACAAGATACCTTCTTTAGAAATGACATTCTTGCGTTTTGTGGCAACGGGAAACTCATTCGAAGTTTTAAAATTTTCGAAAAAAGTATCGTAATTGGAAAAATGGTTATTCTCAAACAATAAACACATATTGCAGCTCGATATTCACCCCACAACATGCAAATGAGAATGAAATTTAGTATGACATTATGCAAACTTGCCCACACATTATTCGACCGAGCCATAAAATTTCGGCAAAAATAAAAAAAAAAATGTTTTTTCATCGAACCTGCACACAACCGGCATTTCTATTCCCCGCTCACTCTGTGCCGGCCTACCAGCAGTGTTCCATTCCATTTCGTTTCATGAAGTTGTACATACATACACTGCCGTTCACTTGAATAGGCCTTATATCCAATACCTGGGAGTTCGTTGCACCACCGTCTGTGTTTGAAGTATCATCTAATCGAGTCGAAAAAAGCAGCTGCAACAACACAAAAATTGGCGAGGATTCTCCCAAATCTAGGTGGACCCAGACAGCAAATATGGGTTTTACTAGGTTTGGTGAGTAAATCTATACTGCTTTATGCGGCTTCGATTTGGGCTGGGGCTCTCGCAACTAAGTCATACTTGCGAGGCATAAAGTGTGCACACAGAGTTGCGAACCTGAGGATTTGTGGAGCCAATCGGCCAGTTGCAGACGATGCGGCGGGCGTACTTGCAGGCAGATATCCAATACCTAGCCCGAGCAACTTCCCAGGTGCTTAAACATATGGCAGCATAAGTGGAGCAGTGCAGGGACACGAAGGATTTATCACCTTATCCCCAATATAGCGGAATGGCATAAGAGGATCGGCGGAGACGTTAGTTTCGAATTTACCCAATTCGCTACTGGCCACGGTTACCTCAGGCAATATCTGCACAGATTTCGGCATGCCGAGGATACGTATTGTGGCCTCTGCCTGAACATCGTAGAATACCCAGTGCACCTGTAATCAATTAAATTAAAGGGTTTCGAGGCAATAGGGGACTTTTTAGTCGGTAGGAATCCGACATAACTTGTGGCTCGGGCCATGAGTATCTTTTTCGAAGGTTTTCTCCTCCTTGTTTGCATAACAAAAAAAAAAAAAACTTGAATAGCACCTCCCAATGTCACTCAAGAAATATGGAAATACTCTAAGACTCTGCGTATACAACGGTATTTTTTTTTTTTGTATTTATTTCTTCTATTAGGTTGATACAAAAATAATGGCCGTTTCCATATTGTTTATTTTTATGCATGAATTTCTGAATAAATTTTTTAGTGAATTTGGTTATGCTATATGTCGTTTTAAAGCGCGTTTTTTTTTTCTTTTAGACTAATTATCTTTTTATTATCGTCATACGTTTCTGATTTCCGACCAATTTTTGTGATGCTATCAAAACAAGAAATTCGCTTTATTTTGCTTCACGAGTTCAAACTTGCCACAATGCTGCGGAGACGACACGAAATATCAATAAAGAATGGGGCGAGGATACTGCTTCCGAACGTACCACACGTAACTCAACGTCGATCACTCAACAGTCGTACGCCATCTGAAGCAAATAGGGAAGTCAAAAAAACTCGATAAATGGGTGCCGCATGAATTGAACGAAAATCAAAAAAATCGTCGTTTTGAGGTTTCATCGCCTCTTCTTCAGCGCAACAAAAATGACCCGTTTCTCGACCGAATCGTAACGTGCGATGAAAAATGGATCCTCTACGACAAACGGCGACGTTCCGTGCAGTGGTTGGACAGCGACGAGGCTCCACAACACTTCCCGAAGCCGAAACCGCACCAAAAAAAGATTATGGTTACTGTTTGGTGGTCAGCAGCCGGTCTCATCCATCACAGCTTTCTGAATCCAGGCGAAACGATCACGGCAGAGAAGTACTGCCAACAAATCGACGAAATGCACCAGAAGCTTCGACGTATGTGCCCGAGATTGGTCAATATGACGGGACCAATTTGCTCCATGACAACGCTCGACCGCACGTCGCACAACTGACCTTGCAGAAGTTGAACGAATTGGGTTACGCGACTCTACCTCATCCGCCATATTCACTGGACCTCTCGCCCATTGACTACAATTTTTTCAAACACCTCGACAACTTCCTGCGCGAGAAATGCTTCAAAAATCAAGACGACGCCAAAAACGCCTTCAACGCTTTCATCGCCTCCAGAACTCCGGACTTTTGTGCTACCGGCATAAATAAACTTGTTTCTCGTTGGAAAAAATGTATTGATTGTAATGGTTTTTATTTCGATAAATAAAGTTTATTCTGACCTGAGTTACGTTCATTTAAATTAGCTGTTTGAAAACGGCCATTATTTTTGCACCAACCTAATACTTAGTTCTGAGCTTCATAAAAACAAAAAATCAGCCAAGTGTGAGTCGGACTCGCACACAAGATTTTTTGCTTAAAATATTAAATTATGTTTAATAGCCTAAAAGTATACTACAATTAACAGCTCAAAGTATACTACAAAAAACACAAGAATTACACACTCTGTGAAAATTTCAACTCTCTACCTATTACGGTTAATGAGATAGAGCAGGAGACGGACGGACGGACATTGTAAGCTTAGTAATAGGGTCCCGCGTTAGTTCCCTATGGGTACGGAACCCTAAAAAAAGTGAAGCTTTGGAAAAGTCCCGTTATTTGTAGAAGCTATTTTGTTTGAAATAAGTGTGAAATGTTTAATTTTTTCGTGATTATTCGTGATTATCATTTTCTGTGTGGAATTCAAAAGCAGACCTGAGGAAAAAGTTGTTGATTGGAGATATTTGAACTATAATCTAGTAATTTCAATCAATATGGGTCGAGCAAAATCATTAGATCTTGAGGAGAGGACAAAAATCAAGACTCATAAGGAATGTGACAGACCGTCAATTCATCAGATAGCGAAAATAATCAATAGAAGCCGAAAAGTTATATCGACATTTTTAAAAGATACAATAAATTATGGAACTAATATGAAAGGGCGAACGGGTAGTGTACTTACGCCTGCTGATAAGAGAGTTATTCTCAGAAAATATATTCAAAATTAAAGAAAAAACCACCACTTAATGTACTTCGTAAGGAACAACGCCTTCAGTTTTGCCGAACAAAAATGGCTTTGAATAAAGAGTGGCACCGAGTGCTATTTTCCGATGAAAAAAAAAATTAATTTAGAGAGCCCCAATGGCTATAATTACTATTTTCACGATCTACGAAAGGAGGAGCACTTACTTAATCGTTTGCACAGCCGGGAGAGAGGTGTCATGGTGTGGGGAGCGATTTCTTACTATGGTACTTTAGAACTGCAGTTTCTGACTCCAAGAATGAACGCAATGTCATACAATGCAGTAATGGAGACTGCTCTTTTGGAAACAACTGTTTCAACAACCAAAACAAACACAACATAAAGTACATCGTTTACAACAACAGACATTACAGCATCAACAACAACAGTATACTCAGCTACTGCATCGATTGGGTCATCGCATGCAGTTGCTGTAACAACACCAAACACCCAAACACATAATCGGAACAACAACTCAATGCTATAACAAGCAAGCAGCGTAATAACTGCATCAGCAGCAAATAGCGAAAATATAGTCTTATCAGAAATGATAACGAAATCAACCAATAAAAGTTCTGCTATGCTAGCTGAAGCAAACAAACAGACAACTGTAACACACGGCAGTGCAGACTGGCATTGACCGCTACATACAATACAAACAAAAAACGTAAACTAAGCCCTCTAAAAACAATACTGCAAAGAAAACGCACTTGGAGAGTAATAGATTCCAACTACTTGCAGAAAAGGATGTACCCGTTAAAAATGCTGACGACGATCAAACAAAACCTAAATCTGCAAAATCTCCCCCAATATATATCCGAGAAAAAAGCTCGAATAAGCTTGTGGATGGTATAAAAAAAATATTTGGCCGCAATAACTTCCATATTGACCCCATTATCAAGGGGAATATAAAGGAAACTAAAGTCCAAATTTACACCGAAAAAAATTATCGTTCTGTAACCAAGTATCTTAATGAAACTAAGATAAACTATTACACCTATCAGCTCAAAAGCAGCAAAGGGCTGGTAGTTGTAATTAAATGCATCGAACCCTCTGTTGATTGTAAAGATATTAAGAGTGCTCTGGAAGAAAAAGGGTTTGAGATCAAAGTAGTGATCAATATCATTAATAAGAACAGAATACCACAACCAATGTACAAAATTGAATTGGCCCCAAATTCGCAGCATTTAAAGAAAAATGAAGTGCATAGTCTTAAATATTTGCTTCATCGTAGGGTAATAGTGGAGGAGCCACACAAGCGTGCAAATCATGTGCAATGTACAAACTGTCAGGAATTTGGTCACACAAAATCATATTGTACCCTTCGTCCAGTATGAGGAGACATGCATGAAACCGCAATTTGTCAGTTAAGTCGCGATAATCCGGGACATAAAAAATGTAGCAATTGGGAGCCAATTATAGAGACTGTCCTGTATATAAGGAGCTCAAGAACCGACTGCAGTCACAAAAAAATCCAACCCGTGTTAGATCTGAGCCCATCCGTACAGGAACAACGACAGATATATGTCCTCCATCTAACATGCTTGTAACCTCAAATGTATCTTCTGCCAGTGCCCTACACTTATTTCCTCAACAACAAAGTGCAAAAATTAATGTGAAGCCTAAGGCACAAATGTCTCAATGAAATGAAACAATTACACAAACCAATTCAATTCGTATTCATAATGCGTGTCATGAGTGATGCAACCACAAAATTCTAATGAAACGATGATGGTGAATTTGTTACAGACCCTGAATCAAACAATTCAAATTTCAATTCAAAATTCTTTTCAAAAGATGATGAAAATCCAAATGAAAATTTTGGATAAGATAAATTCCCTATAATGACTCATATAAAATTAACTCACTGGAACGAAAATGGTGTTTCGCAGCACAAACTAGAGATCATTAAGTATCAAGAGGACAGTAATGTAGCTGTGATGCTTGTCGCCGAGATTCACTTGACTAGCAACAACAACTTCCTCATACCTATCTAGTTTATACAACAAATCATCCGGATGGAAAAGCCCATGATGGTACATGCATAATTTTAAGAAATCGTATAAAACACCAGTCTCTGGAGCCTTACTCATCCAATTATTTACAAGCAACGTGGATTCGGATGCAAACGCGTCATGGTAATCTGACGTTATCTGCTGTACATTGTTCTCCACGTTTTTCAATATCTCAAGACACGTTCAAAAATTTCTTTGTTAGCCTTGGAGAACGATTTTTGGATCCAAGAAAAAATCCTGATATTATTGACTTTGGTATCACAAGAAATATACCTAGAAACCTCATATCAGCAGTTACTCATTATGAACTTTCATCCGATCACTCACTCGTTGATATTCTTTTACTCGATTAGCCAATAGCTGAGGATCACCCGTATAGACTTATATCAAACAAAACAAATTGGTTGCAATACAAAAAATACATAAGTACTCACATTAAAATTACACCTGCGATCAACTCTGAAATTGATATCGACAGATCAGTGAATGAGTTAAATTCGAGATTGGTAGCTGCAGTTGAGATCTCAACGCCTGCGATAGTTGCGCACAATTCAGCAGAAAATCATTCTCGGATCGGGATATGGAAGAACTAGTGGCTATTAAACGACGATTGAGAAGAGAATGGCAACTGCATAGATTCCTAAACAACAGCTGAAAACTGCAACAAAAAAACTATGGAAAGCACTTGAAAGTGATAAAGCGCTATATTGATAATCTATCACCTACGTACACTAGATTATCACTCTGGAAAGCCCAAAATTCATTAAAATTCCTGTAGAACTGGATTCACCTATTAGAGACCGATTTGGTAGTTGGGCACGTTCAGATGAGGAGAAGGCTAATGTATTTGCCAACCATTTGGAGTATATTTGTTCCAACTAAATTCACCTACAAACAATTTTGTTCTTCCTCACCAGACAATCTTAACTTATGCAAATATGTCTCCATTAAAAACAAGCTCTAGGGAAATCGAATCAATTATAAAGACTTAACTGAATCCCAAAAAATCTGCAGGTTATGATTGTATTGTGCCAAAAATGATAACCGAAATTCCAAACGCAGCAATAGCATTTCTCTCGTATCTTTTTAATGCTATTATCATAGTATCGGATACTTTCCAATGCTATGGAAGAAATCGGTTACCATAATGGTTCCAAAACCCGGGAAGGATAGGACATATTCTTCATCATATAGACCTATAAGTCTGCTTCCATGCCTTTCTAAACTATTTGAGAAGATTCTTATAGTCAAGCTCAACCACCACTTTCAAATGAGTAGTACAATCCCTGATCATCAATTTGGATTTAGAGCAAAACATGGTACGATTGAGCAAGTCAATAGGGTTACTTCGGAAATAAAAACTGCCTTTGAAAATCAAGAATATTATTCAGCAGTATTTTTGGATGTAGCACAAGCGTTTGATCGAGTATGGCATGAAGTTTTGATTCACAAAATTAAATGACCGTAGTGACATAAAAATTTCATAACAACTGAAATTATGATAAAGGCAGGCGTTCCCCAAGGCAGTGTTCTGAGACCAACTTTATATGTTTTATTTACTGCAGACATTCTAAAATCTACTCAAATTGGCACATCGACTTTTGCCGATGACACTGCCATTATCAGCCGCTCCTGTTGCCCAGTTAAAGCTTCTAAAGTCCTGGATAATTATCTTAAAATCCTCCAGGAGTGATTATCTAACTGGAGAATTACGGTCAATGAGGGGAAATTTAAGCACATTACATTTACATTGAATCGTCGGACACAACTCAAGATGAAACCTATCTTGGTGTTGACCTGGACAGAAGTCTCGCGGGTAACATCGAAGTTATACAAAGAGCACAATCCAAGAAACTTAGAACAATTACAGGAGCTCCATGGTATATCAGGAATGAAGACATTCACAAAGACCTGGAAGTACCAACAGTAATAGATGAATGTTCAAAGCGTAAAGGTCTTTATATGGACAAACTAGCTCGACACGTTAATTCCATAGCCTGAGCTCTTATCTATACAAGGAGCTCATCTCGTCTGAATCGTAACGATAGACCGGCGCGTTTGCTTACTTAGAGGCTCGTAGTGGTACGTGAATCCCTTCTTCTTCCTTGCAGGAAGGACACAAGTGTATTAGTTGATAAGAGCTGAATTATTATTGTTAGTCCTATTCATAAATTTATATAGGAGATACAATAATTAGCAAAAAATTAAAAAAAAATAATTTTAAAAAAAATTTGGAAATAAAGGAACTATTTGGAAACTTGCAGTGGCGATTCCAGTATGATAACGTTCCAATCCACACTGCTAGAGTCGTCAAATCCTAGATTGAAAGCCAAAAAGAAGAGTTGCTAAACTGGCCACCGTACTCGCCTGATCTGAACATTGTTGAAAATGTTTGGGAATGGCTTGTACGCAAGATTTTGTCTTTACCGACAGCATAAACGATGTTTCCTTGTTCGAAGTAATCCTCTTTCCACCCCAGAGGATGCTTATCATCCGACTTTGGAATTAAACATCATTCTGAATGGGTTTGGATTTCGTTCCAATAATCCTTCTAATTTGCTTCCTACATCAAGACGTGTTTTCTGCTTTAAACAAACTGACTTCTTTAAACTAAATTCTCTTCTTATAGCCACTGACTGGTCTTATTTGTATTCCTGTGATAATGTTGAACTATCTGCAAAGTTTATTTATACAACTATGAAAAATCATTTCAAATTATGTGTTCCAAAAATTAAACTTAAACATAACCCACATAAGCCACCTTGGTTTTCTCGTGATTTAATTACATTAAAGAATTTAAAAAATAGACTATTTAAAAAATTTAAAAGGTCCGATTTGTATGCTGATTATACTAAATAGGCTATATCCCGCTATAATGTTCAACACCTAAACAATTTCTGCTATCAGTCATACGTGACACATGTTAAAGAGGATATTAAAAGACATTTTAAAAAATGTTATAACTTTATTAACACGAATTGCAAGTTGGATATATTCCCATCCTGTATGAAATTAAATGTTCTTGAATGTTGCAGCGGTGGAGAAATTTCCAATCTTTTAACGAACTTTTTCCAAAGCACTTTCACGAATTTCAATAATGATTTTGATAGTCCATACCCACATCATATTCCTCAATTTAATCAATTTGATGTGCCAGTTATTGATTGTGATACAGTATTACAATATTTAAAATCTTCTAAATTAACGTTTTTACCAGGACCAAATATACCTAATTGTATTCTAAAGCGATGTGTTGATGCTTTGCTTAGACCAATCTGCAAATTGTTTGACTTATCTCTGAATACCTCTGTATTACCTAATATTTGACCTAATATTTGGAAGCAGTCCTATATAATCCCACTCCACAAAAAAGGCAGTAAAGCTAATATATTACATTACCGAGGAATAACTAAGCTCTGCGCTATTCCGAAGTTGTTTGAACATATTATCACCAATCAGGGGCAGCATTTCGTTCTTCATTTATTAAGTACTTCACAACACGGGTTCACCAAGAAGCGTTCAACTACAACCAACTTATTAGAATTTACTTCATTGGTCAATTGTAGTTTTTCACAACAACATCAAATGGATGTCACTAACACAGATTTTAGTAAAGTTTTGACAGTGTTTGTCACTTCGTACTCCTCAATAAACTGTTGTATTACAGCAAGTTGTATCGTGTCTAGGCCGCTATTCGTGTAACTTTTGGTGTCCCTCAGGGTAGCCACCTTGGCCCATTATTATTCAATATTTTTATAAACGATTTGCCATACAACATTCTAACGTCTTAATGTACGCTAATGATGTTAAGTTATGCTTATCTATTCTATCTCCGGTCCAACAACTGTTTCAAGAAGATCTTGAGTCCTTATCTCAGTGGTGCGCCAAAAATTATCTTTCGCTTAATTGCGACAAATGTAAAATTATGTCCTTTTACCGTAAAAATTTAATTGTAAAAAGCTACCACATTAATGATTACACTCTAGAACGTGTCACACAATTTAGTGATATGGGTGTGTTGATGGACCCAAAGCTGCATTTTGGGTCGCATATTTCTTGTATCATATGTAAAGCTAGAGGTGTTTTAGGATACATTAAACGTTGGTCTAAAGAGTTTAATGATCCTTACACCACCAAATTATTATTCACTTCTTTGGTTAGTCCAATACTTGAATATGCATCATGTGTATGGGATCAACAGTTTAAAATTAATAGTGATTATATAGAGTCTGTTCAAAAGCAATTCTTACTTTTAGCACTGCGTCACTTACACTGGGATCCCAATATAAACCTTCCATCTTACCAAAGCCTTCTTAAACTAATCCGCCTCCCGAAATTATCCAGTCTCTTGGTGTCACATTCTTGCACAATCTAATTGTAGGAAGCATCTTTTCCCCATCCTTGCTTAGTAGTATAAATTTTAATGTTCCTTCTCGGGTTACAAGGAATTATTCTCCTATCCTTGTTGGTACATGTAAGACTACTTATTTGCAGCATGCTCCTTTTCGTGTTTTATGTCAATCATACAATCTATGCTATGAGCTTGTATCTAATCCTATTTCTTCCGATTAGCTTAAATCTGATCTCTTAACTCTCCTTAACACATAGTATTCTATTAACTATTTAACTTAATTTCGCACACTTTTTTTAAATTTATATTTATAGTGCATTGATGACATTAGATCTGTAGCCGTATAGTAGTCAATTAATTTGTATTGCATGTCTACTAATCTCCAGTAGTTCAGTACCGAAGTGACTTGTGGTCGATGCCCAGTCTTGTTCGGTTTTAATGGACCTCAGCTCGCGCGGCGTCTGGAAGTCTGTGGCGTGGGATAGAAAGTAGTTAGATTGATAGAAGGTGTATGAATCCGCAAAGCAACATACTAGTAAATGCGAACTCATTGAAGCCATTAAACACGTCTGGTCGTGCATTTCCTTGCACTACACTAAGAATTTGTATGATTCTAATCCAAACAGGATGTTTGAAGTAATCCTTAATAAAGGAGGTAATACACATTATTAAATAATGTGCAAAATACTTGAAACTGATCTAGATATAAGCATGCATGTAGTTTTAAAAGTATTGGGATGCTCATAATCCGATTTTTCTATAGGGGTTCTATTTAAGTAGCAAAAAAATATAAAAAAAGACTAACTATGCCGAAGTTGTAATACTCTTCACGTCCCAGGTCTGAGGGTCTTGAAATTTATAAGGTTGGTGGCAATGGGTTAGACACTTATAGTGTTCAAATTTTAAGTCGATAGTACAAAAAACAAAAAAGTTTTTCTAATAAGAACTTTCATGTGGATCCCGGTTTGTATGGGGGGTACCCCTCCTAGTAGTCTGAGGGTCTTGAAATTTTCATGGCTTGTGGATATGGGTCAGAGACTTAAAGTGTCCAAATTTCAGTTCAATAAATCAAAAAAAAAAAAAAAAATCTAATAAGAACATTAAATTAAAATGGGATTTGTATGGGAGGTACCCCTCCTGGTACCCCTAAGATCATGAAATTATATGGTTGGTGGATATGGATCAGAAACTTATAGAGTCCAAATTTCAGTTTGATACGTCAAAAAACAACAAATATGTTCTAATAAGAACATTAATTTAAAAGGGGGTTTGTATGGGAGGTACCCCCCCTAGTGGTCCAAATCGGCTGATTCACGAACTTGATCGGCGTTTGGTGAAAAGAAACCTATGTATAAAATTAAAGCTCTCTAGCTCAAAAACTGAAGGACTAGGAGTGCGAACAGACGGACATGGCTAAATCAACTCGTCTCATCGAGCTGATCACAAATATATATACTTTATGTGGTCTGCGATGTCTCCTTCTGTGTGTTACAAACTTCATGACAAACATATTCACTAACGTGAAGAGTATAATAAAGTGGTAAAATATTTTTTTAAAATATTTACACTTATAATTTAAATGTGGTTTTTTGTTATAGTTTGGAGAATTAAATGAACTTTAATATATATTTGAAAAAAAAAAAAAAATATGGGGGGGGGGCGGGGTTCTATTCAAGTGGGCGGGAGTGTATAGCATAATGTGTGACCTGCTTTAGATACGGCAAGCAAATGATTGTTTTGCTGGTACACATCAGGCGAATGATCATGGAAAGAGTGAACGCATACGTTCTGTCAATGTGTACGGCCAAAGGCAGGTGAACAAACTAATTTTGAGGCATTCTTTTGGTTGTGATAAGGTTGGCTCGGCCGGCGTTACATCAAAGAAAAGTGCGGACCGAACGTATTTGGCTGCAATTATGGTGCATACGTGAGGAATATTTGCGCATAGCTTCAGTTTTTGTGAGTCATTAATAAAAGTTGTACCAAGCTCTCTCTCTCTCTCTCTCTCGCTCCGCTCTCAGTGAACATCATAATACAGAAAGAAAAAGAGAATAGCGCAATACACTTGTGTTTATTAGGAAAAAATACAACAATAACAACAACAACACAAAAAACAAGAAGCTGCAATGCAGAAACAATGAAACACACTGTCTCTCTCTTTTGCCCCGCTCTCAGTGAACATCAACATCACATATAGAAATAACATAAATAATTACAAACGGTTTTAAGTTACAAAGCATTGCTTGAAAAATAAGCTATTGTAATTGTAATTAGTCTCTTATTGGGATTTTCCAAAAATTTTATTATTTGTCGATATAGCGGAAATAGAACTACACACTCTGTGAATTTTAACTGTTCATGAGATAAAAAAAACGTGACTATTTCTTATTATCTCACTCTTCATTTTTGCCAAACGCCGCCTAAGAAGTTTCACTTCAAAAACAGGTAATAATTCAATATGCACAAAAAATTTATCTATACAATATTTCCATCTATTAACTCTGCTTAGTGTTAATAAAAAACGTTGATACATACATTCACAGATTGATTACAAGGCACAGTTTTTGGGTTTAAAGGGTGATATCCACTTTTGATGGTTTGGTTCGTTTCTTCTTGAATATATGTTATTTGAAAAGGTACGTATACATTATTTGCATCTCCCATGTAGTTAAACCATTTCGTTGGGCTACAACGAGATGCAGGATGAGCTCCACACATCAAATCTAAGGCCAACTGTCCCGTTTGTGGTACGGATACCTGAAACGAGAAGAAGAAAATATGTTTACTTTGACTTATTTAAAGACAAATTTTACAATAGCTTCTAGTTTTTGTGCGGATTACTTTAATATGATATTCAAACTAAAAAAAAAAATACTAACTTTGGCTATGTCGAAGTTATAATACTCTTCACGCCCCTCCTAGTGGTTCGAGGGTCTTGAAGTCGATAATGTAAAAAACTAAAAAGATTTTCTAATAAGAACATTAATTTGGTTCCAGATTTGTATGGGGGATAACCCCCTAGAGGTCCGAGGGTCTTGAAATATGGTTGGTGGATATTGGACAGACACTTATAATGTCCAAATTACAAAAAAAGAGAAAGTTTCTCTAATGAGAACTTCAATTTGGATACGGGTTTGTAAGGGGGGTGCCTCCAATGCTGTTTTGTGAGCACTACAGTGGCAAACGAATTTCGTGCATTAAGTATATCTTATAAATTAAGTATAACAAGACGATACTATTTAACAATGACTTACAGTAGGTAACAAAAATTAATACTAAATAACAGTGACTAGTATAACAATTAATACAATATATGACTAGACGGCCCGGCAAAGATATTTCCAAATATATAATTGAAGATGTTTACAAGCTCACAAATTAAATGATTCGGTATTTCAACGATATTCGAACCAAACTGAGGAAAAGCTTCCATTTCAACTTTACCAAGTGATATACGAAAGTGAACAAATTGAATTTCATCAGGACGGGCTCTCATATTTCGAGTTAAATTAATATAATGAATTTTCGAAATGCAGTACACGATGTAATACAATTTTCGATGAGGGTAGCACGTTCCATGAGGAACAACTGGCAGGATTTGTCTAAAATCACCGCATAACAAAATTGTTTTCACCCCAAATAATGTGTCTCTAAACAGAAACATTATGAAGTTCTCGTAAAAACTTCGGAAAAACATCCACCTCTCTCAAAAGGCGGTTCACCGTCATCGCTTCTTAAAATAACTGCAACATCAGTCTGAATAGCATTAAATAAATCATCATACAAACATAAGCAGATGTATTTTCAAAGTGAAAGCGCTAGTGTTACGTAAAGCAACTTCAGATTGAAAATGTTTTGCTGAACAACGTAATATTAAAGACCCACAAAAGACTCGAAATTACGGGTAATTACATTCAATGCAATTTTATACGTTCCATTCAATCAATCAATATCTTGATCGTTTGAAGAACTAGCGATTAAATTTTTAACTGATGTAATTTATGTGGCGTGTACGCTGAATTTGAAATTAAATAAAATTATTGAACGTATTTGATATTTGTAATATAATAAAACACACTGTACAGGTCAGGAGCAGTGGAGGGAAGGGGGTCGCAGAATATTTTTACACACTAAGGGGGTCACGACATAAAAAAGATGGACTAAAGAAATAAGACATAGAATTATAAAAAATCAGCCAAGTGTGACTCGGACTCGCACACGGAGGGTTCCGTACCATCGTACAAGATTTTTTGCTTAAAATATTAAATTATGTGCATATTTAATAGCCTAAAAGTACACTAAAATTAACAGCTTAAAGTATACTAAAAAAAGAAATTGTTAAACAAAAGGTTAAATTAAAGAAAAATGCTTCTAAAAATGTGTATTTTTAGTATTTGTCGTTCTACACACAAGTGAATTACACACTCTCAATTTCAACTCTCTACCTATTACGGTTCATGAGATAGAGCAGGAGACGGACGGACGGACATCGTAGCTTAGTAATAGGGTCCCGTTAGCTCCCTACGGGTACGGAACCCTAAAGACAAAACAAATCAACATATACTTACATTAAAAAAAAAATTATATACTAAAAAAAATGAATGGATTCTTATAAATCCATTCAAATAAAAAGGGAGGTGTGGTATGTATGTACAGTGAAATTCCTTATAACCGGACAGCTCCAATAGCCGGACAAGTTTCGTGGACACAGCTATTTCATTAAATTTTCCACAGAAATAACCGGACGCGGACACTACATTTCAAACCATTAAAAACGAATTTGGTGATTCCCCTTTTAACATGTATGACGTATGTTCAGCATCAGAGCTGTCAAAATCTATTAATGTGCTTGAAGCTGTTTATTTCATCAGAGCAGCTTGGAATAAAGTAGAAGCAGGGTTTGAATTGCTGCTTCAAAATAGCGACAGCATAGAAATATTTGCTTTATTTGCATTTTGCCCAGTAAAATAAAGAAGTAAATTTGCAGCCGCTTACTGCGACTTCGTAAAATAACGCAGTAGAAGCGAAAAGCAAAGCCAAAAAAAGATAAGAAATTACTTGCTTGAACGCAGCCAGCCTTTCGTTTTCTACTTACGCAGTCAGCAGCAGCGACATTTCTCAAAAATAAGGCGAGCCAGTAAGTAATTTATTATCTCATTTTACCTTTGCATTTTGCTTTTTACTGTTTATTTTACGAAGCAAGTCAGCAGCACTATTCATATATACTAGCAGTAGAGTTTGGCTGTTGGGTTGTGCTTGCTTGCTGTTTGTTTACTATTACTGCTGTTTCGTTTACTATTTCTGCTGATTCGTTCGTTTACTATTTCTGCTGTTTCGTTTAACTATTTCGGCTGCTTCGTTCGACTATTTCGACTGTTTCGTTTGACTTTTTCTGGGCAGAGCAGCGTTCGATTTAGCTGTGCAAGCAATAATTTCGTTCCTGGTTCGTTTACTATTACTGCTGTTTCGTTTTCTATTTCTGGGCAGAGCAGAAGCAGCGTTCGAAAATTTCTTGCACAACAAATCTTGTTTTGTTAAATAAGTAAATGAGCATTATTTATTTATTTATTTCTAATATTAAAAAATAAAATATGATATAAATGTAGTAATAACAGCAATAAACTTAAATTTTTAATATCAAAAAATGGAATAGATATGAATGTAATACTTGGTAACAGTAAGGAACAATTGAAGTGGATAGTCGGTGCAACAGAAGCATGAAATAGTTATCTTTTCAACAGGTATCCTCTTCTTCAAACATCGGCAAAGTTTTGATTGCTTCATCTAAATATACAGAATTTAGTGTAACCAGTTATATGTCTTTAAGTGTTTCAAGTGTGGACAATGAAAATAAAGAAAGTCATGCTTCTGTCTCATTTAATTTCATATTGTAGTCTGGATTTCTTCGTTTTGTTAATTTTGTTCATTTGAGGCTCGTTTGGTTCCTTCGTGTTTCTATTGCTAATTAGCATTGTTTTGTTCTGTTTGTCATGTCTACACAAATTCATATTGACAAGGTCATTTGCATGCATTTCTATGTCCGTCTGCATGTGTGCTGCAGTCGATCATTTCTTGCTTTTTTGGCGAGATAGACAACACATAATCAGAACAAAACGTTGCATGGGAAATCCAAAAATTATAGTAGTTTGCAAACGAAAAGATATAGAGAGAGATGGAGGGGGTGGAAAGCAATAGTCGACTGTTTGGCTGCTTTGTTGTTTTACGAAGTCGCAGTAAAGCAATAAAAAATGCATTGAAAATAGTCAAGCAATTTCAATCCCTGAGTAGAAGCTACAACAATTTAAAACTGCTTCTGTAAAGCAGGATTTTCGGAAATTGATGAGAGTCTTCCCGATTTTGATCCCGAAGATGACATTCCGCTGGCAATCTATGGTAGATTTCACGAAGGACTCAATTTAGCAAATGATTTCGACGGTTTTCTTCAAATAGATGCAAATGTCTGCACTGAAGACAACAATGTAGAAATTCAATTTGAAGAACAAAGCGATTTTATGTACATAAGTGATTCAGAAGAAGAATCGAATGAACAAATAAGTGAACCCATAACATCATACGATGAGGCGTTAAAACTTCTTGTGCGTTTGAAACAATTCGCCAAAAATGATTTTGTAGCTTTTTTGTGGCCCCTCCCCCATAATCGGACACCTCATATAACCGGACAAAAACATTACGACCTACTCAACAAGACGATAAAAAAACAAACAAACCTACGCTTACCCCATCTTACCTACTTAACCTTACCATCAAACCCATGGCGGCCATCGATGTTATGGGTCGCGGGTGCTCCCACCCTTTCTAGAACTGACTCCTGTCCAGTTCCCAACAGCACGACTCAGACAACAATGGCCTGGTCGTATTCACTATCCGCCCATACGTCCTACCGCCCCCAGAAATTTATTATATTCCCTAATTATTTCATTTTTCCTAGTAGTCCGAGGGTCTTCAAATTTTATGGTTTTAAGTCGATAGTACAAAAACAAATTCAGTAAGAACTTTCATTTTTACACCGGTTTGTAAGAGGGTCCGATTCGGCTGATTCACACAAATGTATGGCAAAAAGAAAGACGGATAGACGGACATGGCTAGACCAACTCTTCTCGTCGCGCTGATCAAGAATATATAAGTTATCACGTAAGGATCTGCGTTACGTGGTGACTTGGCAGCACTGGACCACGTCATCTCGCTCGCACACTACGAGTCACGGTTGCTCTGCCATAAATAAAAAAGGACAATTCCTAACACTGCGACGGTGACGTGGTCCCTCTTGATTGTTTGGGGCTTGCCGTTAAAAGTCAAGGGAAGGTCAAGCTTAGCAATGCGTGCTTAGCTGAGACAAAGAATAAGGAAGATCGTTCTCTTTGGCTTTTGGTTATCAACCTGATCGGATGTACGATCAGACGGTGTTCAAAGTAATTATTAGGTCGGTACAAAAATAATGGCTGTTTCCATATTGTTTATTTTTATACATGAATTTCTGAATAAATTTTGTAATGAATGTGGTCATGCAATATGTCGTTTTAAAGCGCGTTTTTCGCTCTATCTTTTAGACTAATTATCTTTTTATTATCGTCATACGTTTCTGATTTCCGACCACTATTTGTAACGCTATCAAAACAAGAAATTCGCATTATTTTGCTTCACGAGTTCAAATTTGGCCACAATGCTGCGGAGACGACACGAAATATCAATAAAGAATGGGGCGAGGATACTGCTTCCGAACGTACCACACGTAGATGGTTTGAAAAATTTCGCGCAGGTGATACCAGCCTTGAAGATAAAGAGGGTCGCGGCCGCCCATCTGAGGTTGACAATGACGAATTGAAAGACTTAATCGAAGCCGATCCTCGCAAAACCACACGAGAGTCGCACAAGAACTCAACGTCGATCACTCAACAGTCGTACGCCATCTGAAGCAAATAGGGAAGTCAAAAAACCTCGATAAATGGGTGCCGCATGAATTGAACGAAAATCAAAAAAATCGTCGTTTTGAGGTTTCATCGCCTCTTCTTCAGCGCAACAAAAATGACCCGTTTCTCGACCGAATCGTAACGTGCGATGAAAAATGGATCCTCTACGACAAACGGCGACGTTCCGCGCAGTGGTTGGACAGCGACGAGGCTCCACAACACTTCCCGAAGCCGAAACTGCACCAAAAGAAGATTATGGTTACTGTTTGGTGGTCAGCAGCCGGTCTCATCCATCACAGCTATCTCAATCCAGGCGAAACGATCACGGCAGAGAAGTACTGCCAACAAATCGACGAAATGCACCAGAAGCTTGGACGTATGTGTCCGAGATTGGTCAATATGAAGGGACCAATCCTGCTCCATGACAACGCTCGACCGCACGTCGCACAAATAACCTTGCAGAAGTTGAACGAATTGGGTTACGCGACTCTACCTCATCCGCCATATTCACTGGACCGCTCACCCACTGACTACAATTTTTTCAAACACCTCGACAATTTCCTGCGCGAGAAATGCTTCAAAAATCAAGACGACGCCAAAAACGCCTTTAACGCTTTCATCGCCTCCAGAACTCCGGACTTTTATGCTACCGGCATAAATAAACTTGTTTCTCGTTGACAAAAATGTATTGATTGTAAAGGTTTTTATTTCGATAAATAAAGTTTATTCTGAGCTGAGTTACGTTCATTTAAAGTAGCTGTTTGAAAACGGCCATTATTTTTGCACCAACCTAAGATAAATTTAAATAATTAATTATTATAAATACTAGTATAGTTGGTGATAAATAAAATTAAATACTATTTGATTTAATATAAATAAATAATAAACATATATAAAAGATAATTAGCGCCCAACTAATACACAAAATATGAATAAAGTAAAAGAAAAAAACTGTTTAACTAATTATAAAAGAAAAACAACAAAACTCAAAACAAAAAAAAAAAATTAAAATAAAAAAAAAACTATAAAACAACCACTAAAGCACGAATCGCTTTAGGCAGTGTAAAAAGAAATTAGAGAAAATGAGAACATCATCATCACCAACAGCAGAATCATAATCAACGGCATTATCATCATCGTCAGCAGCAGCATAATCATCGTCAACGACAGCATCATCATCATCAACAGCAGAATCATCGTCAACGGCATCATCGTCAACGGCATCATCGTCATCAGCAGCATCATCATCGTCAGCAGCGTCATACTCAAAGTAAGCAGCGTGACCATGAACTGACAATGTCATTATCGTCAACGACGAAAAAGCAGACGCAAGGGAAAATACAAAACTGATCAATAACAGTACATGTGAGGAAAGTTCAGCAGCTAAATGTCATGTAAGTGAATTTGCTCATTTATAGTGGCTTTACAGTGAGCGAAGATTCGAATCTATGAAGATGCGACAATGATTCGAGTTTCATTTGACAACAACAACAGGGAAAATGACAAAAATGAGGGGTTGTTGTTGTAGAGAGATTCGATTGTGAGATGCTAATCTTAAATAGATTCGCAAAGATTTGGTTTTTTTGAATGGTCAATGGGCTGGGCAATTCTTCCATGTAGGTTGGCAACATTTTCATAATTTCGTCGTTTTTTGTGATTGTCATGTGTCTTCTTCTTCGTTTTTTTGCGCGCCGCACAAAAAACAGCTGATCAATGCACAAAACAATTTGAAGAAAATTTTAAATTGTAATTTTTTCTTTAAATATTAATAAAATGAGTAGCAGTAATGAAAAAGGAAGCTGCAAGTATTATTTGCATACACTCTAAATTGTTCGCAATCATATATTTTTCACAAAATGTCCATTTTAATTATCACAATTAGCCACAACGTTCCATTTGTATGTATAATCAAAACAAACAACAGATGTTCGTGATACTAAAATACCACTGTAAACCACAAAACCGAATCTTCGTGATTCGAGCCACTGTAAAGCCACTATTAGTAAATTTTTTTTTTTAATTCAAAGGATTTTGTAGAATTTTTTTTTTTTTTTAAATCTTGTTATTATAATTGATTCTCAGAAGTGACTTATTAAATCTTATCGAGTTGCTAAAGTTTTTTAATTTATCATATTGAATGCTCCAATAATGCAATGTATTGCGTAGTGTATTAGTGTATTCCACTTAAGAAATAACGCATTGAATGCGAAATATATTGTGTTGCGCTGATAAATTTTTCGCAAAATTCTTAATTTGTATTAGTGTATTGCACTTAGGAAAGAATACATAGAATATGAATTATGTTGTATTGCGTTGATAAATTTTTCGTAAAATTCTTAATTTAAAAAAAGTCAAAAACAAAATACAAACAATATTACTGTACAGTAATGACTTTTTCTTTTGTAAATTTATTGTTATTGAATATTGTGCGTAGTGTATTGCACTTAAAATAGCACGCATTGAAGGTGAAATATGTTGTATTGCGCTGATAAATTTTTCATAAAATTTAAAGTTTAGAAAAAAGACCAAAAACAAAACTCAATAAATATTACAGTAATGACTTGTTCTTCTGTACATTTTTAAAAAATTTCAAAAATAAAAAAAAGAAAACAGCAAATACTATGCAATATTGGGATTATGAATTTTTATATAAATTTTTAAATTTTTTTAAAAAAATATAATATAATTTTTTTTTTTTTTTGATATAGTGAACATTAACGCCATTGTATTGCACTCATACATAAAAAGTAAATATGAATTTTTTTTATCTTGTAAGCATTTGAAGAAATATCGTTTTTGGTTGAGAAAATTCTAGTAGTACGAGTATTCGGTATTATACTATAGCACGATATTATTGTTGGTTTTATACAAATTTTATACAGTTATTGTGTCCAGACTATTTATAAAATTATATTGTTTTGTATTGATAATATTATTACAATATCAGTAGTACGGTGAGCATATTAAGCAACAAGTAGTGTGGGGTGTAAGGAACAACTTGACGTGGTTAAGACCCTACCTGAATTTAGTGGACATCAGGATATAGAGGTAGTTCCGTTTACTACCAGGCGATAAACATAATTAGATATAAGATTACAGGTTCTGCGGACACGGTACTTGCATCTTTCAATACTGCGCTCAATTTTAGAGCGATACTAGATAGGCTTGATTTTACATACGCTGGCAAAAGACCGGCTTATCTTATCGAACAGGAGCTCTCAACTCTCAGGCAGGGAAATATGTCATTGATAGAATACTATCATGAGGTGGAGAAGAAGTTAGCCTTACTTGTAAACAAAACAATAATGTCTTACGATCCCATTGTGGCAGCAATTTTAAATGAGAAATACAGAGATAATGCATTGCGTGTCTTTGTATCCGGACTTAGAAGACCATTGTGTGATATTCATTTTTCGGCAAACTCTGATAGCCTTCCATCGGCACTAGCTCTTGCAGAGGAAGTTGAATCGAACAGGGAACGTTAAAATTTTGCCACTCGCTACTTCACATACTGAAGAACAAAAAGGCCAGAGACAAGTTTCGTTACAGAAGGCACAGGCGGCACCTTAAATCTGACGATAATAAGCAGTGGAATAATCAAAATAGGACGGAAACACCAGGGGTGGACCCGGTGACATCGCATGTGAGGCAACCTACTGCTTACAAACAAAATGGTTCTGAGCAATACAAGCAGCAATAAACAACAATATAAACAATCTCAGCAGTATGGAAGAACGGACAATAGTGGTACCCAACAAGGACAGCAGTTCAAACGGGGAACTCAGCGTGTCAATCATGTTCAACAGAGCCCTATTGAAGCTATCCGGAACTATGATATTGAAGCGGAGAATGAGGTACAGGACATTGCAAATGGTGAATTGCAAGACATCCATAATGAGACCCTAAATTTTTTAGGGGTACCTCCTGGCTACCATGGATTAGCCGGACCATAGGGAAGCAAAATAGAGAAATAAAATTACTGATAGATACGGGGCATCGAAAAATTATATTAAACCATAAGAAGAATAGAAGGGAATCTCCCCGGTATCAGCCCCCTTCCTTGTTAAATCTATTCATGGGGATAGCAAGGTGAGGTAAGTGCAAGATAAATATTCTCGGGACTAACACTGATTTTTTATTCTATCAAACTGCTCAATGTTTGATGGCATAATTGGACTTGATTTTTTGTTAACAATGAAATCAAGGATCTCATGGCAAATAAAATAATAAGGCCATCTAGGTCGCCTTATAATAATCCTGTCTGGGTGTGGATAAGAAAGGATGGGATGAATTTGGTAACAAAAAAAGAGACTAGTAATTGACTTTAGGAAACTAAACTTGATCCAATACCAAACGTAATGGTTATATTGTCCAATTTAGGGGAGGCGAACTATTTCACAACTCTTGACCTAAAATCAGGATTCCATCAAATAGAGCTCTCGGAAAGGAATAGAGAGAAAACAGCTTTTTCCATTAACAATGGAAAGTATGAAATTTGCAGATTACCATTTTTCAGAGAGATATGTTTTACGAGAAAAAATCGGGAAAATTTGTCATGTTTATGTAGACGATGTCATCATTTTCTCTAAGACAGCAGAGCAACATGTGAGGGATATCGACTGGGTATTAAAGCAGCTTTATGAGGCGAATATGAGAGTGTCCATTGAAAAATCCAATTTCTTTAAAACGGACGTGGAATGTCTGGGATTCAGGGTTTGCAGAGGGGGCATAAGGACTTGCCCAGAAAAAATAAACGCCATTAAAAACTTCCCGTTACTCACTTCCCTTTTTTCTGTTAGGTCTTTCTTGGGTTTGGCTAGCATGCTTTATACAAGGCTTTGCCAGTATAGCCACTCACCGATATTTTAAAAGGTCAAAACGGACTGGTCAGCGCGATACAGTCAAAGAAAATTAAGGTCACATTAGATGAACGACAACTGCAGGCCTTTGAGACTTTGAAGAATATTTTAGTGTCAGAGGATGTCTTACTTCAACATCCAAACTTCAAGATGCTCTTTGATCTGACAACGGACGCTTCTTCTCAAGGCCTAGGGGCTGTCTTATCCCAGGGGGGCAGACCAATATCTATGACTTCTAGGGCGCTCAGAAAGGGGAATTGTGAGCCATTGTCTGGGCCTTGAAAAACCTCAGAAATTATTTATACGGAGTAAGGAACGTCAATATATTCACGGACTATCAATCTCTCACATTCGCGGTGCCAGACAAAAATCCTAATGCTAAGTTGAAGCGTTGGAAGGCATTTATAGATGACCACAATGCTAAGATCTTCTATAAGCTCGGTAAGGGAGATGTAGTAAGAAGTAAATAAATGAGCAATTCACAGATAGGATAAAACTAAACATGTACAATATTTAAGATTTATAAAAATTTTGATAAGTAATTAGTAAACTTAAGATTTTGTAGCATTGTAATAAATTTGTAATTTTTGAACTATAAGCAAGTGCTACGTATCCGGCACTCACGACTCCACAATCCTTAGGGTCGAGGACACCCCAACTTAGAAAGGGAGGAGTTATCACGTAAGGATCTGCGTTACGTGGTAACTTGGCAGCACTGGACCACGTCATCTCGCTCGCACACTACGAGTCACGGTTGCTCTGCCATAAATAAAAAAGGACAATTCCTAATACTGCGACGGTGACGTGATCCCTCTTGATTGGTTGGGGCTTGCCGTTAAAAGTCAAGGGAAGGTGAAGCTTAGCAATGCGTGCTTAGCTGAGACAAAGAATAAGGAAGATCGTTCTCTTTGGCTTTTGGTTATCAACCTGATCGGATGTACGATCAGACGGTGTTCAAAGTAATTATAAATTTAAATAATTAATTATTATAAACACTATAGTTGGTGATTAATAAAATTAAATACTATTTGATTTAATATAAATAATAAACATATTTAAAAGATAATTTATATATACTTTATGGGGTCTCCGATGTCTCCTTCTGTGTGTTACAAACTTCATGACAAACTTATAATACTATTCACTGCGTGAAGAGTAATCAAACTTAAAACATATCAAAAGAATGTATGCACTTATATATATATAAGAAAATAAATTGAGCTGCGACTTTTTAGTTGGTACTTACCACGGATCTCTGCTTGTTGAATCCGTTTTCTTTTTTTTTTTTTCATAACACATCAAAAAACAATATTTAAAAAAAAAAAAACAAAAAAAAAACTAATTTTATACAAAAGCAAACCAAAAACTTAAATTACTCAGAATAAAAAAAAAAATCAGCCAAGTGTGAGTCGGACTCGCACACGGAGTGTTCCGTACCATCGTACAAGATTTTTTGCTCAAAATATTAAATTATGTGCATATTTAACAGTCTAAAAGTATACTACAATTAACAGCCTTAAAGCATACTACAAAACAAAAAAATGTTAAACAAAAGATTAAATTAAAGAACAATTTTTTTTTTGTTAATTTCCCAATTGTTTTTGTATTTTTAGGGTTCCGTACCCATAGGGAACTAACGGGACCCTATTACTAAGCTTACAATGTCCGTCCGTCCGTCCGTCTCCTGCTCTATCTCATGAACCGTAATAGGTAGAGTTGAAATTTTTACAGAGTGTGTAATTCACTTGTGTGTAGAACGACAAATAATAAAAATATACATTTTAAGAATACAATTATATCCCGATCGCAACTGGCAACTTAGTTTTGTACGATTCACATGGACTTCATGGACTTAGAGAGACTTAAGGACGGTAATAACCAACAGGCAATAATTAACATACAGGTTCAAGAGCAGATTAGCAATATGACCAATACGATAAATGACTTAATTGACTTAAGAAACTCGAGACAACCTGACACCGGACTTCTATACGAAATTTTACTAGCAAGGATCAGGGCAATAATTAACGACCTAGACAACCTTGTCCTAGCCTTGACATTGGCACTTTCAGGGATGATAAATCCAATCATTTTCGATAATAAAGAAATAAGCGAGATTATGGAAAATTATCACTTTCACGATATTCTAATAACGAACCTTTTGTTAGTTGCTGAGTTTAAAGTTGTAAGAAACAACAAAAAAATCTATTTCTTAATTAAATATCCGACTCCTCAGTTAATTTGTAAGAGAATAAATATTTTCCCGGTCGCCCGTGATGGTACGATGAAACACATACGAGAGGAAGACATCGCCGTTTGCGGAAACTCTACCCTCTCTGTTACTGACTGCTTAGAATCATCAACGATGTTTTGCAGACAATCAAACATAACGTCTTGCGCACAACAGTTAACTTCAGGAGAGGTGCCAAAGTGTAAAACCGAATTCAACTACCTGGCCGCAACGCGTGAAGCGGGTGATGGCTTGGTGATTATAAATGGCCACCCCGATACCATAAAATCAACTAACAGCGAGACAACTAACATAAAGAGGGGCGCTTATCTAGCAACTTTTCAATCTACAGCAATCATTAACGATACCACCTTCGTCAACAGAAATTCGTTTAGCTCCAGGGTAGCGGAGTTACACCGAGCGGCTACGAACGAAATTGTTGGTGATGAAGAGATACTGAGCCTTCCATACCTCCGATATCATGGGGTACAGAAATCTAAAACTAATAGACGGTCTCCGTAGTGATCTTCAAGCCGCATTGACCATTACATCAACTGCATATGCCCTCTTCCTGGGAGTCATGGCAATAACGTTCGCTCTGATTTATGTCATAAGACAGAAGCGTAAGGCCGCTCTATCACGCAACATCGATGAAGCTATTAGGACTACAGCTATGAGGTCCGGGGACGTCCCTCTCTAAGAAAGGGGGAAGTTATCATGGGCGGATTCATCACAGACATAGCGTCAGCACAATTCGGCGGATGCTTGTGAATCCGTTCAGCGGATGCCTGTGAATGTTAAAATTAAAATTAAGTTAACTTCAGTTGTCTTCGTGGAACTCATAAGCGAGCACAAGTGCCGCACTAACCAAACAATCAACATAAAATAAAGCATAATTAAAACACTACTTGTCATTGTCAATGCATAGAAGTGATCAGTAAAATTACATGAACCAAATACTTACTACCATTGTTAAATCATATAAGTGATCATAGAATAATTTACAAACTTACACTGTTAAATTCTGTATACCTTTATTAATAATTAAAGCAACAACAACATTCAATATTTTATTTCGAGCCAATTCTACCGAACGTTATATCTAAAAAGTTAATTTACATACAGACGGACATGGCTAGATCAACTCGTATCGTCGCGCTGGTCAAGAATATATATACTTTATTGGGTCTACCGATGTCATGTAATAGTATAGTGTAGCTTGGATGTAATAGTTAATAAAAGAGCAGCTGGGTATCTAGCATGTAAGAATAGTTAACAAGAGAGCAGCAGTGTATCTAGCATGGATTTTCAGCAACACTTTCACGCACTACTTCGATATTGACATTTGAACGTGTTGTTTTTGGACGACCAATGTGTTTATTGTCTCCAACTGATCCAGTCGCCCTGAATTTTTCAATTAATCTTTTCATAGTTGATGAAGTCAAAACACTATTCCGACCATATTTTGTATGAAATTTTCGAACTACGTCCGCCAAACTTTCATTACTTTTGAGATAATGTTCAACAATAAAGACACGTTGTTCTATCGTGTGACGCTCCGTTTTTACTAACCCTAAACTGTCAGCTGTGATAATTTTTTTTTTTTTAGGCTTGGCAGAACTTAACCGCACAAATCAAATTGAAATCTTGCGTTAAATCTGGGACACCCTTTATATGTAAACTAGCTGGCCCGACGCGCTCTGCTACGCCCTCGCTCAAAAAAAAAAAAAAATTAAATTGTTTGTTACAATTTTGAAACAACCTCTTTATTATATTAGTATAGATAAATAATATAAGTACCGGACCTAAATACTTAATAGTAAAACGATCCCCATTAAAAACGAAAATTTAACTGACGTCTCGCCATTCCTCATTTTGAAGGTGATAGACCAAACCTGCGATGGTGTAGTGGAGCAGTGTAAAAAAAATACGTAACGGCACTTTGTTAACTAAAACAAAAGACTCACAACAAACGGCCAAATCGCTAAAATTAACTTTACTAACGGACTTTATACCCGTGGAAGTTACAGAACACACCACCCTTAATTATAGCAAAGGAGTCATTTATTCTAACGAGCTCAGATCGGTAAGCGAAGAAGAAATCCTGAACGAATTAAAGGTCCAGTCTGTATGTGAAATACGTAAAATAAAAAAGAAAAACGGCGAAAACCTCACTGATTCTGGACTCATTATATTGACCTTTGCCTCACTAACTCTTCCGGCACACATTTTCATAGGCTATTAAAAAACCATCGTAAGACTATACGAGGTTTGTTCAAAAAATAAGGAGAATTTTCAAATTTCGCGGGCTACGTACATTCGACTTTCGATTATTATTTTTTTTTTATGTTGGTACACTCGTCTCGAAGATATGTTCACGGTTTCAGCCATGTAGCATGTTTAGTTTGTTTGTGAGAGGCATAAAGAAGACAAGTGTTTTGCGTGTTCGACGATTTTCTGCTATCTGCTCTTGGCTCTTTTGGACTCTTCCAATGGGACGATTGGGCTTTGGTTTCGATGTCATAACCATATACCCATGATTCGTCACCAGTTATGACTCTTTTAAGCAAATCTGGATCATCGTTGGCGTCATTCAACAATTCCTAAGCGATGCTTATGCGACGTTGTTTTTGGTCAAAATTCAGCAATTTTGGAACGAACTTCGCTGCCACACGCTTCATACCCAAAATTTCCGAAAAGATTGCATGGCATGAGCCAACCGATATGCCATCCTCAGCAACTTCTCTAATTGTGATTCGACGATTCTCCATAACAATTTTCTTCACTTTCTCAACATTTTCATCGGTTGTTGATGTGCTTGGGCGGCCAGAGCGAGCGTCGTCATTCACATCTTCTCGACCTTCTGTGAAAAGCTTATACCACTTGTAAAACTCAGAGTACTCTCATCGTATGCCACTGTCAACATTTTAAGTGTTTTTGAGCACTTAATTCAATTTTTTACACAAAATTTGATGCAACTTTTATTATTATTTATTGTATTTTTCGCTGCCGCCATGTCCGCTTCCCACGATACAATATCGAACGATACCCTTTCCCAACATAGAACCCTTTCTGCTGACAGTGCACTTTCTGTCACGTATGCCAATATCATCGAACCTCGAACACTAAGTTCGAAGTGATCTGCACGTACGCCAACATAGCGAACCTTATGTTGTAAGTTAAGTATTAAGTTAGTTCTTAACCAAACTCACTACAAAGCACATCGTGCTGCATTATAAAATAACTGAAAAGCACATCGTGCTATCTTATAAATAACAATTCCTAAAAAAGTCACATAGTGACAAAATAATAAAACTTATTTTTATTCTAAAGTCAAAAGAATTGTTTTAATTGGCGCCCAACGTGGGGCCGCGTTAAACAATCTAATTATTGTGCTAAAAAGGTCGTATGTGTGTTGGTTGTTAGTAGTACTTAAAAATTCTTAAAGTACAAAACGGGGGGAAGTAAATCCCAGCCACTATAACCGGTAATAATAAGTAAAAAAAATATTTTTAAGTGAACAATTTAATAAAAAAATAAAAAAGAAAAGAAAAAACAAAATTTAACACAATTTTATAAAGTTCCTAATTAACTTAAAAAAAAAAATTAAAAGAAATATAAATATTAAGTGGAACTAATACAAACAGTTTATAAAATTCAAAGTGTAAGCAAGAGATACGAATAACAAGTGACTCACCAAACCAACAAGATACTTTTGGAAAGTCAAAAGAAGAACGCAATTGTATAAATAAATATTTTTTTTTTTTGAAATATCAAAAAAAAAAAACGGGAAAAACTGTGTGGTAAACATAAAATATTCAAACTGAATTGAAGTAACAAAAACAACGACACACGCACATTTAATGCAAACAATAACGCATAAACACACACACACATCAGTGGTTTAGTGTAACAACATCAACGTTAGTGTTTGCGCATCATTACTCAGAGGGACAATCAACACCAGAAGTACAACTTCATCATCTGGATACTACAACAGTAGTTACAACCTAGAAGACATCTTTAGTATCAACACCCATCTACAAAATGCAGCAGATCGTGACGTAAGTCAAACAAGATAAAATTATTTGAAAAAAAAAAAAAAAATATATATAAATTCTTGAAAAATAATAATAATAAAAAAAAAAAACAACTAATAATCATAAAATAAGGAAAAAATTATTACAAAAAAAGAAGAAAGAAAAATAAGATAAATTTAATTCTAAGAAATCTGCATGCAAAATCTTATTGATATGTTCAATAACCTTTCACTGAGGACCATGTCCATTCCATCAATCCCATCATGAATTTCTCAGAAGCTCAAATCCAAGAGATATCCCGAATAGTAAACCAAATAGTAAATCCTCACGAAGAAATAGAATCCCCACCTATCATTGATTTCACACGTAATATTAGCGAGTCCGAAAGAATACCGGACACTGTTAAAACCTCAGGCAAGCCTGGAGAGTTTAACTCTTGACGTAAAGCCGTAGATAGAATCTTAACCTTATATGAGCAATACAAAGGTGCCCCCAAATATTTCGCCATTCTGCATACTATTCGACATAAAATTGTCGGAGAAGCTGATGCAGCACTTGAAGCATACCAAACTCCATTAAATTGGGTTCAGATGAAAAAATGTTTAATGCTTCATTATTCAGATAGAAGAGATACATCTCAACCCTTGAGTATCAAATGACTATTTTGATACAGGGTAGGGATTCAATTACTAAATTTTATCGGAAAATATTTTATCATTTGTCTTTAATCTTAGACAAAATTGATTGCCTTGAGTTGAGTTACGAAGGACTCAACGTCATGACACAAACCTATCGGGACAAGGCATTAGATACTTTAATACGCAGTCTCAATGGAGATCTTCCTCGACTCTTGAGTGTCAACGCACCAACTAGCTAACCTCAAACCTTACACATGTGTTTGAAACTAGGTAATTTAGATTACCGAGTTCATTATGCAAACGCAAAAAGTTCTCCAACAAACAAAAATACACGACCATTTTACCCTGAACTTACTCAGAACACTTTCTATCCCAGACCGAATCAAGGACAATGTCATCCACAGTTCCAACAACCCCGTCCACATTTTCAACAATTTCGTCCACCACAACAATTCTATCAACCTCGTTCACATTTTAACCAATATCAAACTCAACAACAATATCTTCCACAACAACAATATCACCCACAACAATAACATTATCCACAACAGCAATACAGACCACAACAATCGTTTCAACAATACCAGCCTCGACCCCAACAACATAACTTCAGACCAACACTTCCACAAAGTGCACTGATGCCAATGGACATCGATCACTCCACCCAAAACCATAATAAAGCCAATCAAGCCTTTAAAAGACCACGTACAATGTCTACACAACAACCTCATAAGCAGCAGAGGGTATTCAATACCGAAACTCTAGTCTATGATAATGAGCAACCATTTTCTGAAGATATGCCTTATGATGAAGAAAATGCAGTAGCTCAAGATCCACAAGGATATCCACAGGACTATCCACAGGATTATACCCAAGAATATACTGAAGAGATCCTCGAAAATATCGACACTGCTTACAATGACGATATTAATTTTTTAGATTAGCCACTCTTCCGTTTTATCCATTCAGAATGAAAAACGGGAAAGTGCTAAAATTTCTTCTTGATATCGGATCTAACAAAAATTATGTCAAACCTGAATTCATTAGGAAACCAATCTCAAATGAAACAGTATTTACTGTAAAGTCTGTCGCTGGACAACTGAAATAGCCCAGCATGCCAACATTAAGATTTTTAATGATGAAATCAACGAACTAAAATTTTTCCTATTACCCGATTTGCAGACTTTCGATGGGATTATCGGAAACGATACTCTAAAGGCCCTCAAAGCCGTAATCTATACCGAAAAAAACTACTTTACCTTACTCCATAAGTACCAATATCCTCTAGAACAACTAGAGTTTGAATCAGTCGCTCACTTACAGTTTCAATTAAACCATATGACACCAGAAACTCAAAAGGTTTTCAGGGAAATAGCCCTAACAGAATCAGGCATTGAAAAGACAGCTTTCTCTGTGAATAACGGAAAATATGAGTTTACACGACTCCATATCGGCAAAAGATGTTACGTTTACATCGACGATATTATAATATTCGCAAAAACTCTCCAAGAACATCTCGAAAATTTACAAATCGTCTTTAACATCCTTGAAAAGGCAAACCTTAAAGTTCAACTTGACAAGTGCGGTTTCATTAAAGGTGAAATCGAGTTTCTCGGCATAGTTGTCGGTCAAAATGGTATACGTACCAATCCTCAAAAAGTTGAAGCCATTGCCAAATTTCCAAAACCCAAAACGTTGCATGATCTTCGTTCCTTTTTAGGAGCAACAGGCCACTATCGTAAATTCATTCAAGGCTACGCCTAGATTGCAAAACCCCTTACGGAAATATTAAGAGGAGAAATGGGTCGCACTCCTAAAACACTCTCAAGGAAAACACTTCTAAATCTCACTGAACAACAAACTAATGCATTCAAATAATTACGTAGTTGTTTACTTTCAGAAGATGTTATTCTTCATTATCCCAACTTTGACAAACCTTTTGAACTAACGACGGACGCTTCTAACTATGCTCTTGGAGCAGTCCTTTCGTAAGAAGAAAAACCAATTTCTTTCCTTTCACGGACACTTGGGAAGTCCGAAGAACATTTCGCAACAAATGAAAAAGAAATGCTCGGAATTATTTGGGTTTTACAGTCCCTACGTTGTCTCCTGTATGGATCAAAAAAAATTAAAATATTTACCGACCACCAGCCACTTACTTTTGCACTTAGTAATAAAAACACTGCAAAAACAATGCAAAAATGAAGCGATGGAAAGCTCAACTCGAAGAATACAATCACGAGTTGATCTACAAACCCGGAAATACAAATGTCGTAGCAGATTTTCTTACTCGACCTCCAATAGCCAATATAAATTCTTTAAAAGCCACAGTTCATAGCAGTAACAGTTCCTCAGAGAATTTAATATCTTGTAGTGAACTACCTATAAATGTCTTCAAAACTCAAATATTTTTCCAAATCGGTGAAACTCCTAACTATAAATAGTATAAATAGTATTTCCAACCTATCATCGTCACACCATCATCCAACCAAAATATTCAACTGGAATTCTCACGGAATTTTTAAAAACATATCTAAACCCCGCTGTCACTAACTATATTAAAACTGAAGAACCTATCATGTTGTTAATACAATCTGTTTTCCCCTTACATTTCTCAAATTATAAAATTCTGTTTACACAAATTCAAACCAAAGATATTAAGAATGAGACACAACACCTGATATCATAATAAATACCCATAACCGAGCCCATAGGAATGCTCAAGAAAATAAAAAGCAGATCCTAACACAATACTATTACTAAACAATATTGTAAAGATGTGTAAGATATGCAAAGAATGCAAATATGATCGTCAACCCAATAAACCAAATCTTCGGAAAACCCCAATGCCCACATATCCAGGTCACACCATCCATATCGATATCTTTTCCACGGGAAACTCAAAATTCTTGACTTCGATAGACAAGTTTACTAAACTTGCAGTCGTCAAACCCATAAATGGGAAAAGTGTCGAAAACATTCGAAAACCAATAAGGGAAATAATATTTTATTTCGGGGTACCCAAATCCATAGTTTTTGACAACGAAAAATCCTTTAACTCCCACCCATTGAAATTTATGCTCGAAAACGAGTTAAACATTCAAATATTTACAGCACCTCCTTACAAAAGCGAAGTAAATGGTCAAATCAAAATATTCCATTCTACTTTAGTCGAAATAGTCCGTTGCCTACAAGAACATCCTTCCCGAAACCTCCACGAACTCATAGAAGCAGCAGTGAATGAGTATAATCATTCAATCCATTCTACCACACAAAAGAACCAGTAGATCTTCTTTTCGGACGACCTTATCCTCGTGGATCAGTAGAGTACGAAAAGACAAGGCAGGAAAATTACGAAAAACTGATTCAGAAACAGGAAAAGGACTTAAATTATCACAAACTAATAGGAAAGAACCTATAACATATAACCCTGGCGAAAAAGATTTCGTCAAACAGAACAAGCGTTTAGGAACCAAAACCTCAAAGATATCAACAGGAAATAGTTAAGGAAAATCAGAATACAACCGTCACCACTACGTCTGGTAGACAGGTTCACAAAAGTAACATTAGAAACTGATAGTTTCCTCTATTAATTTTTCTCAGATTCACCTTTATAATTATTTTCCTACAACCTGACCTAACTTCCATAGAAATACTTGACTACTCTCAATCGGAAGTCATCACCCTAGAAAATGGATAAGCAAAAATTCAAACCGGAACCTTCAAAAAACTCCATGTTATAAACCTAACAGAGTATACTATTACACTCAATGAACAAAGTAATTGGTAATAACAATCAACAATTAATAATAAATAAAAATCTAATAGAGCGAATTAATAATATAACTAAGATGAATAATGATATTTTAAAAATATTTAAAAACAGCGAAAGTTCACTATTATTTGTGATTTTTTATTGCAAAATAAAAATCGATTTAAAATAGGAAATAAATAATTTAAAAATGGCTCTACATTTATCGAAAGTTAATGTGTTAAACACTTTTTTACTCTTTTCATCAGAAATCAAAGTAATAAAAAATATATTAGAAGATGAAGAATTACCATATGATAATATTGAAGCGGCATTAAACATAGCAGATGTGAAAATTGCCCATAATAAAAATTTAATAATCTATGTAATTTCAATACCTAAAACTTTAAAAGATAATTGCAAGAAAATTATCATAAAACCAATAAAGTTAAATAAAAGAATAGTTAAACTGAATTTCGATAATATTGTTAACTGTCCAAATGAGACATATGGTATAAAAAATAAATATAAAACAATATTAAATAATTTAGAAATCTGTTTAAATACAGATGTAGAAATAATTTCTAACGATAATTGTATTTCGAATATAATAAAAAATAAAGCACATAAATGTAACTATTCGAACGAACAATGATCATATCAAAGAAATCGAAAGAATAAATGAATTTTTATTGTTAAATCAATTTTACGGAAATGTAACAATTAATCATATGATTAAAACCCTAAATGGGACATTCATTATTAAATTAAAAAATTATACAATAGTTATAAGAAATAAAATATTTAATTCATACGAAATATCAAATGTAAAACCAGTTCCCGCTATGTTGCAACTATCCTACAACCAATCCAATTTTGAAGAAATCCTCTCTCTCCAACTAATTAAAGAACTTAACGTTCAGAACATAGAAAAGATAAATTCCCTCAATCTATTGACTAAGTCTAGCACATTCTCTACATTTGGTCTATCGACTACCATCCTATTCTCAATCCTGATCATATTCCTTAAGCGAATACTGAAATCATCATACAAAATCCTATACCACCTCAAATTCCATCCCCTCAAATTCCGCTGCAACAAATTCCAACTCAAAGAAGTCTAAACGATATCCCATATTTCTGAAATCAATCGGGGACGATTGATATTTCGGAGGGAGGAGTTAAGAATATCTTTTGCGTCATCACATTCATAATTAATATTCCCATTCATAACATCATTATCATCATCATTATTCCCACAGTATTTTTCGCTGACGCCATGTCCGCTTCCCACGATACAAATACCCTTTCCCAACATAGAATCCTTTCCCAACATAGAACCCTTTCTGCTGACAGTGCACTTTCTGTCACGTATGCCAATATCATCGAACCTCGAACACTAAGTTCGAAGTGATCTGCACGTACGCCAACATAGCGAACCTTATGTTGTAAGTTAAGTATTAAGTTAGTTCTTAACCAAACTCACTACAAAGCACACCGTGCTGCATTATAAAATAACTGCTATCTTATAAATAACAATTCCTAAAAAAGTCACATAGTGACAAAATAATAAAACTTATTTTTATTCTAAAGTCAAAAGAATTGTTTTAATTTATATAAGTAGATAGATATATTAAACAATGTTGGAAAAGTGTATGTTTCCCTCTAGCGATTTGAAAGCGGTTTCTACTGGTGTATTGTAGCAAGCTTCCTGTAACATATAGCGTTTATTTCATTAAAATCGACTTTGGCTTTCTCCGGCCACACTACTACGCTCAATCACACTTATCTTTCAGACAAAAATTTTTGTTCCGCTGCAGCTACTGCTTCTACTTCATTTTTGCTGCTACTAAAGCCTTCTCACACTTAGTTTCTGCTGCTGGGGATTCTCCCTTCTAACCAACTGTTTTATCTTACTTAGATTTGAATATGTATTTTCTTCAAATATATTTATATATTTGGCTACAACACAGTAAATTAATGGCCTTTTAGTTATTTAATTTCAAACAATAAATAGGAAAAAAAAAACATGAAAATAAATAAATAAGGATAATATAAAATACTAGCCTCTGACCCGATGGGGGAAATTTATTTGCAAATAGTAGCGAGCTATGCCCCTACTAACAGCTATGTGTGGTCAGAGACATATGAACTAATACACTCAAATGCAGATAAAGGTGACCCAAATCAGCGACATCCAGTTCATCCAGCCTGCAGTGTGAACAGGAGTCCCGTAGGCAGCGAATGACGATGATATTAATCGATGATGGCGATATCTCGGGTAAGAGAACGTGATAGAATTTATTATATGACGTGTATTAAACTCGGAAAGGATCGTGTAGGGTATAGTTAGTAGTACATCTATTCAATGCTAAAGGGACAAAATTTCTGGTAAGACGACTAGGGACTCAAAAGTTTAACTGATTCAATAGCTCAGCAGAATCAATATAGCCGATTAGAGTGAGATGGCAAACGCGAATTAGGATTCCAGTTAAGGCCACGAAGGGCAAACAGGAGGAATTGTTTCTGTACAGCCTCAATTCGAACTTGATTATTTATATATTTCGGTGACCAAATGCAAGAACAATACTCGAGGAGTGGACGCACAAGAGATATAAAAAGAGTCTTTGTGGTATAAGGGTCATTAAATTCAATAGACTATCGTTTAATGAAACCAAAAACACTCTTCGCTTTATTTACGATAGAAGAGATATGTTGGTTAAAACACAGCTTGGGACAAACTGGACACCGTCATCAAAAGTAGACTCGCTCGACTTGGACGTATTCAATCAAACAAATGAGGTTTAAACCGATGATACGTCATGAACTTATTTTGGAGATATTTAGATATAAGTAAATCGCTGAACACCAAGAATGTAAAGAATCAAGTTCCTCTTGGAGTCTGAGATGGGAGGCACCATCATTAAATGAAATGCACAATTTTACATCATCAGCTTACATGAGGACACGAGAATATGAGATGGAGAAAGGGAGATTATTTACAAAAAGTTTAAACAATAATGGGCCTAGATGGCTCTCTTGAGGAACTCCAGAAGTGACAAAGACTGGACCAGAAAGAGTGGAACGAGTAAATAACACTCGTTGAACCCTATTTCTAAAATAAGATGCAATCCAACAAAGAAGATGTTGTGGAAAACCTAAAAGGTCAAGTTTATGTACAAGCAGATCATGATTAATAGAATCAAACGCCTTACTGAAATCAGTGTAAATAACATCAGTTTGACGTTTGTCCCTAAAACCAAGATTTACAAAAGATGTTAACTCAAGCAAGTTTGTAGTTGAACCGCTTTTTCATAAAACCGTGTTGACAAGGAAAAATAATTGTTTAACAAAAGTGATAAAAGGTTGTAATGAGCATTTTTTCAAACAATTTTGGGATTGCAAAAAGTTTTGCAATTCCCCTGTAATTACAGGATATGCCACCTTTGCTACCTTTTTCGTGTAGGGGAACGATAAAGGATTCCTTCCAGATTGGAGGGAAAGATGCGCTCTGAAGTGTTAAAGTGAAAAGTTTCAAAAGTGGCTTACACAGAGACTCAGCACAGTGCTTAAGCAGACAACTAGGTATTTTGTCTGGGTCAGGTGAGTAAGTGGATTAAATTTGTAAGGAGACACTCGTCCCTAATTACAGGATTAACAATGAGTATGCAATGGGAAATGGGTTTTGAATATAGGATTCAGAGGAATAAGTGGATTGAAAGAACTTTGCAAACAGATCTGCAATACCCAATTCACTGTGGCTAACTCGCTACAATAATGAGGGAAATAAAGAAGATTTGCGCTTTGAGTTCACAAAGTTATAGAACTGCTAAGGGTCGCGTGAAAATTGCAGTCTACAGCGTGAGTGATAGTTATTGTAACAAAGAATGGGATATTTCCAAAGCTGGATGGTAAGTATCCTCATGAATACTTAAAGGTTGGTATCTTGACACAGAAGTATTACTTAACACAAGATTAAGTGATCTATTGCAATGGTTTACTACAGAGTTCATTTGAAACAAGGAAAATTCAAACAGTGTGTCCAAGAAATCATGTTGTGCTGAAGGAACTAGATACTTCGAGATACCAAAAAAGGACCATGAAATGTATGGGAGATTAAAATCACCTAGCACGATAAAAGAGTCACGGTCCTGAAGAATGTTATTGACATATAAGTTTCCAAATTGGAATTAGGTGGAATATAAGAACACGATAAAGAGATTCATGAGGCAAAAATAACCTCACGCAAATAAACTCAATTTTGGCTGAACTGTTTAGATCAACGAATTCTGATCTTATGTGAGAGACAATAGCAATGAGGACACCACCTCCGAGTCGAATAGGTTCGATCTTTTCTATATGTGATGAATTTTGAACAGAAAATTTCATTACTAAGAATACCAAAATGAAGCCATGGAAAATCGTGGGAAAATGCTATAACATCATATTCAAAGGAGAAACTATCCCTATACAAAGGTGAACTAGTGAGTACTGGAAGCCTATCGGTACTAGGTTCATTCCTACTCTTATGTTTAAATTCATGAACAACCATATTTGGAGGCCAGAATTTCGGATTACAAACTTCGTCGTGGTTGGATTCGTCGGGTAAAGGTATAATTGAGGTAGGGGGTATACCACCATTGACGGCACCATTCCTCGAATTATCAGGTCTTGACCGCTTAGAGGCATTGATGGCAACATTCCCATTTTTGTTCACAAAGGTGTTCAACGAAGGTGGAGAAGAAACGGGTCTAGATCGTTTGGTGGAAGATACCTGTATTACAGGCAGAACAGGAGTTGAGGTAGGATCGGCTGGAGACGCAATTGCGGCAGGAACAAGAGGTGTGGTGGAAGGTAGTTGGGGGGAAGCGTGGTTGCGTGGTAGGAGAAGGTGACAATAAGAGAAGGGGAGGAGGTGAATCGAACTGATATTTATTGAGTAAATCAGTGCCCGAATCAAAATCAAACGAAAGTTGCTTTACAGCACTATTCAATTTGATAAAATTGTCACGTATACTACGATACATTTCCGAAAAATCAACCTGACACTTAAAACAGGATGGGCAAGATCACGTCAAACTGCCACAAAATGTTTGGGATCTGCTGATAATCTTGTCATGGTCACGGCCGTTCAAGCCCGCACACTCCAAGCGTGAAAAATTGTCGCACAGCCAACAACGTACTGCGCGAAGAGAATCAACATCAAAAGTATTCTTATTTTTACATGAAGGATTACAACAAATCATATTCACGAAAAAAGAATAAAAAATAAATAATATTCAAAAAAAAAAATTTTATGCAAAATGCAGATACTAATAGTACACACTGTAAGTGATAGCGCACAAAAAAATCAAAAAACCCCAAAGCAAAAACAAATGCTACAGAAAGAAACACAAAACGGTACTGAATCACTGATTAATAACAGTTTGGTTTCGCAACAACAATACTCACAGATAATAACTTTGAAATGTTATATACACTAACAAAGGTAAAAATTATGAAACATGATATAATGAAAATACCTCAATTAGAATATATTAAAACTTTTAAAATGTATGCACCACTAACTAACCCGAAAACACGATCAGTTTAAAGTTATGCACAATAATATAAACAGTAATTATTATTGACAAATTGAAAAAATTTATTAGAACAAAAGTAAACACGTCCGCTCTCTTTGAACTTACAATATGTACATATGTGTATTTACTGTATCATTAGCCAGTAAATTTTCACTCCATTTATCAGCAATTGCATTGATCTCAGCTGTGATTGAACATACAAAATTGAAGTCATCTTCACTTTTACTGTCTGTATCTGTTGATAACATCTACTTTCTTGCTTTTATTTATTTTTTTGTATTTTTTAGATTCAATTTCTGTTTTTTTTCTCATTTTTATTATTTGACCTTGACCTACATGCAACGCTAAAGTGTCCAGACTTGGCACATTTTATGCACTCTCTTCACGAATCTTTTGCAGAAATTCACAAACGATTTTTTTTTGCAAACCAGCTTTTGGTCCGTTCGTGCGTCAAAAACAGAAGTTGAAATGTATCGTATGGACCGAGTTACATAGTTTGCTCGCGAACGCAGCAACGTAAAAAGTCGAACAACTTCAACTTCAACAAAAAACAGTATTGGTGAATGGAAAATGAACTGGTTTGTGAACCAGAAAACAGCTGTTTGTGAATCAAAAGAACTGCTTGATCGCATGGTGAATGACAAAAAACTTTTTTGGTAAATGGCAATTTCTTTGCAGTATTTATATTAAATTTGATGGCAGACTTTCCTATCTATTTAAAAAGTTATTCCAATTCAATTTATTACATGATAATAAAAATACATAGTTCTTTTGTTTAATAATTCAACTTTTAATACAGAATTCAAAGCTGTTTTTTGTTTACTGAAGTCAATATGGTTGAAGTAGTTTGTGTACCTCGACGTCGTTTGTGTAGTTTGACGCTGCATGCTACGTTTGTCGACAATGCAGCTTATCGTTGAAGTCGTTTGTGTATCTCCACCTTAAGGGTTTAGGTGGTCTAATACTCATCTTTTTAATAAATTGATAATATAGTTTTTTCTTTCTTTTTAATAATTAGGTATTATATTCAACTTCTTTTTAGAGTTCCGTACCCATAGGGAACTAACGGGACCCTATTACTAAGCTTACAATGTCCGTCCGTCCGTCTCCTGCTCTAGCTCATGAACCGTAATAGGTAGAGTTGAAATTTTTACAGAGTGTGTAATTCACTTGTGTGTAGAACGACAAATAATACAAATATATATTTTTAGAAGCATTGTTCTTTAATTTAACCTTTTGTTTAACAATTTTTTGTTTTGCTTTTTGTAGTATACTTTGAGCTGTTAATTGTAGTACTTTTAGGCTATTAAATATAAACAATTTTATATTTTAAGCAAAAAATCTTGTACGATGGTACGGAACCCTCCGTGTGCGAGTCCGACTCACACTTTGCTGGTTTTTGTTTCTTTCTTTTTGTTTTATAATTATTTAATTATTTCAATTTCTGTTTTTATTTTTATTCGTCTTATAAGTACATATTATGTGCATATTATATATTAATTTGATGTTAACGGAAAATTATTTCAAAATTGGTTATGTACATTTGTTTTCTTATTTCTATATACATATATAGGATAAACACTAAATACATTTTTGAACAATGAGGGCATGAAAATATGACGCTATCGAACATTTTAGTTTGGTCAGTTAATAATGGTGTGGATAACTTAGGCCTCATTTTTTAAGTAGTGCTTGCTGCAGGCAGCACCAACCGTATCCTGAGTTAGGTTAAATAGACTGGTCTGCTTCGTTTTAAGCGTCTACGTCTAGACAGTTCGTGAGATGGAAGGTCAGTTGTTTCTACGTTGGTATGTCACTCTTCAGTTAGTGAAATCTCCTGCTAGCATTAGTAATTTCTTTCTGAACCATATTTACACCGAGCTCTTTATGAATATCTCAGTTTGTTATATAACAGCACGCATTAACAATAGTTCGAAGCATTTTGGATTGTTGTCTCTGTATTATATTTATATTCGTTTTCTTGGCTGTTCCCCATAATTGAATGCCGTACGTCCATATAGGCTTAATCACACTATTGTATAGCGCTAGTTTCCCATTGCGATCTGCTGTTAAAAAGTGAGTACAACTGCTTAAATTTGAATGCAAGTTGGTCTTTCTTTTTCTGAATGTGATATTTCGTTGAATGTCAGTACCTTTTATTTTTAGATGACTTAGTTGATAAGTTGTCCGTGTCGTGTATATCACATGCGTCATTTTCAGTTCATTAACTTTGAATTTCCATTTCTCGAACCAAGAGCATGTTTCGTCAAAGATTTTCTGCAGTTTAGTTGTTGCCACAGCTAAGATTTTGTGCGAATACATTAAAACTGTATCGTCAGCAAAGGTAGCTACCATCGACGAGTTGTCTCCTGGAATTGGGATGTCTGATGTATATAAAGTGTAAAGCATAGGGCCGAGCACACTTTCCTGCGGGACTGTCAAGGTAACTTTTGATGATTTTGCACAGATTACTTGGTAGTACGGTACTAATCTTTCTAAGTAGGCCCTCGTGCCAGACTTTGTCGAACGCTTTTTCTATGTCCAGGAAAACACCAACACAGAACCTTTTTTCATGAAGATCCCTTAAGATTTTGTGAGTTACTCTGTGGACTTTCTGAATTGTGGAGTAACTTTGTCTAAACCCGAATTGGTGATCAGGTATGATTCTGTTCAAGTCCAGTATTGGTCGCATTCTATCAAGTAGAAGTATAGGCAATAGGCTAATTAGTCTGTACGATGATGTCTTAGTCTTTACCCAATTTGAGTATGGCTATTATTTCAGCAACTTTCCATAAAGACGGGTAGTGCTTTAGTCTTAGTATCACATTAAACAGGTTTCTAATATAGACCAACGCCTTCGCAGGGAGCCCTTTGAGTAGTTTACCAGTTATTTGGTCATATCCTGGCGCTTTTTTCTGGCTAGTTAGCTTTTCAATACAGTGCCCGATTTCGTTGGCTGAGTTTGTTGAGTTTATACAGTATTGTGGAGATGGAGTGCTGTTATACAAATTAGTGTTATTAGTATTAGATTGATTGGTAGTAAACGCATTTTCATTATAGCCTGCAAGAAGTGAAGCTTTCTCAGAGTTGGTTCTAGCCCATGTCCCATCCCACTTTAAGAGTGGTGGCTGGTGGAAGGTTCGATTAGTAAGGTGTTTTGCAGCTTTCCACAATGAGTAGTTAGTGCCAGACGTTGGAGATAGTATTTTTATGTAATGTTCAAATTGTTAATTTTTAAAATTTCTTAACCTGATTTTTATATCTTTGATCTTCATGTGTATCACTGTCTTTTCAATATCGTCTGGTTCCCTAAGAGGTACGTTTATTGTGAGGTTATTGACAACAAATTCTCTGTATGCTTCCCAGTTTGTTTTTCTATTAAACATTTTGCAGGCGGGTTGATCTTTTTTTACTGCGCAACTATATTCAATTTGTTTTGGTGAATGGTCTAAAGAAAGTTCAATTCGGGAGTCAATTTGGAAATGTGTTATATTTTTTAATACACAAAAGTCTATTAGATCCGGTATCATCGTTCGATCCGTTGGCCAATAAGTGGGCTCGCCTGTACTCAAGTGCATCCCCCCAATCGTTTGAATTGTATTTTGGAATTTTTTTCTCTTTGTGTTTGTCCGCCTTGATCCCCAGTTTACATGTTTGGCATTGTAATCAGTTGTTGCGATGAACCTTGGTCCAAGCTCTTTAAAGTAGTCCTTAAATTGAGCCGTTGAGATTGTGTGTCTAGGTGGCCAATAAATATATAAATATAAATAGCTGCAATTGTGAAATGTCCATACTTATCTTCCAGTAGCAATTTGGCCTACTGTATGTGAGCGTATTGATAAGTTTCAAGTTCAACGTGACTTGCATTATTTTTAATAATGATAGCTGTGCCACCATGTCCTGAACCATCCGGGTGGTTTGTTCTATATATTTTATATCCGGGAATGTTCAAGTAGTGATTATCTGTGCAGTGAGTTTCAGAGATAGGAGCTATGTCAATAATATTTTCATTTAGGAATAGTTGAAGCTCTAAGATATGTTTGTGTAGTCCATTCTCATTCCAAGCAATTATTCTTAATTTATGGTCCATTTTTTTTGTCAAGTTTAGTTATCAGAAGTGTTATTATATTCATCATGTTAGTCACTTGTTGAATTAATTGCTTCATCATGTTTTTAAGTTCTGCGGTATCGTCATTTGGTATGGAGTTATTGTTGATTTGCTGGGAGGAATTTTTGTCTAGGGTCGAATTGTCAGTAGAGCTTAATTTTGATTTTTGGGCTGGTTGGTTGGTTGGGTGGGACTGGGAAGAGGTGGCTGTATCTTGCGCATAGCTTATGCCATTCTAAACTTTGCTTGAGGTCATGGGCATTTGCTGTTCTTTTGCAGTATCTATAAGTGTTTTAGGTCAAAGGGCAGGAAATCGTTGAATTTTAAGCGTTTTGTAGATTTCACAGCCCTAATTGACAGTATGAACTCCATTACAGAGAGCACAATTTATTTTGGTAGCTGAGCCCATACGGCAGTCGATTGTTTTATGCCTCCCAGCACATTTAACACACACTGGATCCCTGGTGCAGTATTTTTGACAGTTTGTAAATTGGACAATGGTCCTCTTGTTGTGGGGGGCCTCAAATTTGATTTTGGTATGAAGTAATAAAGTAATATTATAAATATTTCAATTGAAAACAGAGGTAATGGTTTATTGGTAGTTCTTTGTTGTTTATTGTAAACGTTAATAATTTCGTGTCCTAATATTTTTAGGTCGCGTTTTATTTCGTCGGTGTCCGTTGTTTGATGGTGTCTCAGTACAACTTTAAAACAACTTTCGTCTTTGGGCTTGAAGCATGTGTAGTGTAGGGGTTCTGCCGGTTGGATACGAACTTCATTATTGCATAAAGTTTTGAGTACATAGTTTTTCTCTACTACTTCACTAAGTGCTTTGGTAAGTATGCTGATTTCTTCTACACCCTGCACATAAACAGGTGGTGGCTTATTAGCTTTTGGAGTCTGTTTGGGGTTATTAACCAGAGCTTTCTTCTGTTCTTCTAAAATATTTTCGATGTCTAAAATATGAAAATAGTTAGAAGATAGCTTACCAAGCCAGTAGTTGATTATGGACTGTTTATTTTGTTTGGGTTTGTTTTTACTTAATGTTTTTTGACGTTCTGTTTCGTTTGAGCTTTTTGTTATTGTTAAGTGTTTGTTCAGTCGGTATGACCCGTGATTGAGTCTTACGGTTCCTTTTGTTTGAGATTAACTGCTCAGGTTCATGTTTACCGTTTGAATTGTTTGAACTTGGATTTTGTACATGCGTGTGTGTTTCTTTTGCAAGCGTAGCTATCTAATGACGAAGCGTTGAAGTAATTGCGATCATAGGTTTTGGTGTTAGTTGTTGAACTGTTGTTGTTGCTGCTGTGAGCATCTGGCGCTCGCCTTGCCAGTGCACCGAGCAGGAGAGCAAGAACTTGCTCTACGCTCAGGCAATTTGGCATTTAAAAATAAAGATTCATTTTTGGGTTTGGTTTTGGTTTTAGTTTCTTACTTATTTTGTAAAATTTATATTTAATTCCAACGAGCTTAAGAGCGCTAGGCACGACTTCATTGTATACAAAAATAAGAAAACAACTTCACTTGAATATTTTATACACACAATTATTGAAATTAAAATGAATTGAATATTGAATATTTTATTATATTATTTACAATGTTATCATGTGTAAGCACACTTGAAACTCAAAACATTGAGAACGAAATAGTGACAATGTTGTAATTGTTGGTTTCTTTATTTCATGTATTATCTATTGTTCACTATATGGTTCAATGTACCGTTCCCACAAATACACTATTTCTCCGCTAATGCAAAATATGAACATAAATCTTATTATATACATATACTTTTATACTCTTCACGGGAGCTAGAGTGCTGAAATTTTGTACATAGGTTTCTTTTTACCAAACGCTGATCAAGTTCGGGAATCAGCCGAATCAGAGCACTATAATGCGTACGTGAGATCACGTCATAGGTTCGATACCCAGTTTTTTTTACAAGTCATTTTGTTTTTATTTCTATTTATTATTTTTATTCTTTTTTAACATTGATACATAAAAGAAAAAAACTTACAATAACATAATAAGAAGATATAAAAGTTCCGTGAAGAGTATTACAACTTCGGCATAGCCAAAGGACTTTTTTTATATTTTTTAAATATCTGTTTCATCCATCTATTGTCTATATGAAGTTTACTGTATATTATTTTACGATTTTATCATATATCATTTTTTACCGGAGCGATGTATTTTTTTATTAATTTTGTATACAAAACTTTTACCGGGAATCCTATTTATTCCTTATTTCAACCTTCCTATCACTATTACTTTAATTCCTCTTTTTTTTTTTTGTTGTTCACTTTTCACACGAGGTTTCGGCACCATGTAACATAAATGATAGACGTTGCTTGGTTTGCTATAAGTCTAGGACTGACTTTAATTACAAGTGTTCATTAGGGTGTCCCAAAAAATAAAAGTTATTTTTCTTACGCATACCCTCTACTTTTGTGTGAAAAGGGTCAAAACAATTGTAAATAAATTTTCATATACTTTGAAACAAGGGAACCCGTGCCGACTAGCATCGAAAGATGTTAGTACATGTATACTAAGGTGCAAGTTACATTGAGTGTTTTTTTTTTTTTTTTTTGAGATATGTAACTTTAAAAGAAATTAAACACTGATAAATGGTGATAATTGCCAGATGTCACGTTTGTGTGTACACACAACTACATTGTCAAACAATGTGTGCAGATTATAAATTATAAAAATATGCGGAAAGAAGCAACCAGCAAAAACAAAAACAGTCGCCTCCAATTTTTATCGACCGAAAGAAAAAAACAACTGCACCGCTAATTCAGTACTGGCAGTCCTGTTCTAAAATATTCGTGAAGTGAATTTAAGTACCAATGAAAGCGCCAATCTAACTATTCGTGAGTGCATTATTTTTTGGGAAAAGGCACGTATACCGACTAAATCTTTGCCTAACTGTGTTGCCAAACTAATTACCTAATACCAAGTTTGGAGAGGTTTGCAAAAAAATGCAAATAAAACACAAGACGTGTGTGAGCAGCGGCGAGAAGAGTTTGTTACAAACTTAGAGAATCTGTTTGATATTGCACATGTCGATGCTCTTCAATTAATAAAAATAAATGAAGATCTTTTTGCAGCGACAGAGAGCCAGGTCGCCCTGGTCACTTAGCTGAAATGTATAGAAACCCGAACAAGAAAAGTCTCGCCTAAGGAGCATTGAGGAGCACAAGCGGTGTGCTAATAACTCCTTCGACATCATCTTAAGAACCATTACAAGAAAACTCTTCTTCTGAGTGTGAAATAATAGATTTTCTCATCCCAACTGAGACCACACAGGCCAATACTAAGAAAACTTCTATGAGTAAAAGTTTCATCACTCCAAAATTAGTGGCAGCATTACATAGGTGTCAGTTAAGTATGAGAAATTCAATGTTTATTATTGAAACAACTATAGAGGCACTTGGACATAGCACTGACGAATTTAATATCATCAAGTCCTTCATTCAAAGTAAAAGTTAATTTTCAAAACAAGGTACCGAATACTGTAACTGTCCATTGGGATGGCAAATTGTTGCCAGCTTCAAATGTACGCAAATCTAATGAAGGACGCCTACCAATAGTTATTTCATATGACAACAAGGAACAACTTCTTGCTGTGCCAAAATTGGACAAGTCTTCAGGACGAGAACAAGCACAAGCAGTTTGGAATTTTGAAGATAAAGTATAGATTCTCTGTTGTGATACTACTGCTTCAAATACAGGTCGTATTAATGGTGCGTGTGTGCTTCTCGAAAAGAAACTGGATAAGGAAATGCTTATTTTTGCTTGCCGACGTGTTTGAGACAAAAATTAGCCAAGTGACACCAAGCTGTGACATTCCATTGTTCCGAGATAACTGGGAAAATGTCAATCCCAAGAGAATACAGAGCTTTAGAAAAAAGCTAACATTCTGGAATGTTTCAGAAGTTGACAAACTGATTGAATTTTACCAAACTGTATATACTAAAGAAATTGCTAAAGGTGATTATCGAGAATTGATAGAACTGTCAATATTATTTCTTGGTGGAGATTAAGAGAAGATTTTTATTATTCGGCCTCCAGCCGCTAAGCACCAAGCTCGGTGGATGGTGGATTCATTAAAACTATCATTGCTAAGCTCTCAAATCGGAATTTCATATGATCTACATCAAGAAACTAAACTAAGAATGGTTGCTAACTTAGCCAAAGGAATACCATCAGCCAACGGCAAACGTTACACCCCATCGAAAGAAGAACTTTGTGGCTTACGCTAAGTCTGACAAGTAAAAATATTATTTTTTCGAGACTTCTCTTATTTCTTTCTTATATGACTCAATATTGATGTTAATTTTCTTAACGAGTGTCCTACGTTATGGTCAAATAATGCTTCGTTTTAAGACGCCAAAAGGAAGGTGCAGGCACTGAGAACAGTGCCAGGCCTTCAGTGAACAGGCTGAAAGAGCATTTAATTTAATGCAAGACTTTCATAGATTAATAATTGTTCAAGAGGAACAGAAGCAAATTTTATTACGTTACATACAAGAACATAGAGAGATGTATCCTGACTGTAAAAAGCTAACTTTGAAAAAAAAAAATTAATAAATAATGTCCTCTTAATGAGTACTTAATACATATGATATACAGATAAAACCGAGTTTCATTTGCTATACAAACAATGAGTTCAAAAATCCCTCTTGGGTTCCAAACTAACTCATATGTTCAATGTTTGAAATCGTTCCTATGCCTTGTTGTAGTTAGCTTCCGTAAGTTGAAAGATTACAAAACTTCAAGTGCTAGTCCAGACAGGCAATCAATTAAGTAATTGAGCTTGTAAATGACTAGAATTGCCGCTTCGCTGTGAACCAAGTTAGTGGATGAACTTTTGCAGTTAATATATTTTCTGCTAAAATTTTGCAACTTTATTTCTAATAATGATTTTTTTGATTTTTGCAGCAATGAAAAACGCATCTAACTCTGCTCTTTGATCATCAGTGACGTCCACTTCTCTATCTGTATTTGGATTTGAATAAGTTGGCGATTCAGGATGATAAGTCTGCAATCCAGAACGATGCTAATGTTCACTTTTCCTTCAAGGTGCTTTCAGGATTACTCATGATCACCTACGTACCCTACCTAACTTGTAGTAATGCTATGACTTTGAATCTTAATTTGAACAAGATGTATTTATGGCTATATACAATATATACTAAAGAGCTGCGCAAAAGGTTGTATCCACCGCACATCACTACTGTGCAGTAGTTCAAAGCACTGCATTTCAATGTAGCATTGTCAGTGAATTAGAAAGTTTTATTTAAAGCTTTTATATCAAAACAAACACTGCAGCATTTGAAAAGCTTTCGTTACAGTGCCTGACAGTGCTTGAGTTCTGTTATGCATCAAAATAACAAAACATACCAAGCTATGAAGTAAAGTAACACGAAAATACACCAAGCACAGCGAGTACACTAGAGCATTTTTTTAATTTAAAGCGCTATACCAAAGACCATTAACTATATAGACTAGGCAATTACAACTAAAACCTTAGCCTTTTCATTTTTTTCTGTCTGGAATTTTGTCATACTCAGAAATATTAATGAGCGATTGTTGTTGGAACGTTAAAATACTCAGCAATATTGAGAGCGAAACAACAATTTTGAGGGCGAAATAGATTTTTTGAGAGCGATGGTCCTTCGGGGAAAATAAGGAAGCACAGATAGAAGGTTGCCAACTCGGAAAAACCATTGACATCAAGAGCGGCGGCAGGGGGGTGAAGTTGCTAAACGACATGTGATCCCGTTCAAATAACTCAGGAACGGTGGAAGGAAGTGGAGATGAAACTGCTAGAAGCCATATTTAGGAAAGTGGAAGCTGAAACAAATGCGCCAATACCATCATTTGATGGGGCAGGCTGGTTCCAGGGCGTATAATTCCCCGAATGCAACGATGATCCTACACTAGCATGGGTTAAGGGAGCAGTCAAAACGCTCCAAAGCCTATGCAATGGAGCTTTGCTGGAGGTAGTTGATTGCGATAATATTCCGTATTTGTCCAAAGCGAAGGTTGTGGTGAAGCCGGACTATGCACTGCGTCTTCTCCAAAGGGAAAATCCTGACGTGCCGACCAGCGATTGGAAGGTGTTGCATGTGGCAGAAATCAGCGGTGGCCAGACATCCTCCAAATCAATGAAGTAGTCGAGGATATTCTATACGCAAGGTTTGGGAAGATGGCGTGGGGCAAAGACTACAATTAAAACACACTGTGGAAGGTAGAGGTCGAAGAGGAACTGGCAAACGAGTCCATCTTAGAGACCTCCCTAAATCTAAAAGCCGGTGAGGGTTTGGATGAGTTGGACGTAAGATCCAACCCCATGAGGATACCAGAAGCGAATGCTGAAGGTTCTTCAAATAAATCTCCTTAAAAAGGAGGGCAACGGCTACGACGTGGCTTTAGCCCAGGAGCCATAGATCGCTTCGGGTAGAATAGTCTCTGAGCTAAAGTCAACACGTACATCTCGAGAACCATTAGCAGGGTAAGAACAGCTATAATGGTAAGGAAAGTTCTAAAATCTTATCTGTTAACATCTCTCTCCACAGATGACTTGACGGCGGTAGCAGTAGAGGACGGCAAGGATGAGCTCCTACCTCTTGCGTCCTGCTTTATGCCGCAGGATTCAGACGCACCACCGGCAGAGCTTCAAAGGTTGGTGGATACAGCCAGCGGTAGAAATGCAAATGCTCACCACATGGTATGGGGCAGCGCTGACATCAATGACAGAAGTGAGTCACTACTTATGATTATTTTACAATGCAATTTTAATATCTCAAATCAGGGAGAAGAACCAACATATGTTGGACCTACCTCGAAAAACGTTCTCGATATAACTCTCTCCAATTGCAACACATTGGCCGAAAATTGGAAGGTACTTGCACACCATCTTTTTCAGACCATAAGTATCTAGAATTTAACATTGCTTGTGCTCCCAATCACGTTAAGAAAGTTCTAAGAAATCCTAGATTTACAAACTGGGACCTTTATAGAAAAATCTTGACTAGAGAGCTGAAAACTCATCGCATACACAACTCGAGCAAGAAGTAGAAGCGTTTACTAAAACTCTTATAAAAGCATACCATATATCCTGTCAGCCCTTTCGCACAAAGCGCAGATCTAAACCAACTTGGTTTAACATGGAGTGTGGCTCCCATAGGCGCTATCTGCGAGAAATCTTCAAGCTGGCTAGGTCAGCAGACAGTGAAGAATGCTGGAAGGAATATAAGGATGTGCTAAAGAAATACAAATAAGAAACTCGTAAAGCCAAGAGAAACTCTTGGAATGTATTTTGTGGGACTATGGAAAAAACTGTAGAGGTGGCGAGGCTAAGGAAGCTTCTTACCAAACAGCCAACCATGCCCTGCCATATCAGGAATGAAAGTGGCTAACGGACGAATAGTTGTCAAAAATTGTCACAAGACCTCACCAGTGTCCACTTCCCAGGCGGTAGATCCAATGATCACAGTGAGCAAATAGTTTGGAGAGTTGGATCATTACCAAACGATGTAATCACCAAAAGCAGAACAGAGTGGGCAGTAAATTCATTCGCACCATTTAAGCCTGCTGGACTTGATCAAGTGATACTGTCAAATGCTCAACATGCGTATACGAAAGGCAGATCCACAGAAACTGCACTACATACACTAATTTCTAACATTGAAATGACACTGGAATATAAGGAATATATGCTTTACATATTTAATGTAGGGTAGCTATAGCCTTGAAAGTTGCCTGTAGCTACTTATGTAATTCTATTTAGAATAAAGCTTCAGCGTGTATGGAATGCTTTTGTTGGTCACTGCGCATGCAAGCTCAGTGACCACGAATTGACAATTAAAGCATATGCATGGTACACCAATACATACATAAGCGTAGTTTAAGATATAGCTGCAGCGCTGAGCACAAGTATGTCTAGATTACTAAAAATCATTAATAAAATGCATTTCAAACAAAACGATCATATTTTGTTATTACATGGCGATCCTGCGAAGAGTATGAGTTTTTGAAAAAAAAAGACATAATAAAAAAATCGTTAATCAAAACCAACGAACCAAAATTAAGTGCAGAAAAACAGATAAACGAGCAATAACATACTTTTGATTCATAGATGTCGTTGTCATTGTCATCGTTTTCGTCATAGTGGCAAAAGATACTTATGATAAAACTTATCTAATAAATGAACCTTAAAAAAAAAAAAAAATCAGCCAAGTGTGAGTCGGACTCGCACACGGAGGGTTCCGTATCATCGCACAAAATTTTTTGCTTAAAATATTAAATTATGTGTATATTTAACAGCCTACAAGTATACTACAATTACAGCTTAAAAGTATACTACAAACTAAAAAAAGTTGTTAAACAAAAAGATAAATTAAAGAACAATGCTTCTAAAAATATGTATTTTTAGTATTTGTCATTCTACACACAAGTGAATTTCAACTGTCTACCTATTACGGTTCATGAGATAGAGCAGGAGATGGACGGACGGACATCGTAAGCCTAGTAATAGGGTCCCGTTAGCTTCCTATGGGTACGGAACCCTAAAAAAAAAAGCCAAAAGAACGAAGTATACTACTAGCATATAAAACAGTTGAATTCATTAATACAATACGATGAAATGTTGTATTAACTATGAAAACATAAAACAACGGCAGCAATAACTACAACAACAACAAATACAACATAACTATAAGTAAATTATATTAAAAAAAAAAAATCAGCCAAGTGTGAGTCGGACTCGCACACGGAGGTTTCCGTACCATCGTACAAGATTTTTTTGCTTAAAATATAAAATTATGTTTATATTTAATAGCCTAAAAGTATACAACGATTAACAGCTCAATCAAAGTATACTACAAAAAGCAAAACAAAAAATTGTTAAACAAAAAACACAGAAAATTTAAAAAACACAAAAACAAACAAGAAGAAGAATAGTTATGATAAAATAATAATAAAAATATACAAAAAAAACTAACTTTGGCTATGCCGAAGTTGAAATACTCTTCACGCCCCTGCTAGTAGACCGATGGTCTTAAAATTTGGTGGATATAGATCAGGCACTTATATTGTCCATATTTCAGTACCATAGTACAAAAAACCAAAAAGTGTTTCTAATAAGAACTTTCATTTGGATCCCGGTTTGTATGGGGGGTACGTACCAGCCCTAGTGGTCCGAGGATCTTGAAAATTATATATAATATATATATATATATAAATGTCCTAAGGTTCCACGGAGGAGCAAAGGGTCACAACATCTTGATTTCGCTCCAGCTTTTGTTGGTTTTTCTTTCGTCTGCTTCCAGGTTTCTTCTCCAGGTCTGCGCGGGTCTGCCTCTTCACCGGCTTCTTTGCGGATTCCAGTCGGTTGCACATCGGGTGATGTCGTTTGATGCTCTCCTTAAAGCATGACCAAGTCAGCCCCATTTCCTTTTTGTTATTTCCACTCGCATTGATGTTTGGTTGGTTCTGACCCACAGATTGGTGTTTGATATGGTCTCAGGCCAGAAGATGCGAAGGATTGTGCGTAGGCACCGGTTTGTAAAGACCTGTATGGCTTGAATATCCGAAGATGATAGATTCCAGGTTTCGCAGCCGTAGAGAAGAGTGGATTTGACATTCGAGTTGAATGTTATTAATTTTGTGCGTCGTGCTATAATTGAGGAACTCCAAACTGCTTTGAGGGTGCCGAAAGCTTGTTTATCTTTTTTTATGCAGTTGTCAATGTCCGCACTTGATCCTCCGTTGAGGTCTACTTTCTCTGCTGTTTCTTGCATCAGCGTTAATTTCTTTGAGGGGGGAGCGCCATTCTACTGATTGTTCCACTATAACTCGGAGACTATGAACGTGATCGACGCAGGAGCGCTCCGGTCGGAAGCCTGCTTGTTTTGTTCTGAGACTCGGCAGTAGGGCATTCAAGAGTCGTATGTTAATTATTTGTGCAAATATTTTGTTTACCATGCTCAGCAGCGTGATCCGTCGCCAGTTCTTGCACTCTGATAGGTCGCCTTTCTTAGGTATGTTGATGATTGCACCTTCCTTCAGCTCTTCAGGTAATTGACCTGTAGCCCAGAAGTCCTCAATTAACGGACTAATCAAACGTGCGCTTGTTTCATATTCTGCTTTTAAGAGTTCAGGTGAAATGTTGTCAAGCCCGGCTGATTTGTTGTTTTTCAGGATTTTTATTGCGTCTATTATCTCCTGCGAGTTTGGACAGCCACACAGAATTTCACCATTCACTACATGCAACAGGCAATCGCAGACATTGAAAATTATATGGAACCTTATAGTGTTCAAATTTCAAGTCGATAGCATGAAAACCAAAAAAAAGTTTTTCAAATAGGAACCTTCCGATGTCTCCTTCTATGTGTTACACACTTCATGACAAACTTATAATATTATTCACTCCCGTGAAGAGTATAAAAAATAGAAGATAGTAAAAAGTCTCGCGGTTTTTGAGTACATTTGCGAACAAAAATTTTCTTTATTCAAAATCAATTTCAATCAAGCCATTATTATCTATGGCCTTTTGTCATTTTCCGGGTAGCTTCATAATTCCATCGATGTAGAACTTCTGTGGGTTATTTGCGAAAATCTTGGACAAGTGATTTTCAGCGGCTCTTGGGTCGGCCAATCTTTTACCATGAAGAGAGTTTTGCAGATACCGAAACAAATGGTAGTCAGATGGTGCAAGGTCCGGGCTATACGATGGATGCATCAAAACTTCCCAACCAAGCTCCGTCAATTTGTTCCGGGTCATCAAGGATGTGTGTGGCCTAGCATTGTCATGATGGAAGACAACTCCCTTTCTATTGGCCAATTTTGGTCGCTCTTTCTTGATTGCTTTATTGATTTGTGCACAGTAGAGGACCGAATTGACCGTTTCGCCTAGTTGTAGCAGCTTATAATAGACAATTCCCTTCCACTCCCACCAAGCACTCAACCTTGTTTGCCGTCAATCCAGGCTTTGAAGTCGTTTGTGGAAGGTCACCGACCTTTTCTCGTACGTAATCTATTTTTCATCGCCCGTAATGATCCACTTCAAAAATGGTTCCATTCCGCTACGTTTCAGCAGCGTGTCACTCATAGTTATTCGGTCAATTAAATTTCTTTGAGTTAATTCATGTGGCACCCAAACATCGAGCTTCTTTAAGCACGTTAACAGTGCGAGTTCTGTTGCGAGTTTCAGTGAACCGTTCACAGTCACCTTTTGCGAGTTTGCGAGTTCTGAGAACAGCTGTTTTTTGTACATACAAATAGAACATTGTGGCCAATTGTGAGAAATTAAAATGGAAATTTTGTAAATAATACTTGATTGAGAACAATTTGTATTGTATGCAAATAATTTTTGAAGCTTCTTTTTTTATTCCTGTGACTTATTTTATTAATATTTAAAAAAAAATTATGTGCAATTTAAAATTTTCTTCAAATTGTTTTGTGCATAATCAGCTAATTAATGTCGAGAATGACCAAAAAAGGTGGACATGACCAAAAACTTGGCAGCACTGCCGCAGAGTTCTGAGCGAGTTCTCGCAGAACTTTTTATATTACCCAATAAAAGCTACTACTTATGCATGTACATACTTATATAACCTAAACATGTAAATAAAAAGATATTGTCTCGCTGCTTTTGAATAACAGTTGTATTAGCATCAGACAGTGTCCTACATGCTATTTACAGAACATTCAAGTTACTTTGTGACAGAAATCCGATGTGATTGAATATACTCAATGGACTTGTTCTATAAATGGCGACGAGATCGGACGGAAACCAGTCTTTCAAGTTGTATACTGGTGCGATCGGAAGCTTTACCTCTATTTACTTGTCGAATAAATGTCGACTAGAATGAGCGCTTATTTTATAGACTGCACTTGCTCACTGAATACCGACAAAGTCGAACGAATTTTTTTTATTTTCTCCGACTTTCCTTTAATCAATTCACAATTCCCACCTCTGATAGATAGTTAGATAGCAAACGCTCCATTTTTTTAATATCACAAAATTAAAACGTTAAAAGAACATTGCTCAACGTTACCTCCAGCAATTCTTTACAAAGTTATTATAATGTTGTAAAACCAATTATTTATGATGCGTTAACTTATACAATAGTATTAGTTCAGTTCTTGTTTGATAAATTATTTTTAGCTATTTCGTCTCGAGCACTAGTCACTTTAATTAATATTTTACGTGAATCACATTATTAAGCTAAAACTCATATATTTTTACCTGTGAGCACGAATTATAAGTATTGTTTACATATTGGGATGATATATGCAAGTCTACTGAATCAATATACACCTTGCCTGAAAGTAAAAGAAATTTTGGTGAATTAAGTAACTAATAACAAAGGCTGCGATGATATAGCTTTTTATTGTAAATTTGCTTTATATAATATAATGTTTCATAATGACGTGTCAAAAATTTAAAATATTTTTATTTAAAAAAATATTAGGTCAATAAGTCAGTGACTTTTTAAATAAAAGAAGTTTTTTTTTCGGTAAAAAAAAGCTTTTTATTTCTTAAAGTAGTATTCTTTTAGCCCGATACATTAACGGACCTATTCTCAAAATTATCACACAATTGGACAACGCCCAATAGTATGTTGCGGTCGCTGTTAAGCCATTTTCCATATGAAAATAAACTATTATTATAAAAGTTTTTAAATCGACTATCATTCCAAGATGGTCTGTCGAGCATGTCTTTCTATAATTGGGCACAAATGTTAAATATTTGTGTGCACTGTTCTCGCTCTGTAAAATGGATAAAATTTCGATTTGTTGATTTCTCCCGGAAATTTTGGAATACAATGAAAATTATGTAAGAAGGAAATGTATTAAAACCACTGCGTGATCATAATAATCCATTTTCAATGTCGGACAATATTTTGTGAAAAATTATCGTTTTTAGGGTTCCGTACCCATAGGGAGCTAACGGCACCCTATTACTAAGCTTACAATGTCCGTCAGTCCGTCTCCTGCTCTATCTCATGAACCGTAATAGATAGAGAGTTGAAATTTTCACAGAGTGTTGTAATTCACTTGGGTGTAGACAAATACTAAAAATACACATTTTTAGAAGCATTGTTCTTTAATTTAACCTTTTGTTTAACAATTTTTTTTTTTGTAGTATACTTTTAAGCTGTTAATTGTAGTGTACTTTTAAGCTGTTAATTGTAGTGTACTTTTAGGCTGTTAAATATGCACACAATTTAATAGTTTAACCAAAAAATCTTGTACGACGGTACGGAACCACCCGTGTGCGAGTCCGACTCACACTTGGCTGATTTTTGTATATTTTTTTTTTATAAAATGTTTTATATATTCAACATATTTTCATTTTCTTCTAAGTTGGCAAACCTGCATAAACTAACCGACCTATTTTCAAGGCGATGACAAAAAAATTGTATGTCTGTTAACACCTAACATACAATTAACTCGCTGTTAATTGTTTTTTGCGGTGTCAAGGAAAGCTCATACGCAAACAGTTTAACATCATTTGCTGAGGAGGTGTTAATTTGTTTGTGAGAAAAAATGTTAATTTGTGTGCACTGTTATCGCTCTGTAAAATCGGTAATCTTTCGATTTGTTAATTTCTCTATAATGAAAAAATGCAAAAAGGAAATGTGTTAAAATCATTCCGTGGTCGTAGTGATCCATTTTCGATGCAGGACAATAGTTTTGTGAAAAATTATCGATTTCCAAATATATTGTGCCAACAGTTGCATACATTTGCAAATACATACAAGATAAAATCAGGCATGTCAACTTGGGGGAAAAAATCAAAATCAGAAAATAAAATAAAAATAGTCAGAATTACTCGGAGAACCCCTTAAAAACACCTATCTTCATTTTTGTATATATTTTTTTTTTAAATATTTAATATTTCCAACATATTTTCATTTTCTGCGAGAATAGTAAAAATGATAAAAGTTTTCTTTAAATGAGGAGTCAACGAGAATAGGTTGGTAAAGTTTACTGACTGGTAACACACACTTTACAGACTGATGTTAAAAACAGCTTTTTTTTAACAGCGAAGCTTTCAACGAGCTTTTTTGTCCAATTGTGGGATAATTTTGAGAATAGGTCGATAAGTCCAACATTTTTTATCCCTTCCCAATAATAGGTTTTCTCAAGATCTCCAAAAAAGCCATATGTTTCAATGATGACCTCTTCATTCGACCCAAATCTCTTCCCGCCGAGTCATTTCTACAGTTTAGCCGCGCGTTGTTCTCGACAATCTGCCATTACGTTTTCGCCGAAATGTAAAAAGTTGTTTTACTAAAAAAAATCTCACAGGCGAACCGATGCACTCACAGCGACACAACTTTACTCACTGACGCAGATGGCGTGACATGTGGTCAAACAATAGGTTCCTCCACTCTCCCTCCCCACCACAGCGTAATTCCCATTTTTTTTTTTTTTGGTCCCTCCTCGTACGCTATGACCATGTATCTAATTCTATTTCTTCCGATCAGCTAAAATCTGATCTCTTAACTTTCCTTGACACATAGTATTCTATTAACTTTTTAACTTAATTTCACACACCTTATTTAAATTTATCTTTATAGTGCTTTATGATTAGTATAAATGACTGATGACATTAGGTCTGTAGCCGTATAGTAGTCAATTAATTTCTATTGCATGTCTACTAATCTCCAGTAGTTCAGTTCTCCTTCACACATATTATAATTTTAACTATTTTAACTTTATTTAAATTTATCTTTATAGTGCTTTATGATTAGTATAAATGGCTGATGACATTAGGTCTGTAGCCGTATAGTAGCCAATTAAATTCTTTTGCATGTTACCAACCTCCACTAGTTCAGTACCGAAGTGACTTGTGGTCGATACCCAGTCTTATTCGGTTTTTAATGGACCCCAGCTCGCGCGGGCTCTGGGGGGGAAAGTGGCGTGGGATAGAAAGTAGTTTAGTTAAATTACAAACAATGTCACATATAAAATTACAAGAACACTAGCAGCGATTAAATAAATCTACAACTTCTGCTAATCATGCCAGAAGCAGCTGCTATTGTAATTATTTTCGCACGTTTCAAACTATGTTGGGGGTTTTCATTTTGCTCTAAATCAAAATACAAATATATATTTTAATTTTTTGTTCCATCGGGGGCAGTTTAGAATGCATTAGAGTTACACAAGAATAGTCTTGCCTTGCGACTGCCTCTGGTGTCCGTCCGCACATAAGCGCGTCCACTCGGGCTTACAGAACCAGAAGATCTGCCCTCAAAATCCTAAGCAGACTCCAATCTGCTGACCCAAGCTCTCCGCGCAGGATAGGGAAGCACTCGCGTGGGCCCAACAAAATGTAGAGGCACGCCCAACCTCCTCACTTGCTACTCAGAAACGACAAAGGACGACTGATGCCAAGAAACCCAGAATAACGGCACATCGTCCCACCAGACGTTTTAACGAGGTGGCCAAGGACATCCTCATCTGGACAGTGATTGACGGGAGCAATGCAGATGGCACTATCTCCCCAGCAAATTGGGGACGGGTTGAAACTGCGCTCTTGAAAATCTGCAGAGAGATCATGGTCTCCAATCCTGGCCCCTCACCCAAATGTCGGGATGCTGGCTGGTACCAGGGGCATGTAAAGCTAGTGGCCTGCTCAGGTCAACGCTCAGCGGATCTTTATAGGCAAGCCATTGGCAAGCTAGGAGAGCTATGGCCATGAACCAAACTCTCAGTGGTCACCAAGGACCAAATCCCCAACCGCCCACGTTCTAGAACTTGTATTCCTTCTGAGCCTTCCTCGCCAGAGGATATCCTCGAGTTATTGAGGATGAGTAGTAGCGACCTGCCAACTCAGGATTGGAAGTTTACCAAGGTTGGTGAGCCTAAGGGTCGGTTCCGTGAAGCGCTCATCGTGAGTAATTAGGAGTCGCTCGCACCATTCACCAAATCCAAAGGGAAGATCAACTACGGTTTCGGGACGATCACCCTCAAAGTGTACAAAAGCGACGAGCTGCGTACTAAACCAAAGGACCAAATGGTCGCGCCTCAAGAGAATGCTTCGGCCGACTTGGTTCCTCAGAACAAGTCGGGCAATACAGAATCAGACTACTCAGCTACTGTTATATCCATGTCTGAGCTCGTTAATAATTTCTTTGGCCAAATGGGCTTAAGAGCGTCGTAGTCTCCTCTGTCCGAAGAGGAAGACCCCGACAACACCGTTGTATCAATCCCCAAACACGGTGAAGGTAACTCAGATTAACCTTCACCATTCCACCACTGCTTCGGCAGCACCGCTCCTGCGTCTCTCCCAAGGAAACGAGGAGCTATTCCTAGTCCAGTAACCATGGGTCATTAAAGACAGGGTATGCGGACTCAACTACCAGGACTATCGCCTGATCTACTGCGAAGCCTCAGGTAGACCTAAGGCTTGCGTTATTGTCAAAAAGTCAATTAATGTTCTTATACTCCACAGGTATCTGGATAAAGACAACGTTGCCGTTATCGCCTAAGTAAACGACACTCCAACCAAGATAGCATCATGCTTTATGGCACACGATCAGGGACCAGCTCCTCCCCACGACATAGTCAGGCTTCTGGTTCCAGAAGCCAACAGTAGGATCCTTATCGTCATCGGTGCGAATGCCAACGCCCATCACGCAGTGTGGGGCAGCACGGATACCAACGAACGAGGTGAGTCCCTTCTTGACTTTATCTTAGCCCATTGCAAATCGGGGCAATGAACCTACCATCATGACTTCTAACAGAAGGGAGGTACTTGACGTCACGCTTGTCAGTGACCACTCACCCTTACTCTTAAGGGACTGGAGGGTCTCCCAAGACTGCTCCTACTCAGATCATAGATATTTCGCTCACAACATTGGAAACTCTAGCTCCACAGCTTCTGAGGTTGCCTCAAAGTATTCCAATAGAAAACGTACCGACTCGACCAAATTTCAGTGTAATATTGCCAACAGCCATGGTCCGGCACTTTCTATCACAGATAGCGCCGACATTTATAGGGTTGTCGTACAGCTCTCAAATGCCTTTAAACTAGCAGCGGTAACTTCCAAACTTCCAAGAACAAACCCATGTGGTGGAATACCAAAATGGTTGAACTCCGCAAACAATGCCGCAAGCTCTTTAACACAGCTAAGGCCTCGAATGACTGGCTTCCTTTCAAAGATAAGCAAAGGGAACTCAAGTACTAGATAAGGAAATCCAAAAGAGCTACCTGGAGAACTTTCTGTGGCAATATAGAAAGTGTCTCCGAGACAAGTAGACTCCGCAGGATCCTCAAATCTTCTCCAGGATCCCTGGAAAGCGTCCAGAGACCTGATGGTAGCTGGTCTGCTACCGGGATGGAGACCTTGAACATCCTACTAGACACACACTTTCCAGGCAGTGTATCTCTCACGGATGCATCCATTGATGCCCCTCCTAAGAACCGATGCCGGTCTAAACTTGTGCTGACCTATGCTCACCTTCAGGGGGCCATCAATTATTTCGACCGTTTCAAATCTCCTGGTCGTGACAGCAGACTTTCAGGAGGTTTCCAACATCGTCACACCGTGGCTTTTGCAAATTTATAATGCATGGCTCCAATACTCGTACATTCCCAGCATGTGGCGTGTAACTCGTGCCGTCTTAATTACCAAAGCAGGGAAAGTATCACACATCAAACCCAAGGATTATAGACCTATTAATCTTTCCTCCTTCCTTCTCAAAACCTTTGAAAGAATTATCGATGTCCATATTAGGATCACCATCGATCAAAACTTTCTATCAATTTCACAAGATGCCTACACTGAGGGCAAGTCTGTGAAAATTGCGCTACACTCTCTTATTGAGGTAGTGGAAAAATCACTATCCCATAAGGAATTTACGTTGTCCGTGTTCCTCCATAGCGAAGGTGCATTTAACAACGTATGTCCTAACGCGGTAGTCTCAACTCTATCTGGCCTAAACCTGGACTCAAATATCATTACACTTATTGAACGATTGTCAAAATCACGTTCCATTATCGTTTCTCTTGGCAATGTCAACATTACGAGAGCCGTACACAAGGTACTCTCTCCTCTCATCAGGAACTTGGCAGTTAACTCCCTGCTAAGTAAATTGGATCGAACCGGATGCCGAGTCATAGCTTATGCCGATGACATTGCTATTGCGGTATCTGGCAAGTTTCCTTCCACCCTAATCAGAGAGATTAACATATGCACTAAGCATTGTTTCAGAATGAGGTCGGGACTTTGGTCTTTCAGTTAACCCTTCGAAAACTGAGACCATACTTTTCACAAGAAAGTACAAAATTACCGACTAAAAAGACCCCTCTCGGATCTATATACTACATCCAAGCTGGTCGCGGACTGCCGTTCCTCCCTAGACACTGTAGCCTGTCGTGCACCCATACAACTATGTTGGGTGCCCGGACATAGAGACATTGTGGGCAATTGTGAAGCTGACGAACTAGCAAAAGAAGGAATGTCCCGTGTGAATGTAACGTCTCCTGCTGGAATTCCGCTAGCAACAGTGAAACACATTTTTAGTAAATTCTACCAAGTCAAAGCTAATGCTCTCTGGATAGAAGAAGACACTTGCAGCATAGCTAGGCAAACCTGGTCTGACATGAACAGGAAACGAAACGGCCAGCTGCTCAATCTCGGCAGAACCTCAATAAGCAAGAGCATAAACGTATTAACGGGTCATTGCTTCATAGGCAAACATGCTGGAAGACTTGGTCTTCCGGACTTTTGCCGTAGCTGCGGCTCAGAAGAAGAAGGGGAGACGGTGCCTCACCTGATTTGCCAGTGTCCATCCCTAGAAGAAGACGGAACCACTTAGGCTCTATGTTCCTCTCCAGCTTAACCGAACTAACACTCCTACCAATTAAGGACATAATGTTTATTGTGCCTAAATGAGCCTCTCGTCTGAGGGCTGCCAAGTTAACCTAACCTATTAGCTATGTAGTTTACTTGCTAAAGGGAAAGATCCAGCAATGAGTCGACAAACTCACAGCTTACTGATGATATTACAGAGTTACAATTATCAGAGGCTGTCCAAGAAATATTTGGAAGAATAAAATCTCCTATGATTAAACCTGATCAGTATCTTTGATAAAAGATAAAACTTTCTTAATAGCTGTCAGATGTGATAAGTAAACAGAGTCATCAAAAGGAGGTGGGATATAGGAACATGTAATAAATAAATTAGAAATGGAAAATGTAATCTTTACACAAATAAACTCAATGTCATCAATATTATCACCAAGTCAGAAGAATAAGAAGCTCTAAGAGAACTCAGAACTCCACCACCAACGCGATGAAATCGATCTTTCCTAAACGTTAAGTACACAAACGACTTCAACAATAAGCTGCATTGTCGACAAACGCAGCATGCAGCGTCAAACTACACAAACGACGTCGAGCTACACAAATGACTTCAACCATATTGACTTCAGTAAACAAAAAACAGCAGTGAATTTGAAAATTTAAGGAAGTAATTATTAAAGAAAACTGTATTAAAAGTTGAATTATTAAAAAAAGGAAGTATGTATTTTTATTATCATGTAGTAAATTGAATTGGAATAACTTTTTAAATAGATAGGAAACTCTGCCATCAAATTTAACATAAATACTGCAAAGAAATTACCATTTACCAAAAAAGTTTTTTGTCATTCACCACGCGATCAAGCAGTTCTTTTGGTTCACAAACAGCTGTTTTCTGGTTCACAAACCAGTTCTTTTTCCATTCACCAATACTGTTTTTTGTTGAAGTTGTTCGACTTTTTGCGTTCGCGAGCAAGCTATGTAACTCGGTCCATACGATTTCATACATTTCAACTTTTTTTTTTGAGCAAAAGCTGGTTTGCAAGAAAACGTCGTTTGTGTATCTCCACCTTAATTATTGTTAAACAATTCTGAATGAAAAGAGAAACTATTAGTGAAAACCTCCGACATTCTAAAAATGTATGATCAAACCTGGGGTCTTAACCCCGCATCACAACCTGGCTCTATACAGCTGTGGTGGAGCCCAACCTTCTGTATGGATCCGTTTTCTTGTGGCCTGCCTGTCACAAGGCAGTCAACCAAAAACCTCATGACAAAGTCAGGAAAACGGCAGCCATTATGATAAAAGGGGCCCTTCAGACCACTTCCACTAAAGCGCTGTTTGCAATCCTCAATTGGTTACCAACCAGTCATCCGGCTGAACAGTATGCCAAATGTTCTGCCATTAGACTTAGCACCATAGCTCGCTGGACTAGTCACATACAGGACCATGCAAGCATTCTGGGACACGGTCCACCTGTCCCTGTGGCAGCCGACTATGTATGCCCAATACCTTATTTTAACCGGAAGTTCTCCACCCAAAGTTCTAAAACCAACTCCATTGATATTGATGGCTCCAAATTGGAGAAGAAAGTCGGCTGCGGCATCTTCTCAAACAACCCATACTTAAGACTCAGATTTTGCTTGTCTGACCACTGCAGCGACTTTCAAGCAGAAGTAATGGCCCTACTGTTGGCCTCCCGGTGGCTTCTGGACAACGATGCTCCGAGGTCCCATATTAATATCTATACAGATAGCCAAGCGGCAATAAAGTCCCTTTCGGGTGTATATACTACATCCAAGCTGGTCGCGGACTGCCGTTCCTCCCTAGACACTGTAGCCTGTCGTGCACCCATACAACTATGTCGGGTGCCCGGACATAGAGACATTGTAGGCAACTGTGAAGCTGACAAACTAGCAGAGGAAGGGATGTACCGTGAGAACGTAACGTCTCCTGCTGGAATTCTGCTAGCAACAGTTAAACACATTGTTAGGACATACTACCAAGTTAAATCCAATGCTCTCTGGATAGAAGAAGCTAGGCAAACCTGGTCTAACATGAACAGAAAACGAACCGGCCAGATGCTCAATCTCGGCAGAACCTCAATTAGCAAGACCATAAACGTACTAACGGGTCATTACGTCATAGGCAAACATGCTGGAAAACGTGGTCTTCAGCAAAACGATTTTTGTCATAGCTGCGGCTCAGAAGAGAGGAAAAAAATGTGCTTCACCTGATTTGCCAGTGTCCATCCCTCGCTAGAAGAAGACGGAACCACTTAGACACCATGTTCCTCTCCAGCTTAACCGAACTATCACTCCTACCAATTAAGGACATAGCTAGGTTCATTTCGGAATCCAAGTGGTTCTCCGCACCGGACTAAGGGGTGTCGTGTCAACACTTTGCTGGTATCACAATGGGCCATAATATTGTCTTTGTGCCTAATTGAGCCTCTCGTCTGAGCGCTGCCACGTTAACCTAACCTATGCGTGAATTAGCTATTGAGGTAGATCATGTACGCGTTTTTGTCCATTCTTTTGTGTCAATGGATGAATATTGTCAAAAACCTGCAAATACATTTGCTAATGTTTGATGATGATTAAGGTGAATAAAGATTGTGATCTTCGTCGATGTTATTCAGACTGATGTTGGAGATTTTTTTAAAAGCGATGACGGTGAGCCGCCTTTCTATGGTCTTTCTTCTGAAATTTTCACGAGAACTTCATAATGTTTGTGTTTAGAGACAAATTATTTAGGGGAAAAACAATCTTGTTATGCGGTGATTTTAGATAAATCCTACCAGTTGTTCCTCATGGTTCATGTGTTATCGAAAATTGTATTACATGGTGGACTGAATTTCCAAAATTTCATTATATTAATTTAACTCGAAATATGTGAGCCCTTCCTCATGAAATTCAATTTATTCAGTTTCTTATATCACTTGGTAACGGTGAAATGGAAGCTTTTCCTACGTTTGGTTCGGATATCGTTGAAATACCGAATCATTTAATTTGTGAGCCTGTAAACATCTTCAACTATATATTTGGAAATATTCCGGAAACCATTTTATCTACTGACATTTTGAATTCAGTTATTTTGGTTCCAAAAAATAATGATTGTTCATTTATAAATTTAGAAGACTTATAAAGAATGCCTGGAGAGGAGCAGGCATACTACAGCTTGGATAAAATTGTCAGCGATAATGCACGTGAACATAATAATTTTAATAATCAGTTAGCGGCCTGCCTCCAAATAAATTGATTTTAAAAGAAAACTGTATTGTATTATTAATACGAAATTTAAATCTAAGGATGATGTATATGCGGGTAACAGTGGGGACTCTCTGGAGTTGCTCATGACTACAGGCTTTCCAGGTTGTTGAAATATTGATAAGGAAAATGGTGGAACTATCTTCAACTCCAATGTGCCAACCTAGATAGGAGTCAGCTTTGAATGACCTTATCACAGAGGAAAAATCACTCCGGGCCATCAGGCCATTCAAGCCGTATAAATCACCCGGTCCGAATGCCTCCTTACAGAGTACATCCCGGAAAGCTGGAAGGAAGTGAGGGACATCTTCATCTCCAAGGGAAGAGTAAAATTCTGAGTTCTGCATAACTCAAGCAAAACACAGAGTTCTAACGACAAAAACAATAGGCGAAAATGAACGAAGTTTGTTGTTGTTGCAGTATTGAGAACTCTGTGTTCTGCTTGAAATCAGCCATAACTCAGTTTTAATGCTGGTCACTATGCGGCAGTGCTGCCAAGTTTTTGGTCATTTCAGCATTTTTGGTCATTCTCAACATTAACAGCAGATTATGCACAAAACAATTTTAAGTTAATTTCAAATTATAAATTATTTAAAAATTTTAATCAAATACGTAGCAGGAATAAAAATAGAGCTGCAAGAATTGTTTACATACACTGCGAATTATTTTTAATCATGTATTTTTCACAAAATTTTAATTTTTATTTCTTACAATTTGACACACTTTTGTTTTGCATGTAAAATCAAAACAAAAAACAGCTGTTCAGAACTCACTAATCAAAACTCACAACATTTTACTCACTGTGGAAACGGTATAAAATCCTGTGTAGTGGGCCACAGCACCATCCTACAAGTAGTAGGACTACAGCAGATGGGGGAGAATGTGACTACTGTGTACCGGTTATAAAATGGAACGATGACTTTAAAACGCGATTGGAAGCAGGGTAACGTCATTAGACAAGACAAGCTTTCAATCTACACAGAAGGCTCCAAAACGTAGGGGTACGCGGGCAGGTATCTCTTCGGAAGAGTTAACTGCTCAGCTATCGTACCGTTTATGGAATTGGTGCAGTATGTTCCAGGCAGATACGCAGTCTGGCAGGCAGCAAGGTTGATAAACACTATGGGGAGACCCCGAAATGCATATTGATATATCAAAGCTCTGTCGGCTGATATCACTAAAAGCAAAGCTATTCGCAAAACTGTGGCGGCTCTTAACCAGGCTCGGCAGCACTCAATTACGCTTATCTGGGTGCATGATCATTGTGACCTTACACTTAGACCGATAAAAGACATCGTTTCAAGACGGGAAACTAGTACCATGGAGCTAGCAGACAGTACGAGGGCGAATAAGCATGGTTGTACTATTGCTCCAGGCCTTTCTACCAACCTAAACGGACTACCGAGCTTCTACACTTTCATAAGAAAAGGATTCCGATGATGCTTGGAGTTTTAACAGGGCACTGTGCAGTTGGGTTGATGGCCCAAAGGATGCGTGTTCCATACCAAGACTTCTGTCGTAGCTGTGAAGATGAAAAAAAATCTGAGAGTATTCACCATCTCCTCTGTTTCTGCCCTTCTCTTCTTTAGAAGACGTACCGGTATTCTCAGGAAATCGTTCTTTGATGAAAAGGTCAGTACGGCAAAGGTGCCACTAGGAGACCTAGATCTGTTCGCGGAATCGTCAGTTTGGTTTTAGAAGCAGATGAAGATCTCTAGGACAAACACGTGTATTCTCCAGCGACCTGTCTAATCTAATCTAACCTAGCCATGATAGAAAAATCATTGCAATGAAATAGTTCTCGTTATCATGCAACATATGTGTGTGATATTGTTGCATATAGTAACTATTATTGTTCAGGCAAAATGTTTCAAGATACCTTATCAGATAACGCAAAGCATATTAAATAACTTTAAACTTTTGTTGTTACCATATGCAATACCCTAATGAGGCTTTATAATCGAAATAGACAGGATCATGCTGCGATTCACAGTCGACAACAACCACAAGGCAAATGACTTCTCTCGAGTGGTCGGGTCTACGTTCCGGAAGTACCAGACAGCAACAGTCGGTCAAGGACCACTCATTCCAGCCGCGAGGCTGTAGATATATACGAGGGGGACCCACAAAAAAATGGAATTTCGTCATAACTTCTTTATTTCTTAATATTTTAACACCAAATTATGATCACATTCAAAGTATTAGGTTGGTACAAAAATAATGGCCGTTTCCATTTTGTTTATTTTTATGCATGAATTTCTGAATAAATTTTTTAATGAATGTGGTCATGCAATATGTCGTTTTAAAGCGCGTTTTTCGCTCTATCTTTTAGACTAATTATCTTTTTATTATCATCATACGTTTCTGATTTCCGACCACTTTTTGTAATGCTATCAAAACAAGAAATTCGCATTATTTTGCTTCACGAGTTCAAACTTGGCCACAATGCTGCGGAGACGACACGAAATATCAATAAAGAATGGGGCGAGGATACTGCTTCCGAACGTACCACACGTAGATGGTTTGAAAAATTTCGCGCAGATGATACCAGCCTTGAATATAAAGAGGGTCGCGGCCGCCCATCTGAGGTTGACAATGACGATTTGAAAGACTTAATCGAAGCCGATCTCGCAAAACCACACGAGAATTCGCACAAGAACTCAACGTCGATCACTCAACAGTCGTACGCCATCTGAAGCAAATAGGGAAGTCAAAAAAACTCGATTAATGGGTGCCGCATGAATTGAACGAAAATCAAAAAATTCGTCGCTTTGAGGTGTCATCGCCTCTTCTTCAGCGCAACAAAAATGACCCGTTTCTCGACCGAATCGTAACGTGCGATGAAAAATGGATCCTCTACGACAACCGGCGACGTTCCGCGCAGTGGTTGGACAGCGACGAGGCTCCACAACATTTCCCGAAGCCGAAACTGCACCAAAAGAAGATTATGGTTACTGTTTGGTGGTCAGCAGCCGGTCTCATCCATCACAGCTTTCTGAATCCAGGCGAAACGATCACGGCAGAGAAGTACTGTCAACAAATCGACGAAATGCACCAGAAGCTTCGACGTATGTGCCCGAGATTGGTCAATATGAGAGGACCAATCGTGCTCCATGACAACGCTCGACCGCACGTCGCACAAATGACATTGCAGAAGTTGAACGAATTGTGTTACGCGACTCTACCTCATCCGTCATATTCACTGGACCTCTCGCCCATTGACTACAATTTTTTCAAACACCTCGACAACTTCGTGCGCGAGAAATGCTTCAAAAATCAAGACGACGCCAAAAACGCCTTCAACGCTTTCATCGCCTCCAGAACTCCGGACTTTTGTGCTACCAGCATAAATAAACTTGTAAACTAGATATATAAAATCCTCTTAATTCGTGCTGGTATTGAACAAAATCCAGGTCCCACGATTTGGTTTTGTTCCGTGTGCAGCAAGAGGATTGGTAAGAGTTTTGCCTCTGTGCAATGCTCTAGCTGTATGAATTGGTGTCATTTCACGATTTGTTTTGGGTTAAATTCTCTGAAGGATCAGCCAGTGCAGTATGTAGCTCCTTGTTATGCACAACGACAGGGTACTTCATTTCATGCGTAGCCACAACCGCTTCTTCTAATATGGAACGGGTATGTTCAATCTGTGACAATGCAATCCAACGCATTTCATTGTCTCCGTTGAGTGCAACAATTGTCATAGGTTGTGTCATATGAAGCGTTGTGCTGGCCTTAGATTCCAAAGGGATTGGGATAACAGTTCACCATTTTCTATTCAGTCATTGTCACCACCTTTAGACAACCGAATATTGTCGTATGTACTTTCTACGCCGCAAAATTTGTCAACACTGCTTGCTCGCAGCCTTATGTTATCTCAATTGTTTGTTTTTTGTAGGATCATGCAGTTGAATTGTAACGGGTTGCGTGGGAAGATTGTAGAGATTAATGACTATATGGTTCGAACTAAAATTTTGTTTGCAGCTGTCCAGAAGACTAAATTAATTCGTAGCTCATGTGGTCTGGTGTGCCTTGCGGCCAATTTTGTAGTTATGTAAGACAGATGTAGGAATAATGAGAGTAGACTGACTTTCATTATTCATCGCACGGTGAATTTTATACCTTTTTTCCTACCTTCTGTCAGTCCCTCTGATCCTTTTTTAGAGATGGTGAATAGCTGTGCTCCAAGCTCCATATTAGGTGATATGAATGCACATCATGAACTATGGTTCTACCTTTTAGATAATCGTGGTGTAAGCATTGCAGATCAGATTGATCAATCTGATTTTAGTGTAATCAATGAACATTCTGCTAACCGGATGGGTCCCGCCTGTTACCATCGTCAGTGCACCACTTTTAATATTTTGCGGGTGGTCTGATGATTTTGTCATTAGCGACAATCGGGTTTATATCAAATCATGAAAAAGCGAATTAGGCAGAATTTCGGGCGTCGATAGAGTATAATTTAAGTCGCTTCCCTTTTCACGATGATACTAGACAGGGAGAGAAAGCTTTCAGGTACGTGATCAATAAATCCTTAATTTTTCTGAGGATGTTGCACGCTTAGCGAATTTATGTGATCAGATTCGAGCTATTAACCCTAGTGATGAACGCTTAGTGGGGATGCCGCTTAAGATCGCAAAACTTGCATCGGTTCAAATGGCTTCATCATCTTGAGTCATGTAGCCTTTGATCTCGTAAGCTGTGGGATACGATTAGACGTCTATCTGGTGCACCACACCGTAAAGCACAATCTTTCGTCATGTTTGAGGGAAAACAAATAGGGAATGCTAAAAAATGTGCCGCTCAATTTTGTCATCAATTTATTATGAACCCCTCGACTAACAGCAGAGAGAAGCGGTCTTCCATACGTAGGTTAAAAAAGTCAAACCTCAAGTTGTGCAGGAGTAATTTAGTTCTGGTGAAGTTAAAGCTGCGATTTGCAACGCGAAGCCATCTGGGACCTGATGGTGTTTCGATGCTTATGCTCATACATTTAAAGCCAGTAGCGATTTCGTGCCTCACTGTACTTTTTAATTCCTCTATGTGTCAACTTGTTGTCCCTGACGTATGGAAGATAGAGATATTCCTCTCCTGAAACCGGGAAATGATGCAGATTTATGTAGTTTATACTAGTGATGTAACGAATATCAATTTTTACACTTTCGCGAATATGAATATATGCCTTCCATATGCGAATACGAAAATTCAGTTTTTAAAACTAGCGCAAAGTCTATTTAAAGACTCAGTGTAAAGGTAGGATTCACACGTCCACGATTTGATTAAATCGTTGTTGTTGTAATTTGATGAGTTTCCCATCCACTCCATCCACATTTTTTCAAATTGAGAATTTTTTGTTAATTCTTTTTGAAGCGCAATGAATATGCGGACGGCAATAGAAAAAATTAATGAAGAAAGTGGGTGATAGGAAAATAAGAAGAAATGCACACAATGAATGTGCCGACGCCAGAGACCATATAACACACATATGTCAATATATATGTACTTTTATATGTATATTTATTTGTTCTTCATACTTTTTTTTTCACAAGTGAATGAAAGAAATAGCAATTTTTTCTAGTTCGAATATAACCAACAATGAGTTCAGACAGTGACATTGACGCGGCAATATTCCTAGCCATTACAATAAAACGAAAAAAAATCACCGCATAACAAGACTGTTTTTCCCCCAAATAATATGTCTCTAAACACAAACATTATGAAGTTTTCGTGAAAATTTCGGAAAAACAACCATACCTCTCTTAAAAGGCGGTTCACCGTCATCGCTTCTAAAAATATCTCCAACATCAGTCTGAATAGCATTGACGAAGAGCACAATTTTTATTCACCTTAATCATCAAACAAACATTAGCAGATGTATTTGCAGGTTGGTGGCAATATTCATCCATTGCACTATGGTCGGAAAAAATTAAATTACGTAGTCCAAGTACAATTAATTAATTAAAATTAGAAAATGATCTGGTGACAGCGCTATTGCCTTAATAGGGTTGCAAAATGCACTGTATATTCACATGTTTATTTTTGTAAACAATGCGGAAAACTTTTTCTAAACTATAGTGCTGGTAAATTGATTTGAGTAATTTAAAAATTTCTGCAAAATATGGAAAAAAAAAGCTCAAGGTATGTAGGAAGTGATGTAGGAAGATGTTTGTTATATCATTATGATGTTCACATTCTTTCAAAAAATAGAACAACAACAATAACTCGACTTCACACAACTGATAAGCGTACTGCAATGGAACAAAAGAAAGAAAAGAGAGGCACACAAACCTCTCTATTCTCCCATTCTACTGCGCGCACACATCAACAGCTGTGTGTTGTTATTGTTGTTGTAATAAAGCGGTTATCTTTAACACTTTTTTACAACTAAATCTCTGGACCTATTTTCATAAAATAAAAATATATTCAAATCTATCGAAAATACTTTACAATTGGTATATTTCTTTAAAAAATCGGTTCAGTGGTTTAAGCAGTAAAAGTGCTCACAAATTCAATGTTTGCCATTTAATTATATAGATAAATTAATTAAAATTTATACTTGTTGGGAAGGTTGTGACAAAGTTTCAATTTTTTTTTATACGATTCATAAACGTACAACTTCATCCACCGTAATATCACAATCCAAATAGTCATCGATTGTTAACAAGGGCGCATAGCATAATGTACAATATATACTGCACTGCTGTTTGATGTGTGTTTAAAAGTTTTTTGAAATATTGCTTGAATACTTCTGCAGCTTTTTGTTAAGTTTTGTCCACATAATCTCGAAACTACTTCCACCAATTTTTGCTGTCTCTCACATATGCTAAACTCCGAATTTTCAAATTATGCTCTCATACTTTTCTGACATTGTGCTTTATATTTAGTTCTTGCTTGTATGTATTTTTCTTTATCTGTCATGCTTTGGGCTTTACACCCAACTCTGTTTTTACACGACTGAGAATTAACACGTTTTACAAATTATATGAATATCCTTTTTTTACACGAATTTTTTAATATTAGCTCGAATTAAAAGAAAAAAAAAAATTAAAGTTTTTTTTTGCAGTGCCTTACACCAAAATCGTGAATGTGTGCGAAACCAAAATACAATTAGTGGAATACCAGAATTATATTTGTTTGTTATGCAAAGCAAATAAATGATATATGGAAGTAATCATCATAGCACGTCTTGCTAGTACAAATAGGGATCTGTTATGTTGGCACACTTACTGCGACTTCAGGTGCTTTTCATGTTATGACAAGCGATACCAGCAATAACAACAATAGCAGTAACAACAATCTTATTTAAATTTTTATATGATGTAACTATTTTCACTGCATAGACCCGTTTTACATTATATGACACGCTTCAGGCTCTTATCGTTGATTCTTCTGAGCTGAAATTTTGTACATACGCTGCACATTTGTCGGAATCAGCCGAATCGGACCACTTGGGAGGGTACCTTCCATACAAACCCCCTTTTAAATTAATGTTCTTATTAGAAAAAAAGTTTTGTATTTTGACGTATAAAACTGAAATTTGGTTTCTGGTCCATCTCCACCAACCATATAAATTTCATGATCCTGGGTTACCAGGAGGGATACCTCCCACACAAACCTCCTTTTAAATTAATGTTCTTATTAGAAATTTGGACACTATAAGTGTCTGACCCGTATCCACCAACCTTATAAATTTCAAGACCCTTGGACCACTAGCTGGGGCGTGAAGAGTATTACAACTTTGGGATAGCCAAAGTTATTTTTTTTTTAATTTTTTTAATTTCTTCTTAATCTCCATGAAATAGGGGTTGTTTTGTTTTTAATATTCATAATATTTCATATTAAACACTTTTTGATTATTAAACTAAATTATTATGAATTTGTTGATATTTCTTTATATGAATTTAATGTTTAAGATTTTCAATAACATTAGTAGTGCAATTATGTATACAAACTGAAGGTAAAAAAGAAAAAAGTAGCTGTATCTCAAAAACTAGACCTGATACAAAAAACTAAGGGCAGATTCGAAATCAGCGACCTCAAATTAGTATATAACCACTAATACAAACAAAAAGTGTTTTCTTGTCGACTAGTGTAATTTAATATAAGAGAGAATTTAACCAAATCGCCTGTAAAAAATTAGGCGATTTCAAAAACGTCAAATGCGGTTTCCATAACACCGTCAAATGGATTTGGGTTGGAAATGAGACGAAAGCGGTTTCCATCACACACCGGATTATCATAATTTTTTGCTTTTCTCCTTTTTTTTTCTGAACAACAATGTGTTGTCACAATACTTTTGTCCACCGTTGTTTAAAGTCTTTTATTAGACAATGAAGCACTAACTTGGCTCTTGAATGAAAAGGCCCAACCTATGTAGATATCCGGTATCCGGTAAAACTGCTATCCGTTTCATCTCTTATACATACGTATTTCACTAACACTATGATTATGCAAATCATGCATCATCGTGTCGGGCTTGCATTGAAGCGAAGGCTGATTACAGATATAATTGAAAGGCTTGCATAAGTTACGAAAGATTTTCTAATAAAAAGAACAAGAAATTAGTATGCTTTTGTTTCATTTATTTATAAAGGGTCTTTTTCTTAGAGGTTCATAACTTTGAGTTGGCAACACTGCTTTATTTGACAACCGATTTAACAGCTGATAGTTGCTTTTTGTTAAGTTTGGTTTGGCATTTCATCCGATACCTTCCGGTTAGTCAAAATGGATCGCTACATGAGAGAACAACGTGTTTTCATTATTAAATACAGACCTATTTCTCTTCTTTCGCCAGTGGCTAAAGTTCTCGAGTCGTTGATTCTTCCGACAATGACAGAACAAATCATTATTGCAGCACTACTTCGTCCCTGATCGATGTTACTAGGTATATTGCTAACTAAGGAGGTCACAATGGATTTTAACATTTTTGTTGAGGGTTCAAGGTGTAACGTTCGACAGATTGCTCACATTTTTTGCACACGCAAATAACACCTTCCATCGTGTGAAAAAGAGGAACAAAGTGCATAATGTCTTAGCAAGAACTTCCTGAGATTTTAAACACCACTTATACCGCGATTGGACGTATTGAACCATCTCCACCAGTAAGCAAAAGTTTTATCGGTTCGCCAAGGTAATAAGCTGCTCTCTAAGCAGTATTTTTTGGCTACACATATGAGTGCTCATTCCAACTACGGCACTGTTATCGGTGATATTCCCCCTTCACAATGGCTTCGACCGACAGAGGTGGCTGCTTTTTAGAACTTGCTACGTAGGTTAAGAACTATACCCTTTGACTAATCCTAATTTTAGTAACGTAATTTTAAATTTAATTTTTATTATTTTTTCGATTTTTTCTTTTGTTCCTTCTGCTTATTAATTGCAAGTATACCACTACTTGCAGCTGTTACAGCAACAACAAGGAAAATTACATCATTCAGGGGTTGCAGTTGGTGAACGTGATTCGGATCATCGTCGGATCAAGAAATGATTCGCCTGTGATTCAGAATAGATGGTCACTCGCGTTAAGAGTTGTACAATTTCTGCTTTTTTTTTGAGTTAATTTTCAACTGTCTTCCTCTTAAACAGCTGATCATTGCACAAAACAATATGAAGTAAATTTTAAATTATAATAAAATTAGTAGCATGAATGAAAAATTAAGCTGCAAGAATTATTTGCATACAATTCTTACCGACCTATTCTCAAGGCGATGACAAAAAAATTGTATGTCTGTTAACGCTTAACATACGAGTTACGCTGTTAATTGTTTTTTGCGGTGTCAAGGAAAGCTCATACGCAAACAGTTTAACATCATTTGCTGAGGAGGTGTTAATTTGTTTGTGAGAAAAAATGTTAATTTGTGTGCACTGTTATCGCTCTGTAAAATGGGTAATCTTTCGATTTGTTGATTTCTCGCGGAAATTTTAGAATATAATGAAAACTATGCAAAAAGAAAATATGATCATAGCGTGATCTTAGTGATCAATTTTCAATGCAGGACAATAGTTTTGTGAAAAATTATCGATTTCCTAAAATATTGTGCCATTAATTGCATACATTTGCAAATACATAAAAGATAAAATCAGGCATGTCAACTTGGGGGAAAAAATCAAAATCAGAAGAAAAAAAATAAAAATAGTTACTAGTTTTTAATATTTTTGAAGCTCTACTATATTGCCAAATATGTTTTCTGTTAAATTTAATTCTTTTTAACTAGCTGGGGTACTCGGCTTCGCTCTAAGAATTGATATGAGATTGTATGGTAGTTGGAATAAAAGCAAAACTTTAAAACATAAGAGATATAAAAAAATTATTGTAAATATATTCTTACATATTAACTTTTTTGAAGAAGAATGCAAGGAACTGTTGAAATGAGCAGACGTGTTTTTGTAAAGTGATCGCGAAAATTGAAAGTCTTTTGATTGGTCAAATGGTTGAAACGTCACCAGAGTTATCTCTACGTGACATTATGTTGGCAATAAAGGAAGTCGAACAGATGACTTCGAAAAAATAAGAAGACTTGGTGACGAAACAAGATGGCTTGGCGACCAAACAGGATATACAAGACCTGAAGCAATCTGTTGATGATAAAATTGAGGCTTTAACAAAGAAAACGAATTGCTTAGGAAAGAATTAGAGGAACTAAAGCGAAATAGAGAAATGGATAGAAAGGAATTGAACCATCTGGTGAACCGTAGCAACGAAAATCACATTGCAATGAAGGCAATGGATAGTAACGATTCGCCAACATTGGCGGTACAAGAATTATGTCAGGATCAACTAGAATTGCAATTCATTAAAGTGCGTGAGGCAAGGCTACTTTACAAGAGAAAAATTAAGATTGGAGTGGTAGCCGAATTAGAGTCAGCGGAGATGGCAGGCGAGGTACTTAAAAATAGTAGAAAGTTGGCAGGTACCTCAATATACATCGAGAGAGATTTGAATGCAGAGAAGCAACAAGATAAAAGTGTTCTTCTCCAACTGAAAAGTGACCTCCTGCTATTATAGAAGCCTTTTAAAATCAAGATAAGGGACGATCGTATGAATATTGGTAACAAATGGATTGCATTTAATAGCAAGAAAATCCTTATGTGCGAAGGGCAACCAGCTGAAAAAAATGAAAATGAGCTATATGGTAAGAGTATGGAGTATGGCAATTTCCTTAGAATATAGTGAAATAGTAAATAGGGCAATTTCAAAAAACTAGAAAAAGAGAATGTAATTTTAAAAAGTAGTATTAAGACAGGGAAATTTTGGGTAAATGAAAATAGCAGCAGTGATAAACAAATTGATCTAAAAATTGTATCCTACAACATTCACGGTTTAGGAAGCAAAATACTAAATAATGAATTCTTTATCTACAAACGTATTCGAAAATATAAGAACAACAACGGCAAACGACTTAAAAGTCGTATAACAATTAAAGTTTTATATTTTCTGAAATTTCTTTTTTGTGTTTTTAATAATTATATATTTGTTTAATAAATGAAGAAAAAAAAATCGGGGAAATGAATCTCAATGTTTTAATATTATCATTTTTGTTATAAAACATCCAAAATCAGCTGTTCGAAATAATAAGAACAAAAAGGAAAAGATGTCAAAATTAAAATTGTATTCAAAAATATTTATTTTTGTTCTTAAAATTAATAAGAAGTAGCTCCACCATGATTTGCTATCACTTCTTGGCATCTGGACGTCATAGAATTTATTAAATTTCGACATCTTGATAAAGGGATACTATCCCAAGAATTCTTGGCAGCGGTCAACATCTCCGAACTATTTTTTGGTTTGGCAGTCCTTACACCACTCTTAACATCCTTCCAGAGATGCTCAATAGGATTTAGGTCAGGTGATTGTGCCGGCCATTCCAAAACACGGACGTTGTTGTCTTCGAACCACTTTTTTGCCTTTTTGGAAGTGTGTTTTGGGTTGTTGTCTTGTTGAAATACCCATCGTATTGGCATTTCTTCTTCCGCATAAGGAAACATTACATCTTGTAGGACTCTTGCAACATAATAATTAGCATCCATTATACCGACTATGTTAATTAAAGATCCTACGCCTTGCCATGAAAAGCATCCCCACAACATTAGTTTTAAGCCTCCATGCTTGACGGCCTTACATGTGTATCTGCATTTAAATTGTTGGTTAGGAGGACGTCTAACGTACTGCTTTTCATTGCCATGATCAAATTGTACGATTTTTGTCTCATCCGTCCATAAAATGTTTCTCCATACACTCTGGCTCATTTTCTATTTTTGGCAAAGTGAAGTATTTTTTTAAATGAATAGGCTTTTTAATAAAGGCACCGTTCTTGGTCTCCTTCCGTTAAGGTTAGCATTTATAAGTCATTTCCTTACAGCTGATGAAGAAATTGGAAGGTTCAGTTCACTTTTAATTTGCGTTGACGTCAGGAAAGGTTCCCTTTTACTAATGCGTAACATTGCTCTCTCTCTTGTCTCCCGGTTGTCTTCTTTGGTCTACCACAATTTTCTGGTTTTGGCGACCAGTTTTTGGCATTGATTATTTTTCCATTTGATACATTAAGTGTCTCACGTATAAATTTAAAAGTTTTTCCTTCCTCAAGCAATTTTTTTATATCTATTCTCTCTTCAGAAGTACAATTTTTGCCTTTCCCCATTTTCACGGAAAATTCACAACAATTTGCTCGAAAAACTTTTTGAAATGAGGTGATAGTAAGTCGCTAGAGTCCCTTGCACATAAATTGTCAAGTTTCCTTTGATTCCCCTTTTTAAATAATAAAAGAAGTTGCAAGACTGAATTTGTTCTTATTATTTCGAACAGCTGATTTTGGATGTTTTATAACAAAAGTGATAAAATTAAAAAATTTAGATTCATTTCCCCGATTTTTATACTCTTCACGTTAGTGAATAGTATTATAAGTTTGTCACACACAGAAGGAGACATCGCAGACCACATAAAGTATATATATTTGTTATCAGCTCGATGAGACGAGTTGATTTAGCCATGTCCATCTGTATGTCTGTTCGCACTCCTAGTCCTCCAGTTTTTCAGCTAGAGAGCTAAAATTTTGTATGCCGGTTTCTTCTTACCAAACGCCCGCCTTTTAAATTGAAGTTCCTATTAGAAAAACTTGTTTTTTTTTTATTGAACTGAAATTTGGACACTATAAGTTTCTGACCCATATCCACAAACCATGAAAATTTCAAGACCCTCGGACTACTAGGAAGGGTACCCAAGATTTTGAAATTGTGAAAGAAAATTTTAATCAGAACGATATTGTGAACCCTATTGTGATGGGGGACTTAAACGTTCGAATAGGGGAGTTACAAGTATGTATCGATAACAATTTTAAACATGAAATTACGGCTGGAAGGGTGAATAGGGTTTCAAAAGATAAAATAGTAAATATGGATGGGAGGCAGTTTTGTGACTTTTGCGAAAATAATGGATTAATCATCTTAAACGGAATAACTAACAGCGATGAGTTTGGGAAGTTTACATATATAAGTAGTGTAGGACAGTCTGTAAATGACATTTGTGCAATATCACTAGACATTGTTGAATTCGCGTCTGACTTTATGGTAGAAGATAAAGTCTGGTCCGATCATATGCCAATTATTCTGACATTAAAAATTCCTTTAGAAAATAATTTCAAGTGTACCAACAAGCGTTGTTGTGTGATTCAGAAGAAATGTCATATAATAAGAGGCTTTTAAAAAATCTGGAAGAGAAGAAAATAGAGCAAAAAGAATTGGAACTTGAGGATTTTGTCCAACTTATAATTTCATCTGTTATTTGCAAAAATAGGACAGATACATTAGCTACAATATCCGTATGGTTCGATTGGAGATGCCAGTCAGCCAGAAAAGCAGTTTTTGGTTGCCTCAGAAAATTCAACAGCACACAGAATAGTACAGACAAGGAAAAATACATAAAGGCAAAGAGCAGATATAAGGAACAATGCGAGAGAAGTAAGAAAGCATATTTTGAAGACTTAGAGAGCAGAATAAATAAGGTGAATGATAGTAAAGACTGGTGGTTAGACGCCTGCGCAGTCAAAACTTAAATAGCAGCGCAGCCATACCTGCAGAAGTGTTCAAACAATATTTCGAGAACCTCTTAAATCCACCACAATACGTAAACAGTATACAGTACGCTCCATTGTTAGTATACAATGACAGTTTGGATAGAGAAATTACGGCAGATGAAATTTTAGGTACTAATGATGAAAAATGCAAAAACGGGAAAGGCACCTGGTTTGGACAGAATTCCATACGAGCTTTTTAAGAGGGCAGATGTAAGATTTTTAAACGAATTGGCCAAGACATACACTAGATTATACAAGTTTGCACAAACAGATAAAGCTTTTGAGAAGTATAATATTCCCATTGTTCAAGAAAGGTGATAAAGCTGTAGCTTCAAATTACAGAGGAATCTCTTTTATGAACTGTAGCGAAAATTATGATGAGCATATTAAATGGAAGTGTGGTCAGAAGACCACATATAACGGAATTTCAAACAGGTTTTAGAAAAAAAACATTCAACAGTTGACAATATATATAATTTAGCATCTATAATTCACATAAAATTTAAAGAAAAGAAGAAAGTGTACGCCTTCTTCGTAGACTTGAAAGCAGCTTTTGACAAGGTTCCAAGACAGCTACTTATATACAAATTACATATGTTAGGTGTTTCAACAAAAATGGTGAATTTTATTGAGCAAATACATGCAAGAACCAGCTCTTTAGTATAGACAGGAGAAGATATGTTAGACAAATTTTATATATCGTCAGGCGTAAAACAAGGATGTTTGATGTCCCCTTTGCTCTTTTCACTCTATTTAAATGATTTGCATGACTGGTTAGGTGGCGGAATATATATTGAAGAATTATATATTAGGCTCCTTTTATATGCAGATGACATAGTTATATTATCAGATAATATAGATGTCTTACAAGGAATGATAAATTGTATAGAATTATATTGCGACACTTGGAACATGGAAGTGAATTTAGCAATAATAGTATTTCGGCGTGGGGGTCGTTTGTCCAAGAATGAGATTTGTGAAGTTTAGAGGCGAGAATATTGAGATTAGATCAGAATATAATTACCTAGGGGTAATATTGACACCACAACTAAGTTTCAAAGCCCACTTAGCAAATAGGAATGGTCTAGCCAAAAATAGCATCAATGCAACTTGGAGAACATTTTTGTCCAAAAGCCAAATAACGCTTACCGCAAAATGGAAGCTATTTTTAGCAGTCACTAGGAGCGTGCAAAGTTATGCTGCTCAAGTATGGGGTTTTACTTTGTTCGAAGACGTGGATAAGTTACAACTTTATTTTCTGAAAAGACTTTTGCATCTACCAAGTAACACACCATCGTACTGCATATACTTGGAAACAGATATTCTAAATGGGTATTTATATACGCTGTACAAAATCTTTTTAGCAATATAAATGCCAGGACGAAAACGACGATATTTAATAAAAATTCATGGATAGTGAATACTGGGTTGGTTATAGAACACGAAAAAAATCTAAATAGGGAAAAAATGCGGAACAGAGCAAGTCAAAGTGAACGTAAATATAAAAATCTAAATCTAGTTACTGGAAGAAGTTATTTAAATAACAATTTAAATGCGCACACTATTATGTGGATTTTTAAAGCGAGAAGTGATATTATATACTATTATGAATTTGTAAATATATCCCACTTCCTAGGAAAATTCCCAGTACTTAAAAGAATTCGTTACAGATATTTTGAAAAATACAACCTGAATGAAGAAGAAATCGTTGATATATTAAACGGACACGGTTAAGGTGGATGGAAAAATCAGACTTTGTTTATCACTGTTGCTTTAGGATATAGGAAATTAATTTTAAATGAATTTTATTAATATATATTTATGTAATTCTCTCATTTTGTATTATTTTTGTAGTTGTGTAGTTTTTTAATGTAAGTTAGTATGTGCGAGGGGGACCCAAAAAATTACGCTGTGCTCTGGAGGGAGAGTGGGGGAACATATTGTTTGACCCCATATCCGTTAGTGTCACGCCATCTGCGTCAGTGTGCAAAGTTGTGTCACTGTGAGTGCATCGGTTCGCCTGTGAGATTTTTTTTAGTAAAACATCTTTTTACATTTCGGCGAAAACGTAATGGCAGATTGTCGAGAACAACGCGCGGCTGTGAAATTTTGTGGGGAAATCGGCCGCGGAAACTATTGTAATGCTTAAGACTGCTTATGGGGATGCTGCCCTAAGTAAAAACAGAGTTTACGATTGGTTTTCACGTTTTAAAAATGGAGAAATGTCTATTGAAGACCAACTTCGTTCAGGACGCCCCTCAACGTCAAGAACGGATGAAAACGTCGACAAAATCAATGCCCTCATTCGTGAAGAACGTCGCCGAACCACTGATCAACTCTGTGAGATGTCGGGAATGTCATGGAGTTCAATTCAGAGAATTTTATCCGATGATTTGCACATGAGAAGGGTTGCAGCGACTGGTTCTTCCATCATAACAACGCGCCGGCCCACACCGCCCTTTCCGTGAAGCAATTTTTGACCAAAAACGCCATGACACCGATTGTCCACCCCCATACTCACCGGATCTAGCCCTTTGTGACTTCTTTTTGTTCCCCAGACTCAAAAGGAATATGAAAGGAAAGCGTTTTGCCACTATGGAGGAGGTGAATCAAAAATCGCTGGAAGCACATCCCGATGAGTGAATTAAAAAACTGTTTTGAACAATGGAAGAATCGTTTGGAGAAGTGCGTTGAGATCCATGGAGAATACTTTCTAGGTGATCAAAATTTGGTGTTAAAATATTAAGAAATAAGAAGTTATGACGAAATTCCATTTTTTTTCGGTCCCCCCTCGTATTCCACGACTGGCGGCCATACGGTCAAAGTCGTGTATGTTCTTTATTTTTTTATATATGTTTAGTATAGTATTGTGTGTAAACATTTATATATTTAAAACAAATAAAGAATTATTATTATTATTAGGGTTCCGTATCCATAGGGAGCTAACGGGACCCTATTACTAAGCTTACAATGTCCGTCCGTCTCCTGCTCTATCTCATGAACCGTAATAGGTAGAGAGTTGAAATTTTCACAGAGTGTGTAATTCACTTGTGTGTAGAACGACAATTACTAAAACTATACATTTTTAGAAGCATTGTTCTTTAATTTAACCTTTTGTTTAACAATTTCTTTTTTTAGTATACTTTAAGCTGTTAATTTTAGTATACTTTTAGGCCATTAAATATGCACATAATTTAATATTTTAAGCAAAAAATCTTGTACGATGGTACGGAACCCTCCGTGTGCGAGTCCGACTCACACTTGGCTGATTTTTTATTTATTAACTGTAAGTCCTTCAGTTAGATTAAAATTGATATTTTTTTCGGCTAGGTGGCAACTCTTTTCTTGTGGCAACCCTTTGAAGTCAGCTGATTTGTCATAACAATTACTTGTGAGAATTGGCGCGAATTGAATACATTGTGTTTCAATAGACAGAAAATAAACAAAATTTCATTAAATTAAGGAGGTTCAATATGGAAAACAAATGTCACAGTATGTAGCATATAAGTTAAAAAAATAGGGAAATGTCATTATGTTCAAGCGACACGCAAGTGACCACTTGAAGTGGGTGTTAACGACTAAACTAACCAATGCTATAGGAAAACTATGGAATTATGGCGATTAGCGCTATAGTTGTTGCTTACTAAAACTGTCCCTATACCGTACCATTCGGCCGTTAACGCCTTCTCACAGTATTGGAAAAAATTATTCTCTTTTAATCAATTATATCAATTATTTATTTATCATTTTAGCGATTCTCGCACAAGTTGAAAGCTGCGCTGTTAAAAAAAAGCTGTTTTTGTAATAATCTGTAAAGTGTATGTTACCAGTCTGTAAACATAAGTTTGGCCAGGTTTGTTTAAAGAAAATGAAAATATGTTGGAAATATTATATATTAAATAAAAAAGAAAATATTATACCAAAATTAGGGGTTCTCCGAGTAATTCTGACTATTTTTATTTTATTTTCTGATTTTATCTTGTATGTATTTGCAAATGTATGCAGTTGATGGCACAATATTTTAGAAAATCGATAATTTTTCACAAAACTATTGTCCTGCATTGAAAATGGATCACTATGAGATCACGCAATAATTTTATCACATTACCTTTATGCATAGTTTTCATTATATTCTAAAATTTCCGCGAGAAATCAACAAATCGAAAGATTACCGATTTTACAGAGCGATAACAGTGCACACAAATTAACATTTTTTTTCACAAACAAATTAACACCTCCTCATCAAATAATGTTAAATTGTTTGCGCGAGAGCTTTCCTTGAAACCGCAAAAAACAAATAACAGCGAGTTAATTGTATGTTAAGCGTTAAAAGACATACGATTTTTTGTAATCGCCTTGAGAATAGGGTATTGTTACTGTCATAAGTGAAAACCAGGTGTCTAAAACTCGAGCAGAAAATTGACGATATGACGGATCTTATTCTCTTGGCCACCTTTGAGTACAATAGAACAATTCACTCCGTGACCAAACAGAAGCCTTTGGATGTCTTCTGCTCTACACCTGCCATGGTTGCAGAAATACCCAATCGTCTTAAGGATGCTCAACAATCTAGCCTTAGGACGCATAACTCTGACAAGGTAGCAATAATTTATAATGTAGGGGATAGGGTTTTCATAAAATCTAATCGTCGCTTAGGAAACATAGTATACTTTGTATACTGAAGGAATAATACAGTAGGATTTGGGGACTACAGTGAAAACTAGTGGAAGGATAGTCCATAAATATAACCTCAGGTAATCATTATCTCCTTTTCTTTTAATAATAAAGGACTACACCTATGCAAATTGTATCCCGATCGCAACTGGCAACTTAGTTTTGTACGATTCACATGGACTTCATGGACTTGGAGAGACTTAAGGACGGTAATAACCAACAGGCAATAATTAACATACAGGTTCAAGAGCAGATTAGCAATATGACCAATACGATAAATGACTTAATTAACTTAAGAAACTCGAGACAACCTGACACCGGACTTCTATATGAAATTTTACTATCACGGAACAGGGCAATAATTAACGACCTTGACAACCTTGTCCTAGCCTTGACATTGGCACTTTCAGGGATGATAAATCCAATCATTTTCGATAATAAAGAAATAAGCGAGATTATGGAAAATTATCACTTTCACGATATTCTAATAACGAACCTTTTGTTAGTTGCTGAGTTTACAGTTGTAAGAAACAACAAAAAAATCTATTTCTTAATTAAATATCCGACTCCTCAGTTAATTTGTAAGAGAATAAATATTTTCCCGGTCGCCCGTGATGGTACGATGAAACACCTACGAGAGGAAGACATCGCCGTTTGCGGAAACTCTACCCTCTCTGTTACTGACTGCTTAGAATCATCAACGATGTCTTGCAGACAATCAAACATAATGTCTTGCGCACAACAGTTAACTTCAGGAGAGGTGCCAAAGTGTAAAACCGAATTCAACAACCTGGCCGCAACGCGTGAAGCGGGTGATGGCTTGGTGATTATAAATGGCCACCCCGATACCATAAAATCGACTAACAGCGAGATAACTAACATTAAGAGGGGCGCTTATCTAGCAACTTTTCAATCTACAGCAATCATTAACGATACCACCTTCGTCAACAGGAATTCGTTTAGCTCCAGGGTAGCGGAGTTACACCGAGCGGCTACGAACGAAATTGTTGGTGATGAAGAGATACTGAGCCTTCCATACCTCCGATATCATGGGGTACAGAAATCTAAAACTAATAGACGGTCTCCGTAGTGATCTTCAAGCCGCATTGACCATTACATCAACTGCATATGCCCTCTTCCTGGGAGTCATGGCAATAACGTTCGCTCTGATTTATGTCATAAGACAGAAGCGTAAGGCCGCTCTATCACGCAACATCGATGAAGCTATTAGGACTACAGCTATGAGGTCCGGGGACGTCCCTTTCTAAGAAAGGGGGAAGTTATCATGGGCGGATTCATCACAGACATAGCGTCAGCACAATTCGGCGGATGCTTGTGAATCCGTTCAGCGGATGCCTGTGAATGTTAAAATTAAAATTAAGTTAACTTCAGTTGTCTTCGTGGAACTCATAAGCGAGCACAAGTGCCGCACTAACCAAGTATAGTGTAGCTTGGATGTAATAGTTAATAAAAGAGCAGCTGGGTATCTAGCATGTAAGAATAGTTAACAAGAGAGCAGCAGTGTATCTAGCATGGATTTTCAGCAACACTTTCACGCACTACTTCGATATTGACATTTGAACGTGTTGTTTTTGGACGACCAATGTGTTTATTGTCTCCAACTGATCCAGTCGCCCTGAATTTTTCAATTAATCTTTTCATAGTTGATGAAGTCAAAACACTATTCCGACCATATTTTGTATGAAATTTTCGAACTACGTCCGCCAAACTTTCATTACTTTTGAGATAATGTTCAACAATAAAGACACGTTGTTCTATCGTGTGACGCTCCGTTTTTACTAACCCTAAACTGTCAGCTGTTATAATTTTTGTTTTTAGGCTTGGCAGAACTTAACCGCACAAATCAAATTGAAATCTTGCGTTAAATCTGGGGCACCCTTTATATGTAAACTAGCTGGCCCGACGCGCTCTGCTACGCCCTCGCTAAAAAAAAAAAATTAAATTGTTTGTTACAATTTTGAAACAACCTCTTTATTATATTAGTATAGATAAATAATATTTGTGTAATTTGGGTGTCTAACTATTTTATTCTTTCATTCTTCTCTCTTCCACCCCTTGCACATCTACAAAGGCACACGATGCTTGCCAATCCACATACCCACACATACACCTGTGCTTATATGCACACCTTAACTTATAACTGATTTGCCTATTTCATTCTTTCTCTCTCAAATATTGCTGAGTACCTGAGCATTCCAAACAACAAGATCCCAAGAAAGAAAGAAATTAATAACATCACCGGCCACACGTCACACCTCTTTGCTAGCACATGCACCATAATTTTTTTCTACTTGACCAGCTCTTTAACTACTTCATTCTCCTTTCTTGTATTCCTTTCTTTCGATGCTTGTCCATATACATACTCACACATACAGCTTAACGTATTTCTGCTTTACCAGCTCTTTAACTATAGGCTCAGAAACGAGCGTTTTGTCCGTAGAAATACGATGTATAAGAAACAATAGGCAAAAGAGACGAGAAATTGTTTCACTGGCACTCCACACAACAACAAAGAGACCCGCTCCGCAACAACATTGTTTTGCTGTTGTGTGTGCTATTAAATTGCATATACATTTTAGTGCAGTCGTGTTATTTTCAGTGATCTATACTAAATAATTTTTCAATTCAGTCACATTTGAAACTTCGTGGAGTAACAACGTGTGCCTATTGACTTTGCTAGATTCTTATCTATTTATAGTGAATTCATAACCAAAACAAAAACAGTTATCTTTGACAACGCTTGTGAACATAAACATAATATATATAAAAAAAACCAACAAAAGATTAAATTGAACATTTCATCACACATATAAAACGTAACACAAATAACTAAAAGAAAAAACAAATAAATTTAAAAGAAACAAAAAACCAGATCAGCAACAGGGCAACCTCCTGATCCCCCGGATAGGTATAAGACCTATATTAATAATAACATTATAAGTACCGGACCCAAATACTTAATAGTAAAACGCATCACCATTAAGAACGAAAATTTAACTGACGTCTCGCCATTCCTCATTTTGAAGGTGATAGACCATACCTGCGATGATGTAGTGGAGCAGTGTAAAAAAAAAACACGTAACGGCACTTTGTTAACTAAAACAAAAGACTCACGACAAGCGGCCAAATCGCTAAAATTAACTTTACTAACGGACTTTATACCCGTGGAAGTTACAGAACACACCACCCTTAATTATAGCAAAGGAGTCATTTATTCTAACGAGCTCAGATCGGTAAGCGAAGAAGAAATCCTGAACGAATTAAAGGACCAGTCTGTATGTGAAATACGTAAAATAAAAAAGAAAAACGGCGAAAACCTCACTGATTCTGGACTCATTTTATTGACCTTTGCCTCACTAACTCTTCCGGCACACATTTTCATAGGCTATTAAAAAACCATCGTAAGACCATACGAGGTTTGTTCAAAAAATAAGGTGAATTTTCAAATTTCGCGGGCTACGTACATTTGACTTCCGATTATTATTTTTTTTTATGTTGGTACACTCGTCTCGAAGATATGTTCGCGGCTTTAGCCATATAGCTTGTTTAGTTTGTCTGTGAGAGGCATAAAGAAGACAAGTGTTTTGCGTGTTCGGCGACCAAGTTAATTGGTCGCAATTCTCCGAAGCCATATACAGCAACCACCTCAATAGGCCACAAGTAACAACATTAATAAAGAAGCCGCTGCCCTAAACAAACTAATGCGTCAAAGCGCCAACACTTCAATACCCCAATCAACGGCAAGTACCCAGAAAAGACATAAGGTTCCATGGTGGAATAACCATCATCAAATTCTTAAAGAAAAGAAAAATCGTAATATTTCCACAAAAAACAATCTTCAATATAAAAAAGCTAATGCCTTATTTAAACGCGAAGTTAAGTCTTCTAAACGACCTTCTCTAATAAAATTCACTTCAAAAATTAATCCTTCATCAAATACAGCCAACTTATGGGCCAACATAAGACATTTTTGTGGCACTAAACCAAATTACTCAAATCACTGCATTTCCACACCCTACGCTACGATAACCAATAAGCAACTCATTGCTGAAGAATTCAGTAAACATTGGTCATCCTTTTTTAACGATACCAACTTTTCTAATACATTCCAACAACATAAAAATAACACCATACCGGCAATATTCTACACCCCTTCCTCAATAGCTTAAGAACTTGAAAAACCACTCTCTGCTCTTTCAAAGCTAAAAGGCAAGACACCTTGGTCTTGACCGAATTTCGTACCCTATGTTAAAGAACCTGCATCCGTTCGTTAAAAAACGTCTCAGCCAATTGGGACACCAATGCACTCCATGCCCCTACTGACATGTGGCAGGTTGGTGCCTTCTCTTGCGAGTTCATCAGCCCTGCAATTTCCTGGAATATCCCTGTGACCGGGAACCCAGCACAAGTTAATGCAGAGTTGTGATGCCATCTCATTAAGAGATCGGCGGCAATCTGAGACACTCCTAGATGTTGTATGGGGTGCATCCAGGGCTTTTAGGGCAGCCTGGCTGTCTGATAGAATACATATATCCTTGCCAGATATATTGTTTATCTGCAACCACTTTATGGCTTCATGAATGGCAGTTATTTCTGCCTGAAAAATACTGCAGTGGTCCGTTAGTTTAATGGATTTGCAGATTGAGGGCATTTCACAGTAAATTCCAAACCCTACACCGGTACCCATTTTAGATCCATCTGTGTATATCGTGATCTGGGCACTTTGTGATGGATCACCTTCTAGCCATTCCTGCCGCGTTGGAAACCTTACAGAGAATTTCCTTTCGAAGCAGAAAGATGACGGAATGTTAGCGCAGGAGTTCAGTATGCTTGAGTGTCCATACGAACTCCATTTTCCATTGTGATCATGCTTTGGGCTGAGCATGCCGTTAGGTGTTTGCAAAAAACATCGATCGGTGGCAGGTGTAAGATGATGTCCAACGCCATAGTTGGCGTAGTTCTTATGACACCACTTATTGCCACCTCCGCCGATCTTTGAACCTTAGGTTTTCTTCTGCATCGCAGTGCACCAGACAACACTTTCGTAAAGGAGAATGGGTCTGACAACTGATGTAAGGAGCCAATATACAGTTTTAGGTTTGATTCCCCATGTTTTGCCTATTGCTCTTCTATAGGCATAAAGTGCCACGCTAGCCTTCCTAGCTCTTTCTAGAGTATTCGGCTTCCATGTCAGTTTCTTGTCAATGATTAAGCCTAAGTACTGTGTCTCTTCCGATATCATCACACATTTCCCCGAAAGCATTATCGGATCTATATAGGGGACTTCATGTTTCCTAGTGAAGAGTATGACTTGCGCTTTGTCCGGATTGACTCCAAGACCACAATCTTCCGCCCACTTGGAAACAAAATTCAGAGCACCCTGCAGAAGGTCTCTCAGATTATATAAGTATTTTCCAGAAACGGCAATAACAACGTCATCCGCATATGCGATCACTTTGCAGCCCATCGATTTTAGACCTACTAGTAGTTTATTAACTACTGCATTCCAAGGAAACAGTGAGAGGACTCCACCTTGCGGTGTGCCTCTTCTCACTGCCTTTCGAAGTTTGGAATCTCCCAGATCTGCCTCAACGACTCTGCTTTTTAGCATTTTGTCGATGAGTTCCACTGGGCTCGATTCCGTTCTTAGGTCAGTGAGTGCTGCAGTGATAGCTCTCGCATTGACGTTGTTAAAGGCCCCTTCTATATCGAGGAATGCTGCTAAGGTGAACTACTGCCAATGCAGGGGTCCCTCCGCAGTGGAGATGAGGGAATGTAGTGCTGTTTCAACCGATTTCCCCTTGGTATAGGCATGTTGAGATTGCAAGATCAACCTCCTGTCTATCGTCAGTCTTAAGTAGATTTCAATCAGCCTTTCTAGTATCTTCAGTAGAAAGGAAGATAGAGAGATCGGCCTTAAGTCTTTTGGATGGGTGTGCGAGCTTTTACCTGCCTTTGGAATGAAAACTAACTTAACTCGTCTCCATCCCTGAGGTATGTAGCCAAGCTTGAGACAACCTTTAAAAATTGCCATTAACTTGTCAGTCAAGTGTCCAATGGTTTTCTGTAGTTCCACTGGGTGAATTCCATCTGGCCCCGGAGATTTAAAAGGTTTAAACCCGTTAATTACCCATAGTAGTCGGTCCTCAGATATCGCATCTATCCTGAATTCACGACCATTCACTAGACTGTCCGCGTCTTGCTCGGTGTTGTCCGAGCATCCCGGAAAGTGTGTGTCTAGTAAGAGTTCTAATGACTCTTCGCTTGTTGTGGTGAACGAACTGTCCGCCTTTTGCGGAGTCTAGAAGCCTTGGATGCACCTTCCACTTCTTCGCAGAAAGATCTACAAGATTGCCTCTGCGCATCTCGTTTACTTTTTTTTGTAGACCTTTAGAGATTATTTTTAACCTCTCCAGTCTTCTTCAAGGCGGGTGTGTTTTGCCTTGTTAAAGGCATGTCTGCTACTATCCCGAAGCTTACTTAGCTCACCTGTCCACCACCGAGGTTTGGCTATACCTCTCAGATTTCTTATCGGACAAGCTTGCGCCAAGGCTGCGTTTAGGTTTGCTGTTACAGACTCTACCAACGTTTCTAGCTTGCTTACACTATCTGGAGTGCTGCATGCATGGGTTTCAGGGGTGTTCCCTACTAAGCCTACATATTTATCCCAATCCGTTTTCCTAATATTCCGGACGGGCTTGGGATTTTGTAGGGTTTTGCTAATTTCAAAAGAGATATACCTATGGTCGGAGAAGGAATGTTCTTGCAAAACCTTCCATTTACTTATTTAATAATGAAACCTAACTCTGAATAAACCAAATAAATTTTTATCGCCCTATCTCACTTAACCCGTGCTGCGCTAAAAAGCTGAATAAAATTAAAGCTAATCGACTATGATGGTTTGTGTCTCGGATTAAATCTATCGATAGACGTCAATGCGGCTTTAGAAAAGGGAAGTCGATATATGATTCTATACTTGCTATAGACTATCACATATCCTTAGCCCTGTCCACAAAAAACCATATCTCATTGGACTTCAGTAAGACCTTCGATAGAATTGGTATCCATTCAGTCATCGATGAGCTTCACAAATAGAAATTCGGCACCAACATTATCAACTTCATGTCCAATAGGAAAATGACAGTGGTCACTGACAATAACTTCTCTCCCACAACACCCCAATATAATGGTATACCCTAAGGTTCTCCCCTCTCAGTCATCCTCTTCCCGTAAAATTCTTGGCGTAACTTTTAATAAATCTTGTGATGGAACCATCACATTACAGATCTCCTCCTTTCCCTATCGAAAAGACTCAACATTATTAAATGCCTATCTAACAATACATACAACTGCAACCAACTCACATTAGTTAACATTATTAACGCAACAATCATGTGGAAAATAGACTTCGGCTTACAATTTTATGGCAACGCCCCAAAATCCTCTTAGATTCTGCACTTAGATTCGCTTTTGGTGCCTTTCGCACTACCACAATAAACAACCTCCTTTATGAATCTAATTTGATGCCAATAGATATAAGATTTCCCCTTCAAACTGCCAACCTCTTCAAAACTATTATGACATCCAAACATTCACCACTAGAAAACATTTACTCAAAAATAGTTAAATCGAAAAAGCATCCTAAAGTCCCCTCAACTATATATAACCTATTACCAATAAGTAAGAAGTTCGACCTACACATTGCCCCTATAAATAAAGATAACCAAAATCTCACCCTCTGGCTTTTCAAAAATTCTTCCTTATACCAATCACTTTATTCCTCCAACAAAGAGTACACCAACAATTTCTGTGCACGGATGGTTCCAAGTCTAGTACAGTAGTTTCTTATAGTGTAGCCACAAAAGATGAAGTTATTAGTCACCACCTACTGCCATATTTCTCCTCAATCTTTACAGCCGAAATATCAGCCATACTCACTGCTTGTCAACAAGCCAAACAGACAAAAGGCAACTTTGCAATATGCACAGACTCCCTAGCCTCAATCAACCCTATAGCCAACACCAACAACCAGAATCCATACTCCTCAGCCATTAGAAATATCATTTTTTCTCTCTCATCTAAAATCAGAATAATCAGGGTTCACGGACATTGTGGGATAGCCGGCAGTGAACTAACAGACCGTGGTGCAAAAAAATCACAACCAATAACAATATAACTGATATTAAAAAATACATTGGGTTTTTTTTTTCAAAACCAGTTGGAATCTATCTGACATCTAACAAATCCCCATTACAAATATATTAACAAAGACCAAAAATCACTGTAACAGTACGGACACCTCTTTTTGGACTCATTCCTGAATCGTCGAGACATTTGTAATTTTATTAGACTTTGCCTTGGACACGCCAAATTGACCCACAAATAATTTTTTGATCACTCCCTAAGTAATATTTGTAACCACTGTAACCTAAATGCCACATTATCCGTCCAACATTATCTGATTCACTTTAACTCTCAAAGACTCCAACACTTCCCCTCCTCTGACCCCATACATTCCCAAACCACCCCTTCCCACGAGATTAAACTAATTCATTTAAATAATCAAATTTTAAAAAAAGGTATATACATAAATAAGCAATTCAGAATAATAATAAAAATAATAATCTAATAGTTCTAGATATATAACTTGTAAATAAAACAAGTTATCATATTAAAAAAAAAAATACTCATCGTATATAATCTCATAAATAAGTAGTAACTAGTAAGTAAGCTTAAGGCCATCGTAGCTATAGCTTCATATTTGGCTTTAGTTTTAATGTATTTTTTAAGTGCACTCAAACTGTATATAAATAAATAAAAATAAAAAAAAATTTCAATTATGCTAAAAAACAAACAAGAAACATCCAAAAGTAAAATATTTCCAAAGTGATTATTTCAATAATTATTTGCAAACGAACCGTGAGTATTATTTTACATTTTGAATGTGCTTTAGTATTATATTTACACAAGTAATGTAATACACAAATATAAATATATTTTAGAGATGCTTTTAAACAAAAATTTCATTTGGAGGATGCAGTTTTCGACAGGACTACGCAAAATTTTTTTCAATACGCGCAAGACAGTTAAAGAAGATTCACAAAACAAACAACAAACGGCGTGAGGATTAGTAGTTTTTCTCTTATATTTTTCTTTACTTACGTATGAATGTTATATGTAATACAATCAAACATTCCTGAATTAATTTTTTTTCTTTTTAATTTAATTTTTTTCTTGCTTTCTTTTTTTTTTGTGTTGTTTCATTTGTTGTTCTACATTACAATTATGAAATAAGGTGCTTATTAAAATTATAGGACACTTCGAAAATTTTACTGCCAAGTCTCGACAAATCTGTGCTTTTTATATTGTGACAAAAATATAAATCACGAATGATAGCCCAAAAAATAAGCTACAAAAAAACCGTACGATTTCTATTTTTAGCACAGCATTGGAAAAGAACCGTTAGTTTTAGTTGAAATGCTTACATTTTTAGCCAGCTGCAGGCATATCATAATTATAGGACACATATCAAAAAGTGCATTGAGACAGAGCGTATCAATTTATTTTTTTAGTGTAACAGGAAAATACAAGTTTTTAAGCAATTTTAAGCATAATGCCATGATCAGCACGTTTAACTGAGCAGGAAAAGGGCTCAATTAATGCATATTCAATGGGCTTGAATGTGAGCCAGATATCAAAAAAATTGGTCGTAGTCGCCATGTTATTGTGAATTTTTTAGCAAAACTCAGAAGAATACGGTAAATCACGCAGTATCGGAAGGAAACCGATACTTACTGGACGAGATAAAAGGAGCATCATAAAAAAGCGAGTAATTGTACTGTATCGTGCTCTCAACTTGCTGCTTCTTGCTGGAAGAAAGTGTCTTCAATGTCTGTTTGGCGGACATCAAAATCATCGGAACACATTGTTAGAGGTGTGTTGAAGAAGGTGTCCTGCCTGCAAAAGCGCCATAAGGCAGCTCGTCTCCTTTTTGCTCAAAGTAACTTGGCAACAAACTGGGACTCAGTAAGACATTTTTAGTTGGAATCCGTTTTATGATTTTAATGTGAGTTCCTTAAAATAGGTAATTTTTTCCGATGAGAAAAAATTTAATCTTGGGTTTCGCTATTATTAGCGTGATCTGAGGAAGGAACCCCTTGTTTTTTCTAAAAGATACTTTGGTGGCAGATCGGTGATGGTGTGGGGCGCACTTAAAAAATCTGGTACGCTTGAATTACAGTTCACGACCTCAAGAATGAATAGCGAAGGGTACATTAATGTGCTGGAGAGTAGTTTGCTCCCTTTTCTGGTGGGAAACTGAGAAGAATCACTTATTTTTATGCAGGACAATGCGCGTATCCACACAAGTCGCCAAACAATGACTTTTTCAGAAAACTGCTCTGTACAAGTTATGGACTGGCCAGCTTGTTCGCCGGATTTAAACCCCATAGAAAACATTTGGGGAGTATTAGTTCGCGGATATACGCAGAAAATAAAAGATTTCTCAATGTTTTCGAACTAAAAAAGGCAATTTTAAGCGAATGGGACAAGCTTGAGCCGGCCTTATTAACTAACCTCATAAATTTGATGAAAAAACGAATTATTGATGTTGGAATAAGCCGAGGTGGCTACATTGGCTACTAATTTTAGTTGTTTTAATAAATAACTAACTTTACCTACTTGTTTTTGTTTTACAAGACTGAAAATTAACAAGTGTCCTATAATTATGATATGCTAGCAGCTGGCTATAAATGCAAGCATTTCAACCAAACTAACGGTTCTTTTCCAATGCTAAGCTAAGAATAGAAATCGAACGGTTTTTTTTTGTAGCTTATTTTTTAGGCTATCATTCGTGATTTATATTTTTGTCAAAATATAAAAAGTAAAGATTTGTCGAGTCTTGCCAGTAAAATTTTCGAAGTGTCCTATAATTTTGATAAGCACCTTATTGAATTAAAAATTAAATTATACGCATTCTAAATATTAAATTTTATTACGGGTATATACGGGAAAAACAGGAAGTAAGAGTATCGTTAATGATTCATTGAAAGTAGAGGGCTGCAACAACGCACTCAAACTAACAGACTCACTGAGTAACACTGAGTGACACTCAAAAACTCATGTGCGACAAACAGCAAAAACCAGTTTTTTGAGTTTGAGTGAAAATTTAACCAGATGTGCGAACATTCAAATTGAGTAAATTCGAATAAATGAGTGAAACAAAAGAAATATCAAAACATTTTTGGTTGAGCAGATAACTCGTGTGCCACTGCTAAAACTCATGTATTCATTCATTCGTTTTTCATTCTGTGTGTTGATGAATTTATTGCTTTGTTGATGAATTTCTTACTTATTTGTCTCATTACATTTTGTTTGAACGTAGTAAACAATGCAGTAAGTCAAAAATAAAAACACAAAAACATTGATGATGATGGCATTGCTGACCTTATCTTTTTATTTCATTCTGTTCTGCGTCATCGTTTCGATATGCATGTACACATATTCACATAATTATTTGCAATATAAAAAAAAACTAAAACTTTTAACTATTTTTTGGTGTATTTCCAATATGATAACTTTTGTTTTTTATCAATGTATATTATAAATGATTATAAAAAGATTTCTTCATTTATGTTTTTTTTTAATAAATTGTCTCTTACAGTTTAAATATATTGTTCAAAGAAAGTTTGACTACTACTCTTCACATTGCAAATATTTATGGGACTATGTGTACAAGCGCATTGGTCATTTCTTCAAGTCTTCTTCTTTCACACACTGAGTGCACGAGTTATTTTCACAACAAAATAGAGTTTCGCGCTATGAGTGCGTCGCATAGCTATAACCAGATCGTTTGGTTTTGGTTATTACTGTTTCAGTTTCTCTCACATCTGGATACAAAACTCACTCATTCATTTTTGGCATGAGTTACTCAAACGCCGTTTGCACTGAATGCTGCCCCTCTAATTGAAAGTTCGTAAACGATAACCTAATTGATTCGAAAGTAATATCGGTTACGAATCGCTAGTAATATCACTAGCTGGCTCGCAATCGACATCACTAGCAGTCTCGCTAATGGTGTCTTTTGCGAGTGCAGTAAATGATAGTTCTGCTGCCTCAAACTGAGCGACATATGATTCATATTCAGATCATTTTCGGACACGGACGCGATAGTTTCCGATCATTATTTTTTCTGGTAGGCTATGAGATGCAAATGTGATTACTTTCATATTGTTGTCTACTTTCTTCGTATTTTTCCATATTTCGTTGACATTTTGTGGTTTTAGTTCAATAAGTATTTCTTCTTCAGAGATTTTGCGAAGCTCGTTTGAGTAAATGAAGCCTTTTGAAAAGTCTTGTGATCGTTTATTGAGATGAGGAAGTCGCCAAAATTTGTGAGTTTTTAAAGTTTAGGTGCCTGTAAGATTTTTTGTTTTAATTCTATTAATAACTATGTATTTCGAATCATTGATTGTTTTTATATTAAGAGTAAAAAGTTTGTTTATGTCAGGTGGGCGGTACATTTTTGTTGTTGCTGTTTTTAGGGTTCCGTACCCATAGGGAACTAACGGGACCCTATTACTAAGCTTACGCCGTCCGTCTCCTGCTCTATCTCATGAACCGTAATAGGTAGAGAGTTGAAATTTTCACAAAGTGTGTAATTCACTTGTGTGTAGAACGACAAATACTAAAAATATACATTTTTAGAAGCATTGTTCTTTAATTTAACCTTTTGCTTAACAATTTTTTGTTTTTTGTAGTACACTTTGAGCTGTTAATTGTAGTATACTTTTAGGCTATTAAATATAAACATAATTTTATATTTTAAACAAAAAATCTTGTACCCTTGCACCCTCCGTGTGCGAGTCCGACTCACACTTGGCTGATTTTATTTTATTTGTGCTGAAGCCCTGTCGTTTACTTACTAAGTGTTTGAGTTAGGTTTATGCACATTTTTAGAAGCATTGTTATTGAATTTAATCTTTTGTTTTTTGTAGTATACTTTTAGGCTGTTGAATATTTCAATTTTGCGACAAAAACAAAAGCAAATTAATTTTATATAACTTCTTTTTATATAACACAGGTACAAATTGTGTTAATTCTTGAGCGATGGTACGGAACCCCTCCGTGTGCGAGTCCGACTCATACTTGGCTGTTTTTTTTTTTTTTTTTTGTTCATTGTACACTTTTTTGTTTATGTAGTTTACTGATAAGGGCTTTAGACTAGCACGATACGCAGGTATGTAGTCACACGCATATACTCCTCGCAGTTTAGAGTGATACTGACACTTTTTATTATTATATGATTTTATCTAAGTCAGGATGTTCTGTCGTCGGTTAAATATTGCAAGCGGAATTAGGACCACTTCTTGCATTAGATTAATAAGGAGAGTAGTGTGATGATTGGTACCTACCCAATTATTTTTTTAACTTTTAGTACATTATCTGCACCAATATTATGCTTCCTTAGATTTTTTTTTTTTAGATTATTAATTTTAATAACTACAACTAAACGTTAGTAAAACGATTATAAGAGATAGTTTTGATATATTAACAGTGAGTATAAATTATTTAATTAAGGCTCTATGAAGTAGGTCCGAAGGGTGGAGCCTTTTTACATTCTCGGGCAGTCATTTCTTGTAAGGGCCGAAACTAGAGGATGCAAATTCAGTGCGTCTTTGTATGACGATTAATATGCTCTTTTACTATTAGGATTTCTAGGTCATGATGTATTGAGATTTTCTTGACAAACCAGAGCCAGGCGTCAAATTCATCAAGAGATTTTTGGGAGATGGCAACATAAAGTATCACACGCTAAAAATACTGTGTCATCCGAGGGTGTTTTCGTCAGTTGGCGTTGCCATATCCCGTGTAAATAGCATGTAGAGCACGGGCCCTTGGACACTGCCCTAAGAAACACCAGATCGAATTCTCCGAAAAGAAGACCTCGCATCACGAACTTCAACCATAAACTATAGATTTTGTATGTATGATCTGAGGATGTAGAAAAATTGCTTAGGGTGAAGTAACTTAATTTTCCAAAGCAATCAATCGTACCAGACACGATCAAAAGCCTGCTCCACGTCAAGAAACACAGGTGAGAAATACATTTTCTTTTCATAAAACTGTAATGTACCGAGAAGAATTCTTTCGAATACATTGGAGAAAGCAGGCAGCAAACTTATCGGTCTGTATGACTGGACGTTATTTTCCTATTTGCTCTATTAGCGTTGCCATAGAGTCCATATCTCGGTTTTCAGTTATTAAAAGGGGCCGAATCGAACACCTCTATAAACCGCAAAGTCGATTGCGCTATGAGTACGGTGATTGTATGGGTAGTGTGTAGGAGCTCCAGTTGCAAGAACCTGAGCATTAGAGCTCGTTACAATATCGTACAGCGGTTGCATCTACGGGCACTCCAAAGTGGATGATGAGCATTCTAGTCTCCGGCAATAATGTTTTTTGAGCCAAATTCACCAAAAAGTTCACTGAAAGCCAGTGTTGGCCATGCATACATTGGAGGATAATAAATCGAAGCAATAATAAGGCTTCCCATATCACTACGAACTTTTATTGCGACGCTTTAAACGTGGGCTTCAGTAGTAGGTGCAAAAAAATAGTTCTTAATGGCAGATTGAATGAGGATTACAGCACCACCTCTGTGCCAATCTAGGGGCAGGTTTGCTAAAGTAAAGCGAAAACCCATGCAGCTTATAATAGAATTTGATGCATGGGATTCGCTGATAAGCATGATTTCGAAGTTATTGGTTTGAATGAAAAGTTCCAGTTCATTTGCGTGATTGATCCAACCTATATAACATAAGATCAAATTTTGCGTTAAAATCAACCACTGTTGAGGTTGGATATCTGGTCTCACTGCTGGAATGACTGATAAATGGGATGTAACAGCAGCTGTTGGGAAGAATGAGATAGATGAGGTTGAGACGAGTTATGTGTCCTTTATTGTGACCGGATTTTACGCTGTTGTGTTACTTGTTGATTAGGTTTATTTTGCTTACATTGACTTTGCTGATTTATGCCACCTTTAACATCACTTGCGTTAGAGTGCACAAAATAACTATGCACAATTGGAGGAGGTATAGTCTTAAACGATGTTATGGGACCACGAGTAGAAAGGGATACTTTGGTTAAGACATGTTGTTTAATGTAATGTTTCTAGACCTCGCAGCCCTTATAGTTGGCAGAGTGGAGATTGCTACACTCAATAGTAGCAAACATGTCACCACGTTTAACAAAGCGATGAAACTGAACAGTATTTTTGAGTGTATCCATATTCTTGATACGTATGGCACTGAGGCAGAGTAGCACGTTGATGTGGTGGCTCAACTGTTACAATTTGCAGAGTCGTTTGATATGATGATCAACATTACGCTCAACCAAAAGTTTTTTGGTTGCCTGTTGTACGTCAGAGTTGACCGTCATGATACGAAGTGTATGGTCAGATCAAACTTTAATATAGCTGTTTTTAATAACTGCATTGAGTTTAGAACGAAAACCATTGATATCAGTAATACCATCAACAATGATTGGTGGGGGTAAGGGAGCAGGTTTATTGAAGAATCGTTGTTCTGGGTTTCTGGTAAAATATCGATACTTGTTCCCAGAGTGGCTTCAACGCATTCCATATCCAGAACAGCCAACAGTTATAGGTGCAGAACAGGGATTGAAATTGCTTAACTATTTTCAATGCATTTTTTATTGCTTTACTACGACTTCGTAAAATAACGAAGCAGAAGCGAAAAGCTAAGGCAAAAAGAGATAAGAAATTACTTGATTGAACGCAGCCAGCCTTTCGTTTTCTACTTACGCAGGCAGCAGCAGCGACATTTCTGAAAAGAAAGGCGCCGCTGCGATCAAGCAAGTAATTTCTTATCTCATTTCGCCTTTGATTTTCGCTTCTGCTTCGTTCATAACCACATATTCAGTAAGCGACTGCAAATTTACTTCTTTATTTTACTGGGAAAAATGCAAGTAAAGCAAATATTTCTGTGCTGTCGCTCTTAAGTGATTTTGTGGCGCGTGAATTTCGCGCGGAATAAGCATCACTAGATGCTTTGGATGAGTTCCAGATAGACAGATTTCAGCTGTCTGCAGGTCGATCGCAAGCAACTATGTCGAATCTTACAATATATTAGGTTCCGCTAAGCGCGGATCCAAAGGATCACCCATATTTACAAATGTAATAATTTCAAAATAAGTATTGATTTAACCAAAGAAGAATGAGAAAGATAAGAAGTCTAACAATAGACTTATACCGTTAGTTTATGACGTTGAAAACTTTATGTTTATGTGATGCTTATCATACAATAGACACAACCTATCGCGACAAACGTTTATCAGAAACAGCTGCTTTACAAAAATAAAACCATTTAATTTAAAAAAATTTTTTTTATTAAGTTAACTGGTTATGAACTTACTTATTATTTTTGCCAGGTTAATTTGACTTTTTTTTACTAAATTTTAGCTATCATAAAAATGGGGAAGGCCCAAATTATTTCTTGCTTGCACAAGTTTTGCCACATCGTAATCTTTAGATTTAAATCGGTTTACGACATCCGCACAACCAGAAAAGTAAAAAAAAATGTATGGAAAGAAATGAAAACTGCATGTACTTATTATTTTTGCCAGGTGTGTATAAAATCGTAGAAATAACTAAAGCAGACCGGTACATCAGCAGCCGTAGCACCAGAGAGTTTAACATTGAACATAAAAAAGTTTTAAGCCACTCACGAAATGCTGGATTTTAAAAGAAGCTCGATGTGTGGGTGATTGTCTCAAAAAAAAAAAAAAAAAAAAATAAAGGATCAAATTTCCATCTGCAAATTTTTGGCCAATCCCATTTCTTAAATGGACGGTGACTGGTGATAAGAAATGGGTCACATACGACAAAGTCAAGAAAAAACGATCCTGGTCAAAGCGCAGTAAAGCAGCTCAAACGTTGTCCATGCCAGGACTAACGGCCAGGAAGGTTTGCTGTGGATTTGGTGGGACTGGAAGGGAATTATCTACCATGAGCTTCTTCTATATCGCTAAACACTACTGTCAAGTAACCAAAAGCGACCAGAATTGGCCAATAGGAGAGGAATTGTGTTCCATCAGGACCACGCCAGACCACACACATAAATAGTGTCTCGTCAAAAGCTCCGGGAACATGATTGGGAGGTTGTTATGCATCTATCTTATAGACCGGACCAAGTGATGTTTATGGCGAATACTTTTGCTAGTGAAAAATTCACCTTTAAAGAAGCTTGTGTAAATCGACTATCTGAGTTTTTTGCCAATAGGGACGACGGGGTCGGTGAGAAAGGCATAATGGAACTAAAATCAAAATGGAAACAAATCAAACAAAACGGAGCATATTGACTTAAATCGGACAATGCAAACCATATTTAATAATGTTTCAACTTATTGTAGAGTACAAATAATGATTTTCCATCTCTCCAACCCAAATATTTGTTGTAAAGGAGACGAATTAGCTACACAAGGAACGGCTAATTCCGAATAAATTATACACACAAATGTGGACTGCAACCGTTTGTTTTTCTTTCACAGACATTAAACCTAACCTAACCTTGGGATCAATTGATTTTGAGCCAGATGAAAATAAAAGCCACAAATTTCATATACTAGCAGTGGTAATGAGAATTTACTATCGTAAAAGAAATATAATCGATTATACAAACCCAACTAAGACTGAATAATATTTATTTGAATACGCTAAAAATTATCGTTGAAACGAACAATATCTAGTTTCAATAGATGCTAGGAAACAATTTTTCATATAAGAAAAAAAGTCGTTTTAAAAGACGACTTGATTGATTTTAAAATATGTTTATCGGGCATGTGATAGAAAACACCGACGTTTTTGATGTCGGGCGTTTTCAATTTCGTCCAAAAAAAACCTAGGTGTGATAGAAAACACGACGATTTCATTTTTCGAACATTTATGTTCGAACGAACTACTGCTTGAATACTGATTACTTTAGGGCCGCCTGCAACGTATCGAATTTATGGCGACACTTATCGTTTATTTTTTAGCAACTTTTTTTTTGGCAACACTGTTTTTAACAGCTGACGCGGTTTACGTGCCTTTTGTTACTGTCAAACACGTTCGGTTTGGTCTATAATTTAACCATGAATCGACTTACAAACGAACAGCGTTTACAAATTATTGAATTTTATTATCAAAATTCATGCTCGGTAAGGCAAGTGTAGCGTGTACTTCTTCCATTTTATGGTCAGTTTGGTCGACCTTCTGAGACGGCTATTCGGAATGTTGTGGCTAAATTTGGCACCCAATTTACATTATTGGACATACACATATACGTAGAGTGCGGACAGAGGAAAAAATCGCAGCTGTATCCGCCAGTGTTACTGATGACCATGAATTATCGATTCGGAGCCGTTCGCAGCAATTGGGAAAGGATTTGGGTGAATTGAAAAGAATTGAAGCCGCGCGACCTACCACAACGGCTAACTTTTGTTGAATGGGCGCTGGCAAAGTTGAATGAATATCCAATTTTTTATCGAAAAATTGTGTTCAGCGACGAAGCTCATTTCTGGTTGAATGGATACGTGAATAAGCAAAATTGCCGCATTTGGACTGAAGAGCAACCAGAAGCATTGCAAGAACTACGAATGCATCCCGAAAAAGTGACTGTTTGGTGTGCATTATGGGCCGGCGGCATCATTGGGCCGTACTTTTTCAAAGACGGCGAAGGCCGGAACGTTATTGTTAATGGCGAGCTCTACCGTACGATGCTTACAAACTTTTTTTGCCCAAAATGGAAGAGCTCGATTTGGCTAACATGTGTTTTCAACAAGATGGTGCCACATGCGACACAGCACGCGAAACAATGGCCCAATTGAGAGGCGAGTTCGATGAGCAGTTTATTTCACGTTTGGGGCCGGTCAATTGGACGCCTAGATCATGTGATTTAACGCCTCTAGACTAGACTAGAAGCAAATATTGAACATTTTATTCGTGAGATACCGACCGATATGTTGGAGAGAGTATGCCAAAATTGAACCCAGCATATGGACTATTTGCAGCGCAGCCACGGCCAAAATTTACATGAAATTATCTTTAAACATTAAATTATATCGATCGTTCTATTGACTCAAATAAAGATTTCATACATTTCTCTGAATTTTATGTGTTTTTTTTTTTTAAATCAAATTAGCAAGCTCTTCAAAAATCACCCGTTATTTACACTCAGGCACACATGCCAAGCAAATATTTTAACATTACTCACTCTACAAAAGCCAATCAAAAAATAAACACTTCATTTCTCAACAAACAAAAATCGTGTATAGTACCGTGCAAACATGCCAACTTTCACCAATGAGATTATTAAAACTTCTCATTAAACTAATCACTTTATACGCATTTATTAAATAAAATTAAAACATCGCAGCTTCATTACCAAAAAATATAATTTATTTTGACATATAAATTAATTGAATTAAAGAGAAATTTGAATGTTCGAAAATGTTAAAATTTATATGCAAGCAGGTTGGCATATTCAGCATTGGTTGGTTTTGCTTATTTCGTCTATTTTACCTCAATGGAAAAGTGATTTAGGTAAATGCAAATTTATGCCGTAAAACAACTAAAATTTTGAATTGTTTAAATGAAGTTTGGCGAGGAAAACAATAAATTACAGTTCTTGGTACTTTTTTTCTTTTAATAAGAGAGAATTTAACCAAATCGCTTGTACAAAATTAGGCTATTTCAAAAACTTCAAAAGCGTTTTCCATCACATCGTGAAATGGTATTGGAGTGGAATTGAAACTAAAATGGTTTCCATCACACACCGGTATAAGCTTTTTATGCAAAATTTGCTCCACCAATTCAGACTTATTTGGTGAATTGTACAAAAAAAAAATGTAGTGCACATTGTATTAGTTCTTATTCAGCTTGCAAGATTTGATATAAGCATATGTACTAACAAACAAACACAAAGCAAGATAAATAAAAGCTTTTAAAAACAAAATAAATGATCTCTTTTTTTTTACTGTAATCTTTTTTTTCAACTTTCCCAAAGGGAGAATGTTTTGGTCGAGCAATTAATGTACACTTCAAGGATATCTAATAATCTAAGCATAAAAAAAAAGTATAAAACATTACTTACCTTCAGTGTTGTTCTTTATAGAAGCGATATGCAAAAATTCAGATTGAATAGGTGAACAAGTGAAATCACATATGTGCCGCACTAAATTTGTAATACATGAAGGACACCTGTCTAATATAGCAGCAGCTAATTTTACGTTCTTATTTAGGATATTAATCTAAAATTGTAAAAGGAATGTTAAAAATGAAAAATATCAATTAATTATTTAAATTACCTGTGTCTCGTCACAGCAAAATTCTTTAGTCTGATTTTCAAGAAGGTGACTGCATCGTTCTTTTAAAAGTTCCAACCCAGAATGCGATAATTCAACAGCTTTTCCATTATATGGACAATATTGGCTTCTTTGTAGTGTATCACTGTTGCAAACTCCGAACCAAATACAGTTCTAAAATACATGTACGTAAAGTGAAAACTTTTTTCATCCAATGAAAATATAAAATATTTTGAGTTTTGTTTTGTTGATGCGAGACGCGTTAATTAATATAATATAAATCGTAATTCGAAAGCAAATGTGCATCCACTTGTAATTTATTATGTTATGAAATATTAGTATGGAAGACTTTTTAAAAGAGTTTTCACGTTAAAAAATCATCATAATCGGAATAATTAAAAAAAATCAAAAACCCGACTGCAAATAAGACAATTTACAAGTAATGCACTACAAAGTCCGAAACACTATTGAGAATAGAAAACAAAACTAAAATAAACTATAAACAAAGTAAAGTCCACTTTGATTTAACAGACTATATTATGAGCTGAAAGCTTAAGTTAAATATCCGCATTAAGTTTAGTAGCAGACGGGACACCGTCTCACAATGGGAGAAATGGGCAATCTGATGGCGCTTTGCTAATAACCAAAACAATGAAACAATCTGTGGTTTGGTTTTAAAAAGAAAATATTTCTTTATACATAAAATATTAAAAATATTTTATTTGTTTTAATATTTTATTTATTTATTTATTTTTTTTTTTAATATATGTACTAACTTCATGTCTAAAAATAGACACTTCAACAAAAAATTATGCAGATTCATAAGGCATTAAAAACATTATTTTAAAAAAGAAAAGAAGTGATAATGAAAATGTATAAAGTGATTTAAAAAATTGTTTAAATAAAGAAAGTAGTGTGAAAATACAAATATTATATGTTGTTAATTATTAAAAAAAATTTAAAATAGTTATTCTATATTATAAATGTCCTAAGGTTCCACTGAGGAGCAAAGGGTCACAACAAGTTTCCTTCATTCGTTTCGGTCAAGCGCCAACATCTTGATTTCGCTCCAGCTTTTGTTTTTTTCTTTCGTCTGCTTCCAGGTTTCTCCTCCAGGTCTGCCTCTTCCAGACTACCTTGCGGATTCCAGTCGATTGCACATCGGGTGATGTCGTTTGGTGCTCTCCTTAAAGCATGACCAAGCCAGCCCCATTTCCTTTTTGTTATTTCCACTCGCATTGGTGTTTGGTTGGTTCTGACTAGAGGGCTGCATCAACGCACTCAAACTAACAGACTCACTGAGTAACACTGAGTGACACTCAAAAACTCATGTGCGACAAACAGCAAAAACCAGATTTTTGAGTTTGAGTGAAAATTTAATCAGATGTGCGAACATTCAAATTGAGTAAATTCGAATAAATGAGTGAAAAATAAAAGAAAATTCACAGTCTTCGACTAAACTTCGTAGCGATCGGTCACAAATAAACGCGAACTCATTGCTTATTGGTTTTTTTTTCTCGGAATTCTAATCAGCTACACAAACCAACAACAAACATTCTAACTTACAAATAAGCAAATAAGAGAACAAAGGAAAGAAAGAAAAAGTAAACAACAAATAACGGGACAACTGAGCATTAGCTCATAACTAAAAAAAAATGGGTAAACCTCCTGACTTAAATAGCCTCTTCGGAAGATCTACCAACAGTGAACCAAAGTTCATTGTAATCAACAGAACCGACCAAAATAGTTTTGACAGTGTATCGCCATTCCTCAAAAAAAAAAGTCATAGACTTCACGTGCAGTGGAGAGGTTGAATCATGCAAAAAAACGAGATCAGGTACCTTACTCGTGAAAACTAAAAATACATTACAAGCAAACAAACTCTTAAACATTAAAAACATGGGAAACTTCCAAGTCACAGCTACCGAACATAAGTCATTGAACATATCAAAAGGAGTTATCTACAGCAATGAATTACGGATCATAGAAGATAGCGAAATACTCAGCGAACTAAAAACGCAAAACGTAACTGAAATAAGAAAAATATTGAAAAAACAAGATGACAAATTAGTCGAAACAAGGCTTATTATAATTACTTTTGCTTCACACATACTACCAGAAAAACTAATGATAGGGTATGAAATGGTCCAAGTTCGCCCCTACATTCCTCTCCCGATGCGGTGCAAAAACTGCTTGCGGTTCGGGCACCCAACTCAGTTTGTAAAAGTAAACAAACATGTGTTAATTGTTCCGAAGAAGCTCACACTGACTCAGACGAATCCTGCAACAAAACCAAAGGCTGCATTAACTGCAAAAACAACCCCGATGTCTCCTCCGATCACAGTTCACTCGACAGAAAATGCCCGCATTCATTAAGCAACAAGAACTAATCACAATTAAAACAATTGAAAAAGTCTACCACAAAACAGCTCTTTGCATCTATTACAGCCGTCACCACAAAAATCTACCAAAACCCTTCTCGCAAGCGCTCACTAATCCTCCAACACAAAATCAAAACACTCTACACAACTCTAACCTCTCAAAGCACGGAATCACCAAAGAACATACCAACATCACCTCAACTCAGCAAACAGTTACCAAACTAACTCTAAACACCAACAAGTAAAATCATCACAACCCAAGACTTCAAGTTTCGTTCGACGAAATAACGGAAGATTCCATGGATACACTTCCAAGCGAAGACTCCACCAAGAACACATCTCAAAACACTCCTGATTTTAAATTAAAAAATAACTCTAAAGATAGAATAAGTAATCTAACATCATCTCTTAAAGCCAAAAAAGTAAACATGAACCTAAACTAAAAAATCTCAAACAAATACTCTCAAAAACTTCAACTGACAAAAATATTTACAATAGCGATAATGATAGTGTATAATGAATAGCCACTTAAGCTGCAGGGGCGCCCGGGCCGCTGCATCTGGGGCGGGGACGGAATGACTTTAATGCATTGTGTCCCCGCCATGGCCGCTGAGGCTTCGGGTGCCCACTCTTAATACTACTTGGAGCTCCAATCTGCGGACATTAAATCAGCAGGATGGAGTTCCATTAGAAAATAATACCTCCTCACTGCAGTTAATGCACAACATACACATATAAAAAGACTCTATAACTATTAAAAAAATATATATAAAAAATAAATGTCCCTAATAATTATCCAATGGAACATTAAAGGCTACACTAATAACTACAGTGAGCTCTTTTTACTAATCAAAAAACATTCTCCCCACATAATTGCTCTCCAAGAAACCCACATACAACATGTTAATAACATCCCAATTCCTGTCAACTTCACATTAATAACCAACAAAGCGTCCAATAGATTTGGAGGTGTAGCATTTCTAATTCATAAATCTAACCAACATTCACATTTAAACAGTAACGACGACTTTGAATCCTTAGCAGTAGAACTTCAGTCAAAACAAAATCTAACAATCATCACAGCTTACATTTCTCCTAGTAAGTCTTTTACCAAACGAAATCTAGAAAACGTCCTTAACCCAAAAAACAACCCCACCCTGATACTCGGTGACTTCAACAGTTGGCACCCATACTGGGGTTCTACTAAAAGCAATGCCAGAGGTTCGCTACTAGCAAAATACATAGACCAGACAGATTATATTATCCTAAACGACAAATCGCCGACTCATTATTCCACTCAACATACCTTTACACACATTGACCTCTCTTTTATATCTGCTAACATGATTAATGTCACTCAATGGAAAGTTTTAGACGATCTTTATGGAAGTGACCACTTTCCAATTATGCTATCCCTCTTCCCCACCCATACATCAATCCACGTTGCCAAACCTTCGTTTAAATTAAAATCAGCCGACTGGATACTTTATCAAAACTTAATTAAGAACACTGCCCCTACCTATCAACCTAGTAATAACATCAATAAAGAAGCTGCAAACATTAAGAAAACTATAATTCAAAGCGCCCACTTCTCCATACCCCAAAACACTATTTTTACCAAGACACGGAATGTTCCCTGGTGGGACAAAGAGCTGACTACTCTTAAAAAAATTAAAAACAAATACTGGTCATTACTGAAAAGGCATATCAATACAGACAACATTATAAACTTTAAAAAAGTTAACGCTAAATTCCGAAGAGCAATTAGGGATGCCAAAAGACAATCACTTTTTAACTTCACCTCTGAAATCCACCCTAACTCCGTCTCCTCCAAAATATGGTCCAACATAAAAAGACTCTGTGGTCTCTATCCCACAAAAATTATCCACAGTATCATCATCCCTGATACCAATACACTCACTACAGACCCTAACAGCATAGTCAACTCCTTTGTTGACCAATGGTCCAAAGAAGCTGACGACTCCAACTTCTCTCCTCTATTTCGCTCCAACAAGCTCAACTCTCTTACTTTCCCCTCAAACTACTTACCTTCCAAAACAGCAACAGAAATAGAAAAAGAAATTTCCTTTCTTGAATTCCAAACATCTCTGAATTCCCTCAAAGGCTCCACACCAGGACCAGATCGGATCTCACACTCTATGATCCAAAACTCTCCCTCTGGCTTTCAAATCCGTATCCTCCAACACTTCAATAACATACTCAATTCCTATATCCCTCAAACCTATAAAACTAGCCTTGTTATACCCATCCTTAAACCTAATAAGAATAAAACTGACACCAAATCTTACAGACCAATCTCGCTAATCCCATGCCTAGGAAAAGTCATGGATAAAATTATATCAAAAAGGTTGTGGTGGTTTGTTTTAACTAACAATCTCATCCACAACAACCAGTATGGTTTTAAGAGAGGTAAATCAGTTTTGGACAATCTGCATTACATCGATTATCTAGAATTACAAGAACTATCGCTTCAAAGCGTCACTTATCGATTATTTCACTCGACTTTTCCAAAGCTTTTGACAAGATAGAGATACACACTGTCATACACCAACTGCATGAATGGAAACTAGGACCCAAAATAATCTCATACGTTAAGAATTTCATGTTAAATAGGAAAATTATAGTTAAAACAGGCAAAACACTATCTAACAGCTTTCCCCTTAACAACGGCATCCCACAAGGATCCCCAATCCCTGTTATCCTCTTTCTCATATCCTACAACACCCTTACAAGAACTCTAGTACTACACAAAGAAATTAAATTTTGTGCCTATGCAGATGACTTCCATCTCCTTATTGATCTGAAACGTCATAATAACCAGCAAAGTGACCTTTCCCAACTCTTCCGGATCATCCAAGACTGGTGCACCTACTCAGGTGCCGCTCTATCTACAGACAAAACCCAGCACCTTCATATCTGTCGCAAACATAGTTGCTCCCACAATATACACATCGGCAACCTAATCATTCCTTCGGTTAACACTTTAAAAATTCTAGGTTTAACATTTAACTGCAAATACAGATGGAACACCCACATCGCCAATCTATTACTCGAGCTATCAAAACCACAAAATATCATCAAACATCTTTCAAGTCAAAACTATAATTGTAATAACTCAACCCTAATTCAAATAGTTAATACAATCCTTATTTCAAAAATAGACTACTGTCTCCCTATCTACGGTTACTGTCCTAAATCCTATCTAAACAAACTTAATTCAGCACAAAACACAGCAATCCGAACCGCTCTAGGCGCTTTCCGTACCACACCCATTAACAACATGTTACTAGAATCAAATATATGCTCAATCGAAAATAGACGGAACTTCCTTACAGGCAAACTTTCTAAAACACTTATCCTATCCTCTAATTCAGCTCTCCATCACCTTATAAAAACACCAAAAATTAAGCCCAGACTCTTAAGCACAGTCGGCAGAGCTATAAACACCTGCAAACAACTTGGTCTTCCTTTCTCTCCCATCAAAATCATCAACAGTAAAAGACACAATTGGCAAAATATAGAAGACTCAATAGATTTATCCCTAACAGATTTCAATAAGTACAACACGCCTTCTACTGTCTTCCAACAGCTCTTCCTTTCTCTAAAAAACGATTTTTCCAATTACTACTTTATATACACTGATGGCTCTAAATCATCTAAAATTACGGGCTTCGGAATCTCTACCGAAACTGACCCATTGGTAACCGGCCTATTACCCAATTATTCTACAGTTTTCGCAGCCGAAATCATAGCAATACATGAAGCTATAAAAATATGTATACAAAAACCAGGTAGGTACGCTATTTGCTCTGACTCTCTTTCAGCCATAACTGCCATAGCTAATTTTAACAATCACAACTTCTACTCGACAACAATAAGAGCCTTACTAAATTCAAAATTTCCCAAAATAAAAATTATCTGGGTTCCTAGCCATTCTGGCATCAAAGGCAATGAAAAAGCAGAGTCATTAGCCAAACTCTCTACAAAATTACCATTGATTTATACACCCAATTATAACATCAGTGATATTATCCAAACACTCAAAAAACACAAAATGCAGAATCATCTCACTATTCAACAACATTCCTCTACTTGGTATAAGCATATCCGTTCCTTCAATAGTTCTTACATCCCTTCTTGGTATACCTCAACTCTCCAACAACTATCTAGACTGGACCAGATAAAATTCAATAGAATACGTCTTGGTCACACAAACCTAACTAACATTCACCTCATCGATAAAAATCAAAACAACATTTGCCCTTTATGTAATATCACGCGTATCGATATTCCTCACATTTTGACATCCTGCCCCTCTTTATCACAGCTCAGACTCATTACATTCACTAACCTCGACCCCATCCTTCTAATCGCTAATCCGCCCTTTCACAACATTAAACTTATCCTTGAGTTCCTTAAAAAATCAAACCTGTATATTTAAGCTAACACAATAAGTACAATTTACTCTTAATCTAAATTTCTTCCATTCTATATCAATCTCTTTACAGTAAAATTAAAAACAATTTGTATTTTAAGCACTGTAATTTTTAATTTAAATATATAGCATATATAAATAACACACACTAGCTTAAGGTCCTGGCAGCCATGGCTAGCTTAAACCACTGTTAACTATTTAGTTTTAACTATTTGTTAGCATTATATAAATAAATAAATAAAATAAATAAAAGAAATATCAAACAATTTTTGGTTGAGCAGATAACTCGTGTGCCACTGCTAAAACTCATGTATTCATTCATTCGTTTTTCATTCTGTGTGTTGATGAATTTCTTGCTTTGTTGATGAATTTCTTATTTATTTGTTTCATTACATTTTGTTTGAACGTAGTAAACAGTGCAGTAAGTCAAAAATAAAAACACAAAAACATTGATGATCATGGCATAGCTGACTTTAACTTTTTATTTCATTCTGTTCTGCGTCATCGTTTCGATTCGACGGACCCATTTTTTTTTTAAATCAAAGAAAAACAATTTTTTTGATGTTGACGATAATAATCATTTTATTTGGTTCAAGTAGATTTGTTGACATCACTTTTTGAATATGATATCTCTCAAATGGCCGCCTTGAGCCTGTACGGCGTATTGTGCTCATTTTGCAGCATTTTCCATAGTTTAAGCTAACGTTTCGGCTGGAATAGCGGCTATTTCCTCACGGATGTTGTTCTTGAGTTCTTCTATGGTCTTTGGCTTATTAATATAAACCTTTGATTTTAAATATCCCCACAAGAAGAAGTCAGGTGGCGTTAAATCGGGCGAACCACCGCGGCCACTCAAAATCGCCATTTTTCGACATCAAACGACGAGGAAACAATTTCTTCAAAAAATCGATTGTGGTGCGAGCTGTGTGTGGTGGAGCGCCGTTTTGTTGAAACCAGAACTGCCTCATACGCTTTCGACGAATAATTGGCATCACAAAAGTGGTTATCATATCGCGATAACGCTCCTGATTGACGGTAACAGCTTGACCATCTTCATTTTCGAAGAAAAACGGTCCAATAATCGTTTTCGCACTAACGCCGCACCAAACAGAGACTTTTACGTCGCAAAGAGGTGCCTCTTAAATTTCGTGAGGATTTTCAGTGGCGTAAATACGGAAATTTTGCTTGTTTACCGTCCCATTCAATAAGAAATGAGCCTCATCGGACATGATGATTTTGTTCCAAAATTGCTTGTCATCTTCAGCCATTTCGATGACTCTTTGGGCCCATTCCAATCGACGAGGCTTGTCCGTAGGCAACAATCTTTGCGTCAATTGAATCTTATACGGGAATAAATGCAAATCAACGTGGATAATTCGTTGTAAATTGGTCCGAGCAATGCTCAACTGCTGAGAACGTCGATTTTGGGATGTCCTTGGCGACGTCTCAACACTGGCCCGTACAAGAGCAATATTCTCATCCGATCGCCTTGGTCGGTTTTGATTTGGCCTCTTTGGATTAGAAAGAGCATCACCAGTCGAAAATCTTTCGTAGAAACGTTTAATGGTGTTCTTAGAAGACGCACTTTTCACATTATTTAATTTTGTATACGCACGTTGAGTTTTCACAATTGACTTCTTTTGTTGAATGTAAATTTCAACAATTTGGGAGCGCTCGCGTGGCGTGTACTGTTCCATGGTAAAAATCTGCTTGGACTGACGCTTCCAACGCGGTATGTCATTAAGCGATCTGACGTCTCTGTCAAAAGATACAGGGTAGCCCATCTGGCAACCCTGTACATATATTCACATAATTATTTGCAATGTCAAAAAAACTAAAACTTTTAACTATTTTTTGGTGTATTTCCAATATGATAACTTTTGTTTTTTATCAATGTATATTATAAATGATTACAAAAAGATTTCTTCATTTATGTTTTTTTTAATAAATTGTCTCTTACAGTTTAAATTTATTGTTCAAAGGAAGTTTGACTACTACTCTTCACATTGCAAATATTTATGGGACTATGTGTACAAGCGCATTGGTCATTTCTTTAAGTCTTCTTCTTTCACACACTGAGTGCACGAGTTATTTTTACAAAAAACTCATTCATTCATTTTTGGCATGAGTAACTCAAACGCCGGTATCACAATGGGCCATAATGTTTTTTTTGTGCCTAAGTGAGCCTCTCGTCTGAGGGCTGCCACGTTAACCTAACCTAACTCAAACGCCATTTTGTGCATTCAATGCTGCCCTCTAGTTCTGACCCACAGATTTGTGTTTGAAATGGTATCAGGCCAGAAGATGCGAAGGATTGTGTGGGGGCAACGTCTTGTAAAGACCTGTATGAATACCATGGGTATTCAGCTACAAATATTTCTGCAGTTTTGCCACGAATATATGTGAAATGCTTCTACTTGTACTGTGTTGGGTATACAAGCCATTGCACGTAACATAACTCTGAATCTTCTAATTATATCCACTTGTACGCCAGTTACTGTTGAAGGTAAAATCTGCTGTTGGAAAAATATTTGGGCAGTATTTCCATAGTTTGTGATCCCTGAACCCATCATTGGTATATCCACCAAGATGCCTATGTGCTTTCTAAGTTCAGATTGAATAATTTTGTTCCTTGCTTCAATAATATCCTTATCATTTCCGCGAACCCTCATTATTTTATTGGTAGTCTGTAAACGATATGTAAATGCACTCGAAACTCCGTATCCATGCATGAAGTGTTGAGAGTCCATACCCATAATAATGTCTCAATCGAACCAAATTTAAATCGTTGAACATTTTGGAGTTGCACCACAAATTCTACAAGACGTTGATGATGATTCCACAATGACATTAAACACTTTTCCTTCGATCATTATTAAATGGAATTCATGGCTTATGTGGATGAATTCAGTGTTGTTGGCCATATTTGTGCAATTTGCTACTTAACATTTTTTTTACCTGAATTCAAACTAATAGCTTGGTTACATTGCTTCAAAGCCGTCGTGCTTTCAGTATACTCAAGGGGATAAACGCATACCTAGGTCTGTGCCGTAATTGAGTGTGCTGAGAGAAGTCTGGTCTATCATCTCCACGTGGTCACGGCTGGAAACAGTTGCAGTATGTCTCAAACCAGACGTGTCATTAAGTTGGGTCATGCGGCAAGCTGGCTAAGATATATTAGGCGGAGGGAGTAAACCCTCTTAAATAAAATCTTCCCTAACCCAAGGTGTTATGCGTCCCATGCCTATTGGGTGGTTTGCAGCCAGGGAACAAACCGGCTGTATTATAACGGAGCTGCCGCGATACCGGGTCACCTCGAGGTGTATCTTTGACTTTACCGTGGTATGGGGCGCTGCCATGGTGGACCACTAACTTCCCCTCCCAATCAAAGGACTGCCAACTGCCTAGGCAGGCGGCGGTCAAGCATGAAAATTAACCACAACAAAACAAACAAAAGTATGAACATGCAGTCCCTTAATGCAAAATTACAACCTGGCCCAAGCCAGGTCCACGTGTCTACTACCGAAGCTGGGACAACCGAGCCTAGCGGAAGTAGTAGCACTACACTGCCTAAGAAGGCTACCACCTGCACGGGTACAGCTGAAACCGGGAATAAACATGGTGGAATCGGAGGTACCGGTGCAGGTAGTAATGTCGGCACCTAGTAGCTAAGCATAACTACAAGGAGAGGCGATCGGCTTTACGTCTACTGGAACGCTTGAGAAACGTTCCTGATGCTGAAAGGTCGGAGAAACAGAAGGCCTCTATCCTATGGGCCACGCGGATAACGGAGGGACTTGCACAAGTTCCAAAACCGAATCCGCTAGCCAAAAGACAGAGATCGGACGATCTTCCTGCCAGCAGCAACTCAGCCAAGAGACCGAGAAATCGGTGGGCTGTTAAAACCTTCAGCGGGTGGTCAGCGGCCAACAAATATGGGCGGTCGTTGACAGAAGCAACGCTGAAGGTACGATCACGCCAGAGAGCTGGAGGAAAGTTGAGGCCAAGCTAACAAGCTTGTTCTTTCAAATCTTGAAAGATCATCCTGGCCCAGCTCCCTTCTGCCGCGCCAAAACCACGTCAAACTAATCGCCTGTGCTGATCAAAGATCTACTGATCTATAGAAGATAACCATCTCCAGGATTGGCGAGGTATGGCCAGGGTCAAGGCTCGAGGTTATATCAAGGGAGGATACCCTTGTTTGTCAAGAGCAAGGGCATGGATCCCAGTCGAACCATCAGACCCGAAGATGGTACTTGAAATGATCAGGGTGTGTAACCCTGATCTACCAACTAATACCTGGAAGATCACCAACATGGAGGAGCCAAAAGGTGAGTTCCGAACAGCGACCTTCGTGGTCGGTACGGACTCGCTGGAACCTCTATCGAGATCGGAAGGGGTCATTAGTTACGGTTTTTCGTCAATAAAGATGAAAATCTACAACAAGGATGGAATGCCTCCGACCAACAAAGATCCGGGCACATCCTTAACTGCGAAAGAACCACAAGGTTCCGCAACAGAAGCGGGAACGCCAAGAAAGGCATCGGATGGTGACAGTATCTTCTCTCTTCTGGAAGGAGTGTCGAAAACCACTCTGACAGATGAAGAGGAGCTACTGGCATCAGACGAAGATGCTGAATTAACGTTGGTGGAGGTGGAGTCTGGAAATGACGCTCCGGATACTCCAAATTAACCTCCATCACTTAAAGGTTGCGTGCGCCAACCTTTTACTCCGTTTGGCAAGCAACGAATACCATATTGTCCTGATACAGGAATCATGTACCATGTAGTACATAGTCTTGTTTGCGGGCTCAGGAACAAAAATTACAAACCCTGTCACCTACACAATCAAGGTAAGCCCAGAGTATGTGTACTGGTAAAAAGGGAGTTAGCTGCATTTATGCTCTCTAATTTCAGCGATTCAGACCAAGTCACCATCAGTCTCGAAGCAGGTGGTGAACGGATGTGGCTAACAACAAACTATCTGGCCCATGACCATGACGCACTACCAAGACAAATTTTCAAGGATCTGGTAGTGCAGTCGCATAGACTGGGAGCCAAGATAATTATCGATGCAGACGTCAACGCGCACCATCCGGTGTGGGGCAGCACGGACATCAGTGCTAGAGGTGACTGTCTTTTTGAATTTATTATTTGCTCTAATCTCCAGATTTGTAATAAAGGTAATAAGCCAACCTTCATTGTTAGTAATAGGCAAGAGGTAATTGATGCTACTTTTGCCTCTAGTTCCATCTATGAGAAAATAAGCAAATGGAAGGTTTTGGAAGAACATTCCTTCTCCGACCATAGGTATATGTCTTTTTAAATTAGCAAAACCCTACCAAATCCCAAGCCCGTCCGGAATATTAGGAAAACGGATTGGGATAAATATGTAGGCTTAGTAGGGAACACCCCTGAAACCCATGCATGCAGCACTCCAGATAGTGTAAGCAAGCTAGAAACATTGGTAGAGTCTGTAACAGCAAACCTAAACGCAGCCTTGGCGCAAGCTTGTTCGATAAGAAAACCGAGAGGTATAGCCAAACCTCGGTGGTGGACAGGTGCGCTAAGTAAGCTTCGGGATAGTAGCAGACATGCCTTTAACAAGGCAAAACACACCCGCCTTGCAGAAGACTGGAGAGGTTATAAATAATCTCTAAAGGTCTACAAAAAAAAGTAAACGAGCTGCGCAGAGGCAATCTTGGAGATCTTTCTGCGAAGGTGCATCCGAGGCTTCTAGACTTCGCGGACGGTTCGTTCACCACAACAAGTGAAGAGTCATTAGAACTCTTACTAGACACACACTTTCCGGGATGCTTGGACAACACTGAGCAAGACGCGGACAGTCTAGTGAATGGTCGTGAAATCAGGATAGATGCGATATCTGAGGACCGACTACTATGGGTAATTAACGGGTTTAAACCTTTTAAATCTCCGGGGCCAGATGGAATTCACCCAGTGGAACTACAGAAAACCATTGGACACTTGACTGACAAGTTAATGGCAATTTTTAAAGGTTGTCTCAAGCTTGGCTACATACCTCAGGGATGGAGACGAGTTAAGATAGTTTTCATTCCAAAGGCAGGTAAAAGCTCGTACACCCATCCAAAAGACTTAAGGCCGATCTCTCTATCTTCCTTTCTACTGAAGATACTAGAAAGGCTGATTGAAATCTACTTAAGACTGACGATAGACAGGAGGTTGATCTCGCAATCTCAACATGCCTATACCAAGGGGAAATCGGTTGAAACAGCACTACATTCCCTCATCTCCACTGCGGAGGGACCCCTGCATTGGCAGTAGTTCACCTTAGCAGCATTCCTCGATATAGAAGGGGCCTTTAACAACGTCAATGCGAGAGCTATCACTGCAGCACTCACTGACCTAAGAACGGAATCGAGCCTAGTGGAACTCATCGACAAAATGCTAAAAAGCAGAGTCGTTGAGGCAGATCTGGGAGATTCCAAACTACGAAAGGCAGTGAGAAGAGGCACACCGCAAGGTGGAGTCCTCTCACTGTTTCCTTGGAATGCAGTAGTCAATAAACTACTAGTAGGTCTAAAATCGATGGGCTGCAAAGTGATCGCATATGCGGATGACGTTGTTATTGCCGTTTCTGGAAAATACTTATATAATCTGAGAGACCTTCTGCAGGGTGCTCTGAATTTTGTTTCCAAGTGGGCGGAAGATTGTGGTCTTGGAGTCAATCCGGACAAAGCGCAAGTCATACTCTTCACTAGGAAACATGAAGTCCCCTATATAGATCCGATAATGCTTTCGGGGAAATGTGTGATGATATCGGAAGAGACACAGTACTTAGGCTTAATCATTGACAGGAAACTGACATGGAAGCCGAATACTCTAGAAAGAGCTAGGAAGGCTAGCGTGGCACTCTATGCCTATAGAAGAGCAATAGGCAAAACATGGGGAATCAAACCTAAAACTGTATATTGGCTCCTTACATCAGTTGTCAGACCCATTCTCCTTTACGAAAGTGTTGTCTGGTGCACTGCGATGCAGAAGAAAACCTAAGGTTCAAAGATCGGCGGAGGTGGCAATAAGTGGTGTCATAAGAACTACGCCAACTATGGCGTTGGACATCATCTTACACCTGCCACCGATCGATGTTTTTTGCAAACACCTAACGGCATGCTCAGCCCAAAGCATGATCACAATGGAAAATGGAGTTCGTATGGACACTCAAGCATACTGAACTCCTGCGCTAACATTCCGTCATCTTTCTGCTTCGAAAGGAAATTCTCTGTAAGGTTTCCAACGCGGCAGGAATGGCTAGAAGGTGATCCATCACAAAGTGCCCAGATCACGATATACACAGATGGATCTAAAATGGGTACCGGTGTAGGGTTTGGAATTTACTGTGAAATGCCCTCAATCTGCAAATCCATTAAACTAACGGACCACTGCAGTGTTTTTCAGGCAGAAATAACTGCCATTCATGAAGCCATAAAGTGGTTGCAGATAAACAATATATCTGGCAAGGATATATGTATTCTATCAGACAGCCAGGCTGCCCTAAAAGCCCTGGATGCACCCCATACAACATCTAGGAGTGTCTCAGATTGCCGCCGATCTCTTAATGAGATGGCATCACAACTCTGCATTAACTTGTGCTGGGTTCCCGGTCACAGGGATATTCCAGGAAATTGCAGGGCTGATGAACTCGCAAGAGAGGGCACCAACCTGCCACATGTCAGTAGGGGCATGGAGTGCATTGGTGTCCCAATTGCGACGTGTAAACTTATCGCCAGGGAAACACTGATAAATTCCACAAATCTTAGATGGAGTAGTGCTTCTACTTGCGAAATAGCCAGGCAAACATGGCCAAAGCTAAATCAGCGTCTATCCTTGTCTTGTATTAAGCTAGATAGAGCTCAATTAGGAATCCTGATAGGCACCCTAACAGGTCACTGTCTAATAAGTAATCATGCAACTAGACTGGGAGTCTTAACGCATAATTTCTGTCGCAGCTGCAGAAATGAAGAGGAACTGGAGACAATCCAGCACCTCTTCTTCTCATGTCCAGCTCTGGCCAGAAGTAGGATACGTTTCTTGGGTTCCCCCTTCCTAACAAGTATAGATAACCTATGTCAACTAGGCATAAATAATCTCGTTCGCTTCATCAAAAGCTCAGAATGGTTCAATTCGGTTGGAAGGTAGCTAGGCCCTTCCCCTGTGGCTCACAACGGACCCATCTTGCGATCTAAGTAGCATCACTCGTTCAAAGATGCAGCTACCTAACCTAACCTACACTGCTTCAAATTAGGTGTTTAAAAAGTAGGTGTTTACACTGTTTTTTTTTTTATGCAGTCAGATGTTTTTTGTTTTGGTTATACATACAAAACGAACGTTGTGGCTAATTGTGCAACTTCCTACTTCATTCTTGCTACTTATTTTATTAAAATGTAAAAATAAAATTACAATTTAAAATTCAATTCTAATTGTTTCGTGCAATGATTAGCAGTTTTATGTTTACCGCGCAACGAAAAAAGACAAAAATGTACTAAAAAAAAGGCAGAAATTTCCCAACACTGCTGCGGGGCGACAGTTGTTTAAAATGTAGTTTTTTTTTCTTCAACAGTTTAAAAACTCTTTCGATTTCTACAAAAATGAAAGTTTTTTAAACTGTTTCAGAAAAAAAACCAGTTTTTTCTTCAGTCTAACTACGCTATAAGTCTACCGACTTTTTTTCAAAAATTATTTTAATGGGTTGGCTGAACCTTGTTGAGGAAGGCCTTAGTATTATGCATACCGCAAACACTTGTTCATCAATTGTTCCAGTTTCGGGACAACTGAAGCGTTGCCGGAGTGACCACTACTACCATCACATCCCCATTTATAATATATATAGCTTTTATACAATCGTTGTCATTATTATTGCAGCCGCTATCAGGAATCTGAAATACTGTCGGAGAACCTTCTATAATACGCGGAACAGTGTGGTACACAAGACATTGCAAATTTACTTCTGCAGAACATTCGGTTACGTACGTGAATTTCATTAGGATTTCATCAAAACATCGTAGGTCGGATAAGTATTTGCATTGCGAGCTTTGGCACCATATTGCATTAACTTAAAAGAATTTTTTGTGAAGCCTCCATCTGAAGCTAAAGCTTCCTCAGGGGTGTAGGGAAAGCAGTTTCAGCCTCTAAATCCATAACTTTAAGCACTTTTGATGATATTTCACATTTCGAACCCAACATCGACACAACCTGGGAAATATTTCTTTTTCCAGCGTTGTGAAGGCCAGAGTACCTAAATACACACCCGCGCTCGCTCTAACTCGCGACCAAGAGCGTTTATATTTTTTGCTCATATTAGCGTATGAAAAACTTAAAAATATCATTCTCTTCTCAAACACGAGCGCGAGCGAAAAATGATTTTTTTTTTGTTTGCTCTTACGCGAGCGAGAGCGATTTCGATCTCGTTCATAAATGAAGTACTCTTTAATGAAGCGTTCATTTTCGAACGATTAGCATATATGCATGTGTAGTGAGAAGCGCACTTAATTTTGTTTTTCACACAAAATTTAATACAGATTCTTTGATCCATTTTTTGGAATAGGCGAAAATCGAAGACGAGCCAAAACACGTGCAAGCAAAACAGCTGTCAAAATATTAACCATTCAAAATGGCCGACCTTGTCAGCATAAGTGAGGGACATGAGTACCAACATAACGCCACAAGAAAATCGAAAATCGAATATACGTAACCCGCGGAAATTCAAAAATCGCGATACTTTTTATACAAACCTCGTATATGAACGCGAGCAAAAACAAGAAATTTTCATTTATGAAATTTTCCATAAATGAGCGCTCATGAGTGCGCGCACGTGAATATTTTTGTACTCTAGTGAAGACTAACTCATTCACATTGCCTACAAAAGTTGTAATTCATGAATGCATTCAATATTAGTATATACAACGAAACTTGTATGTTATATATGTTTTGCGAAAAGAAACATTGTTTATGTGTTTGCTATATGCAGTCAGAAAGGGATGGAATGTGTATTGTGTCTTCACATTCAAAAATTTGAATTAAGACAATAAGTATACCAAAAAATAAATCAGCCAAGTGTGAGTCGGACTCGCACACGGAGGGTTCCATACCATCGTACAAGATTTTTTGCTTAAAATATTAAATTATGTTCATATTTAATAGCCTAAAAGTATACTACAATTAACAGCTTAAAAGTATAGAACAAAAACAAAAAAATGTTTTACAAAAGTTTAAATTAAAGAACAATTCTTCTAAAAATATGTATTTTTAGTATTTGTCGTTCTACACACAAGTGAATTACACACTCTGTGAAAATTTCAACTCTCTACCTATTACGATTCATGAGATAGAGCAGGAGACGGACGGACGGACATCGTAAGCTTAGTAATAGGGTCCCGTTAGCTACCTATGGGTACGGAACCCTAAAAATATTGTGTTGGCATGAGTATAGTGTTAAAGCGGGTGAATTCTTAAACTGAGTGAGGGAACGAAAGCAAAATAAATAAAACAAAAAAAAAACAAAGATAAGAATGAGTTGTTTGCAAAATGTAACTATTGTTGTTGTTGTAGTTAAATTGTTATTGTGAATTTAATATGGAATTGGTTGGTTTTAGTCAGGGATTGAAATTGCTTGATTATTTTCAATGCTGTACTGCGATTTCGTAAAATAATGAAGTAGAAGCAAAAAGCAGCCAGCCTTTCGTTTTGTACTTACGCAGTCGACAGCACCGATATTTCTCAAAAGTAAGGCGAGCAAGCAAGTAATTTATTATCTCATTTTACCTTTGCATTTTGCTTTTTACTGTTTATTTTACGAAGCAAGTCAGCAGCACTATTCATATATACTAGCAGCAGAGTTTGGCTGTTTGGTTGTTGTTGTAACAGCAAATAAGGAGAGGGAGAGGGGAAGGAAACTTTGTGTGCAGTAGAGGGAACAAAAAAGAAAATAATAAAAGAATTAAAAATTAAAATTACGTTAACTAAAATTAATTAAAATTGAATAAAAATGGGTAAAGTTCTAAACCTACATCAAGCCCTAAAGGTGAAGATACACAAACGACGTTTTCTTGCAAACCAGCTTTTGGTCCGTTCGTGCGTAAAAAAAAAAAAAGTTGAAATGTATGAAATCGTATGGACCGAGTTACATAGCTTGCTCGCTAACGCAGCAACCCAAAAAGTCGAACAACTTGAACAAAAAACAGTATTGGTGAATGGAAAAATAACTGGTTTGTGAACCAGAAAGCAGCTGTTTGTGAACCAAAAGAACTGCTTGATCGCATGGTGAACGACAAAAAACTTTTTTGGTAAATGGCAATTTACAGTATTTATGTTAAATTTGATGGCAGACTTTCCTTCCTATCTATTTAAAAAGTTATTCCAATTCAATTTATTACATGATAAAAAAAATACATACTTCTTTTGTTTAATAATTCAACTTTTAATACAGTTTTCTTCAATAATTATTTTCTTAAATTTTCAAATTCACTGTTTACTGAAGTCAATATGGTTGAAGTCGTTTGTGCACTAGAGGTCTGCATGAAGCCAAAAAAACGACGTTCGAATTAACAACGTTCAAAATGAATTGAGTGAAATAGAATGCGACGCCGAATGAATTCGAGTGAATTTGTGCGCTCATGTCAGATTCAGTCGCACAACATTGAAACAAAGAGAAACGAATTGAATGAGTTCGAATGAGAGGTGGTTTCGAATTAATTCGAATGCATTCACTTTTTTGCAAAAGAATGAGGGTTCTTTTTGTTTTGCTGTGCGTAACAAAGAAGAAGAAAGAAAACAACAAAAAGCAATGGGAAATTTTGTTTAGAACACACAACCACTTGCAGACTCGTCGGCGTCTTTTGCTGCGCTCATTATCTTGCACGACAAACGAATGAATGAATGATTCGAATTAATTCGAATGTCTCGGCTGTGCCTATGTATTTATTTCGTTTTGCACGCTATTTAATTCTAACTCATTTCACAGAATGCAGACGGATTTCGAACTCAAAACACAGCCGCATTCATTCATTTGGTGTTTCGCTCTCATTCAATTCAATTCAATTCGAATTCATTCTATTGGACTTTAGTTGTGAGCGAAGCCACGCAGCTGTCTATTGTGTACCTCGACGTCGTTTGTGTAGTTTGACGCTGCATGCTGCGTTTGTCGACAATGCAGCTTATCGTTGAAGTCGTTTGTGTATCTCCACCTTAAAAAGGAAGCTACCTCTATCGGTCGAAGCCATAAGTCAATAGGGTCGGTTTTATGGGACAGTTGAAAAGTTGAACCGAGTTGTGGGGAGAACCACCACACTGCATTGTCAGAAAGATCAATACGTTCCCTGTAGCACTGGAGGATAAGAGACCAACCCGACCTTAACTGAGCTAAGGTGGTCCTAGTACTACGAGGGAGACGCTTTTCACTAGCATCAACAGGTGGGGTGTGACTCTAATGCAATTTCAACTGCCCTCCGATGTAATTCATCACGATCAGACTTATAGTGACCACTGTCAAGAGTATCGCCTATAAAGGAAGCAATATCTTCCTTGTATATTCTGATGTCATTACGAATATGCCTGAGGAGAATAACGCGCATAATAGTGCTATAGTTGGGGTGTGCACTCATATGTGTTGCAAACAAAAACTACTTAGAAAGCAGCTCATTATTGGAGAACCGATAAAGCTTTTGCTTCCTGGTAGAGATGGTCAATACTGACCATCTGGAAGCAACCGGTCACTGTTCTAAGGACGTTATTCTGACTTACTTGCAGGTGTCCCCATTGAGTATCACTAAGGAAAGGAGACCATACAGGAGCGGCATAAAGGTGTTGTAACACCAAGAATCTTTGGATGAGAAACAGTAGGAACCCTTAAACCCTCAACAAAAATGTCCAATTCCATAGAAACCTCCTTAGTCAAGGAGGTAAAAATGGAAGATGTTGATTTGGACGGTGAGAGCTTAAGGTTGCGGCTACAGAAGAAACCAGAGATTTCCCTGAGCTAGTTATTTATTAGGCCGCAAATTTCGTTCACATCCACACCCTAAGAGAAAATGGTGCAATCGTCAGCATAGGTTACTAGCTTGATGCCATATATAATTTGAAAAGCATTGGGGATAAAACTTCTCCTTGAGGGACGCCCATCTTAAGTTTTCTAAACCTTCACCCCATGCCTGAAACCATGCTGATGATCTGTTATGGTCGAAGGAATCAACGACTCCAGAACTTTAGTCACTTGGGAAAAAAAAGGAATAGGTCTGTAAGAACTACCTAAATCAGCATTATTTCCCGTTTTCAGGGAGGAATAACTCAAGCTATCCTCCATACGTCACGGACAACAAGTTGACACATAGAGGAATTAAAAAGTTTAGTGAGGCATGAAAGCACTACCGGCCCTAAATGTTTGAGTATAAGCATCGGAACACCATCAGGTCTCAGCGCCGCGTTGCGAATCGCAGCTTCAACTTCACCAGAACTAAATTCCTCCGGCATAACTTGAGGTTTGATGTTTTTAAACCTACGTATGGAAGACCGCTTCTCTCTGCTGTTAGTAGTGAGGTGCATAATAAATTGATGACAAAATTGATCGACACATTTTTTACCATTCCTTATTTGTTTCCCCTCAAACATGACGAAAGATTGAGCTTTACGCTGTGGCGCACCAGAAAGGCGTCTAATAGTATCACACAGCTTACGAGATCCAGGACTACAAGACTCAAGATGATGAAGCCATTTCACTCTACGATGATCCAAGACAAGTTTAGCGATCTCTAGGTTCATCCCCGCTAGACGTTCATCACTTGGGTCAGCAGCCCGAATCTGATCACGTAAATTCGCTAAGCGTGCAGCATGCGCAGGAAAATTCGGCCTTAAAAGAGGGAATTTACCAGCAGGAATATGCTTTTTTTCTGTTTTATTGATCGCGTACCTGAAAGCTTTTTCTCCCAGTGTAGTATCATCGGGAAAATGGAAGCTATTTAAGGTATGATCTATCGACGCCCGAAATTCTGCCCATAACGCTTTTCCATGATTGATATAAACCCGATTGTCACAAGTGACACAATCATCGGGTTTACATATTTGATATTAAGAATAGGAACATATTCAGAACTCAAGGCAATATCGACAGACCACCCGCAATATGCTAAAAGCGGTACAGGAGAGCTGGCACAGGTAGGACTCATCCGGGTAGCGAAATCTTCATTAATCAGGCTAAAATCACACTGACCAATCTGATCTTCAATGCTTACGCCACGATAATCATTACCCAAACAGCAGAATCAAAGTTCATGATGTGCATTTAGATCACCTAAGATGATACGGTGATCACCGTGAAGCACATGACCTAGCATTGGATAATAGCCTGGAGCACAACTGTTCACCGGAGGAACATAAACGTTCACCAGCTCAATTTCAACATCGCCGGTCTTTATAGGGAAAAAGTAGGGAAAAAGGTCTAAAATTCACCGTGCGATGAACAATGAAAGCCAGACCACCCCCACTATTCCTACTTCTGTCTTGCCTAACCACACAATAGTCCGCAAGGGACGTCAGACCACATGAGGTAGTTAATTTAGTTTCCTGAACAGCTGCCAACAATATTTTATTCCGAACCATATAATCTGCAATCTCCACAATCTTCCAACATAACCCATTACAATTCAACTGCATAATCTGAAAAAAATTAAACAATTGAGAAGACGTAAGGCTACAAGCAAGCGGGGTTGACAAATTTTGCTGTGGAGAAAGTGGAGGTGACAGTGTTCCCTTCGGAATCTAAGACCAGCACAACGCCTCATATGACACAACCTATGACAATTATTGCACTCAACAGAGACAATATTGCGTTGTAAAGCATTGTCACAGATTGGGCATACCCGTTCCATATAAGAAGCAGAATTGCGTCTTACATTCTGCGGGGCCACCAAAGGTGTGACCGGTTGTGGCCACGGCTGAAATGAAGTACCCTGTTGTTGTACACAACAAGGAACAACATACTGCACTGGCCGATCCTTCAAGGAATTTAACCCAGAACAATTCATAAGATGACACCATTCCATTCAGTTAGAGCATTGGATAGAGGCAGAACTCTTACCAATCCTCTTACTCCACAAGGAACAAAACCAAATCCTAGGACCTGGATTTTGTTCAATACCAGCACGGATTAAAAAGATTTTGAGTAGATGCACTGGTAACAACTGCTCTCCTCGGGGAAAAAGGAATACATGCATACATATAGTGGCTTTACAGTGAGCGAAGATTCGAATCTATGAAGATGCGACAATGATTCGAGTCTCATTTGACAACAACAACAGGGAAAATGACAAAAATGAGGGGTTGTTGTTGTAGAGAGATTCGATTGTGAGATGCTAATCTCAAATAGATTCGCAAAGATTCGGTTTTTTTGAATGGTCAGTCTTAACAGGGCTAGGCAATACTTCCATGTAGGTTGGCAGGATTTTCATAATTTCGTCGTTTTTTGTAATTGTCATGTGTCTTCTTCTTCGTTTTTTTGCGCGCCGCACATAAAACAGCTGATCATTGCACAAAACAATTTGAAGAAATTTTTAAATTGTAATTATTTCTTTAAATATTAATAAAATGAGTAGCAGTAATAAAAAAGGAAGCTGCAAGTATTATTTGCATACACTCCAAATCATACAATCATATATTTTTCACAAAATGTCCATTTTAATTATCACAATTAGCCACAACGTTCCATTTGTATGTATAATCAAAACAAACAGCTGTTCGTGATACTAAAATACCACTGTAAACCACAAAACCGAATCTTCGTGATTCGAGCCACTATAAAGCCACTAATACCTGCAGCCTCGCGGCTGAAATGAGTGCTCCTTGGCCGACTGTTGTTGTCGGGTACTTCCGGGATGCAGACCCGACCACTCGAGAGAAGTCTGTTTGGTTGTGCTTGCTTGCTGTTTGTTCACTATTACTGCTGTTTCTTTTACTATTTCTGCTGATTCGTTTGACTATTTCGGCTGTTTCGATCGACTATTTCGGCTGCTTCGTTCGACTATTTCAGCTGTTTCGTTTGACTATTTCTGGGCAGAACAGCGTTCGATTTAGCTGTGCAAGCAATAATTTGCAAAAATCCAAAAATTTTGGCGCGATGGACAACACACAATCAAACAAAACGACAAATATGTAGTTCCAATAGTTCCACCCCCTCCATCTCTCTCTATATCTTTTCGTTTGCAAACTACTATAATTTTTGGATTTCCCATGCAACGTTTTGTTCTGATTATGTGTTGTCTATCTCGCCAAAAAAGCAAGAAATGATCGACTGCAGCACACATGCAGACGGACATAGAAATGCATGCAAATGACCTTGTCAATATGAATTTGTGTAGACATGACAAACAGAACAAAACAATGCTAATTAGCAATAGAAACACGAAGGAACCAAACGAGCCTCAAATGAACAAAATTAACAAAACGAAGAAATCCAGACTACAATATGAAATTAAATGAGACAGAAGCATGACTTTCTTTATTTTCATTGTCCACACTTGAAACACTTAAAGAAATATTAATGGTTACACTAAATTCTGTATATTTAGATGAAGCAATCAAAACTTTGCCGTTGTTTGAAGAAGAGGATACCTGTTGAAAAGATAACTATTTCATGCTTCTGTTGCACCGACTATCCAGTTCAATTATTCCTTACTGTTACTAAGTATTACATTCATATCTATTCCATTTTTTAATATTAAAAATTTAAGTTTATTGCTGTTATTACTACATTTATATCATATTTTATTTTTTAATATTAGAAATAAATAAATAAATAATGCTCATTTACTTATTTAACAAAACAAGATTTGTTGTGCAAGAAATTTTCGAACGCTGCTTCTGCTCTGCCCAGAAATAGAAAACGAAACAGCAGTAATAGTAAACGAACCAGGAACGAAATTATTGCTTGCACAGCTAAATCGAACGCTGCTCTGCCCAGAAAAAGTCAAACGAAACAGCCGAAATAGTCGAACGAAGCAGCCGAAATAGTTAAACGAAACAGCAGAAATAGTAAACGAACGAATCAGCAGAAATAGTAAAGGAAACAGCAGTAATAGTAAACAAACAGCAAGCAAGCACAACCAAACAGCCAAACTCTACTGCTAGTATATATGAATAGTGCTGCTGACTTGCTTCGTAAAATAAACAGTAAAAAGCAAAATTCAAAGGTAAAATGAGATAATAAATTACTTGCTTGCTCGCCTTACTTTTGAGAAATGTCGCTGCTGTCGACTGCGTAAGTACAAAACGAAAGGCTGGCTGCGTTCAAGCAAATAATTTCTTATCTCTTTTTGCCTTTGCTTTTTGCTTTTACTTCGTTATTTTACGAAGTCGCAGTAAGCGGCTGCAAATTTACTTCTTTATTTTACTGGGAAAAATGCAAATAAAGCAAATATTTCTGTGCTGTCGCTATTTTGAAGCCAGCAATTCAAACCCTGGTTTTAGTATTGAAAATTATGTGTGCGTTTGTGATCTGTGATCAGATAATATTTTTCTCAGTCGAATAGATGCTTGTTGATAAGGGAAGCGAGCCAATGTGTGGAATCTTCTTTTTGTCTTCTTTCGTAGTTGTTTTATTTCGTTTAGCGTTTGTGGAGTGAGTTAGAGCGACATGATACAAGAATACAGGGGTATGCTGTACAATGAAATGCTATGTTCATAATTCAGCCGTATCAACATTCATTTACCATTCACATTCTCTATACATACAAACATGTGGATGTATACAACAAACACATTATAAAAACGAAATGCAACTACTGGCTACCATTAGCTCTTCGTGTGTGTTCTCATAAAATTGAGTTTTAGTAGCACTTCAAAAAAGACTTAAGGTGGAGATACACAAACGACGTTTTCTTGCAAATCAGCTTTTGCTGCGTTCCTGCAGTAAAACACAAGAGTTGAAATGTATGAAATCGTATGGACCGAGTTACATAGCTTGCTCGTGAACGCAACAACGTCAAAAGTTGAACAACTTCAACAAAAAACAGTATTGGTGAATGGAAAAAGATCTGGTTTGTGAACCAGAAAACAGCTGTTTGTGAACCAAAAGAACTGCTTGATCGCGGGGTGAATGACAAAAAACTTTTTTGGTAAATGGCAATTTCTTTGCAGTATTTATGTTAAATTTGATGGCAGAGTTTCCACTTATACAACAATTTACTAGTGAAGCTTCTTAATTGTTTATGTACTTGTTGGTTCTGCTCTTTAGTACACCTTTTTGCTTTAATAATTTCAGAAAAGACTGTCGAACATTTTTTGGTGGCATTGTTTCACTGCGCCAAACTGAAAAAAGGGTGCGTTTCGAGACTGGCATTGTACCTAAAAATCGCAATAATTCACGAATTCGGTCGAATGCACCCAACTTTTATTTCGCAGAAAATTGGGTGACACCACCGAAAACACATTGCTTCGAACGTCATTTTCTACTACGATTTACTACCAACATAAGTATATAAACACAGGTCACAAACTTTTTTTTTATTTAATACATACCTATTAATTTCAATTAAAATACAATTCCAATTTAAAATTCAAACAAAAAAAATTTTTCGTGTTCATGCACTTTGCACTCTAAAAAGGCGGGAAAATATTTTATGTGAATGCTAAAACATACGCTAACTTTGAAAGCTCACAGCTATGGAAATATTGCGATTAAAAGAAAATAAAAATTCTAACGGTTTCCCTGTCACCGAATGCTCCTGTCAATGGTACTTTTCAGCTGTCTATTACGGACAACTGCTGCATTTTATTCTTGTGGGCGAAATTATCGTATGTGTCATAGAAAAATATTTTGTACACAGTTGTTTTATTTTTTATTTACTATTTCTTTTTTAAATTAGAACTAGAATATGCACATCTATTTGCACAGCCTTTTATAAATATTTTATAATCATAGATCAAAGACAGACAGCTAATGACATAAGTCTATATTGTGACAGTTGCGCTGGTCAAAACTGCAACAAGGCCATATTAGCTAAGCTGGCACATTTTAAAATTTTTAAAACTTCATTTGTAAAATAAAAATTACATATTTACTTCCCGGTCATACACTGATGACAGTTTATTCTATGCATATCACAATTGAATATTTGGTACGAAATCGTACCAATTGGGCGCCCAGTGAATGGCCCACAATTATTCGCAATGCACGAACTAACCCATCGGTATACGAATGCATTGAAATAGGCCACTCTGATTTTAAAAACTGCAAGTTATTTAAATAAACTTTGCGTAGCTTCATTCGAAAAGATATCAAAATCAATTGAACTCATATATGGATATTCTGAAAATTCTACAAAATCTATGAACAATTTTAATTTTACTTTTAAGCTAGAAGTGTTGTATCATAAGCCTCTATGTATCTCTTCTAAAAAATTTTATGATTTTTAAAATCTACGATTAAAAAACAGTATTCAATCCAAATATCACAATGAGTATTTAAATTTAAAACATTCCTTAATAATAAAAGACTCGTTAAATGAAAGCAACGATGAAGATTAAATTACTATGCATATTTACTTAGTTTCACAATTTATTGTTACGCGTTTTTTTTTCAAATAATTTCACAAAGATTTAAATAAATAAATAATTTTGTGTTCCAATTTATTTGCAATTTAAACTGTTTTTAATATTATTGTAAACGCCATTTTTACAAGATCACTTTGAAACGTTGTGAGCAAAATTATCGTATGTGCCAAAAAATCTGTTATTACGAAAAAAAAAAGTTTTTTAAAAAAAAACTGTGTACTTAGTTATATTAGTTAATTATCAAAGCACATGTACAATTTGGTTTTGATATTGCAAGCTAAACCAAAGAAAAGTAGAAAAAACACTCCTGTAAAATTTGTTTTTTGGCACATACGATAATTTCGCGCAAAGAGGTCGATATAGTCTGTTATAGTGGCTTTACAGTGAGCGAAGATTCGAATCTATGAAGATGCGACAATGATTCGAGTCTCATTTAACAACAACAACAGGGAAAATGACAAAAATTAGGGGTTGTTGTTGTAGAGAGATTCGATTGTGAGATTCTGATCTCAAATAGATTCGCAAAGATTCGGTTTTTTTGAATGGTCAGTCTTAACAGGGCTGGGCAATTCTTCCATGTAGGTTGGCAGCATTTTCAAAATTTCGCCGTTTTTTGTGATTGTCATGTGTCTTATTCTTCGTTTTTTTTGCGCGCCCCACATAAAACAGCTGATCATGGCACAAACAATTTGAAGAAAATTTCAAATTGTAATTTTGTTTTCAAATATTAAAAAAATAAGTAGCAGGAATGAAAAAGGAAGCTGCAAGAATTATTTGCATACACTGCGAATTGTTCTTAACTATGTATTTTTCACACAATTTCTATTTTAATTATCACAATTAGCCACAACGTTCCATTTGTATGTATAATCAAAACAAACAACAGCTGTTCGTGATACTAAAATACCACTGTAAACCACAAAACCGAATCTTCGTGATTCGAGCCACTGTAAAGCCACTATTAAACCGATGTAGAGTTTACTTTGTTTATAGTTTATTTTAGTTTTGTTTTCTATTCTCAATATTGTTTCGGTCTTTACAGTGCATTAAGGTCGAGGTACACAAACGACTTCAACGTTAAGCTGCATTGTCGACAAACGCAGCATGCAGCGTCAAACTACACAAACAACGTCGAGGTACACAAACGACTTCAATGCATGGTGTAAGAAAACAAGGTGACGCCAATTTGGGTTGTTACGCTCTCAAAATTCGCTCACTCTCAATTTTTAGTGAATAAGTATCATCAGTGTATTAAAACGCTGAAAAACACGCATTTAGTGTTGAACACAACGTGAAAATGCATTGAAAATGTAAAAATTATTGTTATGAAATCAATTTTTTGCGCTTTGATCAGCTGTGTTCGGAGAAATTGTGCTCAAAATAAAATTATTAAAAGGAAATTTAAATTGAGAATGCGGTGTAAATTGAATAAAATACTGAATTAAACAATAAAACAGTAAATTTTGTTTTTTTCATATACCTTGCAAGCAGTTAAATATGCACATATGTTAATATGTATACAATGAACATATGATAGTGTTGTGCAGCGTAAAAATCACGAAATAAGGACCATTTGCTGAGAACGACACATAGCAGTAAAAAAATTGGCGGCACCTTGTTTTCTTACACCATGACTTCAACCATATTGACTTCAGTAAACAAAAAACAGCTGTGAATTTGAAAATTTAAGAAAGTAATTATTGAAGAAAACTGTATTAAAAGTTGAATTATTAAAAAAAGGAAGTATGTATTTTTATTATCATGTAATAAATTGAATTGGAATAACTTTTTAAATAGATAGGGAAGTCTGCCATCAAATTTAACATAAATACTGTAAATTGCCATTTACCAAAAAGTTTTTTGTCATTCACCCCGCGATCAAGCAGTTCTTTTGGTTCACAAACAGCTGTTTTCTGGTTCACAAACCAGTTCTTTTTCCATTCACCAATACTGTTTTTTGTTGAAGTTGTTCGACTTTTTGCGTTGCTGCGTTCGCGAGCAAGCTATTACATAGCTCGGTCCATACGATTTCATACATTTCACTTTTTTTTTGACGCACGAACGGACCAAAAGCTGGTTTGCAAGAAAACGTCGTTTGTGTACCTCGACCTATACTTCAAATTGCACAAAGTCGAGTTTTTGAATTCTTTAATTAATTATTTTATTTTAGACTTTTTAGTGTCCCGGCACACTCTTATGAACAAAAATTGTGTTACTTATAGGTTTGGTTAATTTTTTCTTATGAAGGTATTACTATTTCTTGCTTAACTGTCGAAATCAATTCAGCCGTTTGGAAGATAAGAGGTAATAATGAAATTTACAAACAAATATACATACAAGATACGCGCGAAAAACATAAACCTTCTTTGGCAGTCGGTTAAAAAGAAGATTAACTTTGGCTATGCCGAAGTTGTAATACTCTTCACGCACTTTTTATACCTTCTGATTATTGTTGTAAGTTCATGTTTTGTATGGAGGTCCCCCTAAGTACTTAGGCATGTTTCTGGATCGCCGTTTGACGTTGTCTAAGCATGTGAATATTATTACAGCTACTTACAGAAACAAGTTGAAGAAACTAAGGTGGCTCATCCTCTCTGGCAGTACTTTGAATATATCTGCCAAGGTTACACAGTATAAGGCCTTAGTTATACCATTATACACTTATGACATTCAACACTGGGGACTTGCACCCAAGTCCACAATTAACCGAATCCAGGCCATGCAGAACAAAGCTCTTTTTAACATGACGGGTGCCCCCTGGTATGTCAAGAGAATGTCAATACATCACGACCTAGGAATCCTAACAATTAATGACCAAATTAATCGTCATTCCACTCGATACCATGACGCACTGAATGTGCATACCAATCCTCTAGCATCGGCCCTCACAAGAAACGACTGCCCGAGAATGTTAAAAAGGCTCTACCCTTCGGATATACTACATAGAAACATTAATTAAATAATTGTTAACTTAATTTTTACTCACTGTCAATGTATCAAAACTATCCCTTATAATCGTTCTACTAATGTTTGATTGGAACTAAAATAAAATGTTCTAAAAAAAAAAACTAATAAGAACCCCCCCACACACACACTACCTCACGAACTGGTGGACTAGTTTGCCGACAGACATACGGACATGACTAAATCAACGCGTCTCGTAGCGCTGATCAAGAATGTATATATACTTTATTGGGTCTCCGATGTCTCCTTCTGTTTGTTACAAACTTCATGACAAACTTATAATACTATTCACTGCGTGAATGTTCTCCATGTTCAAATGTAATAATAATCGCGTCAATAATTTTTTAATTCTAAACTTAAGGTGTCAACATTACAACGCTTAACATTCACAGGTAAATTAAACGCACCTGTACAAATACTTCCAACAATGAAAACAGAAAGAATTTCAAAGCCTCTGAAAAATGTTCAACATTGCGTTTTCCATTGAGTATGCAATAGATGGATGTGTTTTGGCGTCGAGTTTATCGCATCTTCTAGATATATCACATGAGTAGGGAAAGATATAGGTGCAATTCATTCCTTCAGACCCAAACTATGAAACTTTGACCAACCTGCGAAACGATGCTGTTCCAGAAACCAAGTCCCTTCAACATGTCCTCATTAGCACTGACCTTTGGAACAACCTTTCCGTTTTTATCAAAACAAGGTCCCCAATCACCACACAGCGCCGGCTCTTACGTAGAGCGGTCACTCTATGCGCCAGATGGCAAGGGGAGCCAACAAGCCAAAATCGAAAACCAATTTACTGCGCTAAATTAAATTTTAAAAAATCGCTATCATAACGATATGTGCGTGCTGTTGCCAATATTGCAAAAGTGAGATAAAAGCGCCGAAGTAGAATTTACGCTAAGTGAAAATGTCGACCAAAGAGCGCTGTAAGACAATCTCGCTCTACCTTGGTCAAGCGCTAGGGCCGGCGCTGACCACAACTGGGTGTATAAAATAATCTGTAAGCTGCAATTTTGATGTTTAATTCGTTTTTTATCTTGTGCAGTCGTAAACTATCTTCCCCTATTATATTTGTTAAATAAAATTTGCCTAAATTTAATTTCCAATATTTAAATGTACATGCTTTCTAAAGTTTTAATAACTTATTGTATAAAAATAAAATGTAATATGTACATATGTATTTAAATAGAACTGCTCATCTTAAAAATTACCTGATTAGATTTAGCAATAAGATTAACTAGGAACATGAAGATATGTATATTAGATGAGCGATGCATTTTTCCTTCAATCGCTTTATAATACTTAGGATTGATGCTTATATAAATTGGCTCTTATGTAGATAAACAGTAGTCCTTGAAAATATGAAGTAAAATTAATTTAGATATGCGAATAGAGTAATATACATAATTCCAATGAAGCTATTTTCTCAATTTCAAGTACCAGTTACTATATTTAAAGCATTTTTGGCGTATTGATAAAAACGGAAAGGCGAAATAAACAAATTATTTAGAGATACAAAATATGCTCATAAAACAATTATTTACAACACTTTTTTTTACACTTTAGTCAAAATCGCACACGTATTAATCACTCTACAATAATTATGCACTACATATATGAGGATTGCCTAGGGACAGTACGATACTCAAAATCATCGATACTTCCTTCGATACTATATTTGTTAAAATCTACCGAAACTCGATATTTCCAAATACCAGTATTACAAAAATGTTGATACATATTTCGGTGGACACCCCACAAGGAACGGCCGAAAAGTCGATATAATCGAAACATACAAGGTGTGCGAATAAGATACATATAAGACTTATGACCGATTCAGACTGAGCAGAACCAACCTTTTTTTTGGTAAGCAGCTCAAAAATTTGCTAAATTTCTACAACAACAACAGGCAAATGACAGAATTTCAGGGTTGCTTTGGGAGCTTTGAAGCAATCACGGTATTCACGAGTTGTCGAAAACGTCGAAAATTGTCTTTGGCAGCAATTTTACTACCTCAATCTCGTGAACGACCAATTTTACTTGCACACTTAGCAAATCAGCTGTTCTCGCAAACACAACCGCTAGTGGAATATAAACAAACAAATGAAAATGTCGAAAATAGTTAAAAAACCTAATGTATTGAAATAAGTACATAACTTGAAATAAATTATTTATTATTCGTACTTCTATTTGCTGTAAATCAGTTGTTAATTCAATTAAATTTATAAAACATTTCACTTTTATATCATATCTCATATCTATTTTAAAAAGTTATTCCAATTCAATTTATTACATGATAATAAAAATACATACTTCCTTTTTTAGGGAACTAACGGGACCCTATGACTAAGCTGACCTGCTCCATCTCATGAACCGTAATAGGTAGAAAGTTGAAATTTTCACAGAGTGTGTAATTCACTTGTGTGTAGAACGAAAATACTAAAAATACACATTTTTAGAAGCATTGTTCTTTAATTTTACCTTTTGTTTAAAAATTTTTTGTTTTTTGTAGTATATATTTTAAGCAAAAAATCTTGTACGATGGTACAGAACCCTCCGTGTGCGAGTCCGACTCACACTTGGCTTATTTTTTTATTTAATAAATCAATTTTTGATACAGTTTTCCTCACAAATTACTTGTCGACAAACGCAGCATGCAGCGTCAAACTACACAAACGACGTCGAGGTACACAAACGACTTCAACCATATTGAATTCAGTAAACAAAAAACAGCTGTGAATTTGAAGATTTAAGAAAGTAATTATTGAAGAAAACTGTATTAAAAGTTGAATTATTAAAAAAAGGAAGTATGTATTTTTATTATCATGTAATCAATTGAATTGGAATAACTTTTTAAATAGATAGGAAAGTCTGCCATCAAATTTAACATAAATACTGCAAAGAAATTGCCATTTACCAAAAAAATTTTGTTATTCACCACGCGAACAAGCAGTTCTTTTGGTTCACAAACAGCTGTTTTTTGTTCACAAACCAGTTCTTTTTCCATTCACTAATACTGTTTTTTGTTGAAGTTGTTCGACTTTTTGAGTTGCTGCGTTCGCGAGCAAGCTATTACATAGCTCGGTCCATACGATTTCATACATTTCAACTTTTTTTTTTGACGAACGAACGGACCAAAAGCTGGTTTGCAAGAAAACGTCGTCTGTGTATCTCCACCTTTATACTTTCTCTTGATTTGTTGTTGGTTTGTGTTTGGTTACAGTGGCTGACTTGTATATTCCATTAACAAACCACAATTTGCACTTAAGTGCCGTTTTGGAACCACTAACTCGCCGAACACAATCAGTATAGCTAAACCCATCCTGTTGAGTTTAGGTATGTGAGAAGGTCACCCGGACATGTGACCGAACAGTTCGAAAGTTTTCCTGAAAAGTAATTGCCCAGGAACTTGTTCCTAACCCTCGCCAGTGCTGGCACTTACATAGAAAGCTTCCTCCACGTCACCACAACTCCTACAAAGGCTCCTAGGGGATACCCAGTCTCTCCGCGTGTGTTTCAACACACCAGTGACCAGTAAAAACCGCTGTGCGCCTTGCGGTATCTTTGTGACTTCTGTTGATTAGTGTAAAAGACCAATTTTTGTTGTATCTAGGCCAGGTAGCACGCGCCACCCTGCAAGATTCGAGATCTTTCCACCTGTTATTAACCTGCTGAAGGAAAATCTTCTTTAAACTATCTGTGAAGATTGGAAAGTCAAAATCACTCCGAAAACTGTTTTCTTTCCAAAGCTATTATAAGGCACTAAGTAATCGGTTGTTTTCTTGTACATAGTATTTTGAACCGATCCTAGTACCATACTATGTTCATACGGTCGTTCTGACCAGCAATCTGTCTCTTTCGGCCTTACCGCGCTGTTGCAGACGATGTTTTTAATGTGGAGGTCAATAGGAAAAAGATATAGCAGTACTTTCAGCGCTGCCGTTGGACACGTGCGCATGGCTCCTGTGATTCTTTCACAGGCCGTCCTCTGCACACTACTTAGTTTGTGCACTATATAGCCCTTTCCTTGAGCTTTGATTTGTTGTAATGTATTTTGTTTTATTACGTTTTGTATTTAACAAGAAATCTTGTTTTTATGAATAATGTGACAAATTAAAATAATTGAAATACATTATGTTAAATCAAAGCGATTTTGATTTTTTTAATAAGATATGGTAGTTGCGTCATTTAGTTTGCTATACGATAAATTTTATTCAAGTGTTGCAAATTAAAAAAATTACAAAAGATCAAAATGAAAAAAGTGTTACAAAATGTGAAAATGAAAAACAGTGTTGCAAAAGGCAACCAACAATAACATTCAGTTATGACTTAAAAATTAATTAACTTGACTCTACATCCCGGCCCCGTTGAAAGAATTATCTTTCAATATAGGTAACAATGCCAGTTTGTGAATTTGCCAACAATAAATTCCATTGGCTATGCGTACGTTTGCAACACGAACGTGTTCGTCTTTTCTCCGCACAACAGATTCTACACGTTCCAACTTCCAACGTAATGGTGTATGATGACCATCTGTCTTTTATCGAGATTAGGTGCTTCAGCCGTCCATTTCGTTCGAGCACGCAAATCATTGATGTAATCGGCAGACCAACGTCTCCAAAATTGTTGCTTGATTGCATTGATCTGTTCGAACCTGTCCAAATTGTTGATGTTGGTTGTTTTTATTCTCCGTTCTGGTAGTGAACGAATTGAATCACCAGTTAAGATATGACCAGCAGTCATGGTACTTAAATTATTTGGATCTGATGATAATGGTGATAAAGTTCGTGAATTTAAGACAGCTTTTATCTCGACGACAGCAGTATTTACTTCTTCGAATGTGAATTTTGTGGTCATCAGTGTGCGCATTAGATGACCCCTAGCGCTCTTCACCACTGCCTCCCAAAAGCCTCCGAAGTGTGGTGCTCTCCGAAGAATAAAACAAAATTTTAGCACTATCACAATATATGACGGTAACTGGTCCACGTCGAGCAATCATGCGTTTCAAAGCGTCCAACAATTTATTGGTGGATAAGTCAGAAACGACTTCGATGTGAACAGCATTTGATGCTAAACACACGAATATGGCAACATATGATTTCATTGGCCCCTTGCCTCGAATGCGTAAGTATGTATTAATTGGGCCACAAAATTCAATTCCGACTCTTTCGAATGGTTTGCTGATAAATAGACGTTCGGCTGACAACGATCCCATGATTTTTTGTGGTAGTTTAGGTCGATATCGAACACAATGTATGCATGACCGGATGATTTTTCGTGCTACAGCTCTGGAGTTGACCATCCAAAATCGAGTTCTGATCAACGCGACCAGAGCCTTAGGTCCACCATGGTAATTGCGTAGATGTAGATGACGAATATACTTCTTAACAAACGAAGATTTGCTTTGAAGCAGAATCGGATATTTCTGATTAGGTGGAAGATCAGCATGTTCAAGTCTGCCACCGACAGCGTTGAGATCATGATTTGAAGAATTGTCAATAAATGGACTGAGATATTTCAACGAACTGAGCAGAGGTTTTTGTTTTTGTAGCAAACGAAAATCTTCAATAAAATATTGTTGTTGAATATTCCAAACTATGACATTTAATGTTTGACGCAGTTCTTCCGATGAAGGAGACAAAGCATGATGTCTTTTTCTGCAAACTTGTGTAAAACGAATGAATGAATGAAGAGAACGATTGTATGAACTGAACTTTTCCAAAGCGTCTAACAAGTAATTGACTTTGATTGTTGCAGTAAATGTACTTTTGAGCTTTGCGGTGTTTATAACTTCCATGCCTAATTCGTTGTTCTCCCATTGCGTAGGCCAAGTATCAGTGTTCATTAGTAGAAATTCTGAATCATTACACTTACTACAGTACATCCTCGAGACACAACGTCAGCAGGATTAAAACTGGTTGGTACATATCTCCAATAAGAATTAGTTGTTGCTTCTTGAATAACGGATACTCTATTCCCAACAAATGTTGAAAGTGTTGCAGAGTGCTGTTTCAACCAATGTAAAATGATTTGAAAATCTCACCAAAGATATGTGTTGAAGTCCTTGTTTTTGGATATATTCTGCATCTTAGTAAGCACTTTACTTAACAGATGCACTCCACAAAGTTCTAATTTTGGAAGTGACTGTTTCTTCAGCAGTTAACAGTTTGATGGTGACATGACATTTTTTGTTGTTTTTGAATATGTTTGTTTGGGTGTAAATTTGAAAGACATGATATCTTTATGTTGATCCCAAATTACACCAAGTGCACTGGTCGTATTATCTTCATGCAAGTCAAATTCTTTGATTGTTTTCTCTTCCATAAAATTAGTGGCATTCACACTTTGCCAGTGGAAATAGTCCACGCTGAAGAACCTTGATGATTTCATTTTTCATTTTTTTTAGTGTCTCGACATAGAACGAAGATTTGATTGCCGAGTAGCAATTCGTTCATAGATTGATCGGCTAACATTTGAAGACTACGAATTGCCAAGTATGGAACCGATGCAGTCCCATATGTGACGATATTAAGTTCGTACGTCTGTAAATCTGCATCGGGTGATGCTCTCCAAAAAATATATTGAAATTTGCGATCATATGGATAGATTAGAAATACTTTATATTGTGCGTAAATATCAGGGGTCCGTAACAATCGGTTTTCTAGAGCTAAAAAAGGACGACGCACAATATCCTGTGAATTTCCTAGACAAGTTGGGTATTTTTTTAATGACAATCTTACGGCAATGCGTCCCGTGCCAAGCCTACGCTTTTTTTTGAATAATGTTCTTCACACATGCGATGGTCAGGCTGAAGCAAGTTTCTTGGTACGTTTACAGCCTCCCTTATATTATATGTGTCACTGTTTGTGTTCTGTGTTAGTATCTGCCAGTTACTACCCAACCCAATAACATCTTTTGATCGGCAGGTCGTTACCAAGTTTAATTTGTCCGACTGCAAGGAGATCAAAAAAGGTTTCAGTTCCAATCAGTACATCGATCCGACGAGACTAATTGAATTGTTCATCGGCCAAAGGAATATTAGTAGGCAACTTCCAACTAGATGTATCGATTTCTGAAGCTGGTTGATAAGCGATGTGTGAAGTTATGCACAATTGCAACGACAATTTAAATGAAGAAATGCTAGTTTTGATTGCAGTTGTCGTGCATGTGTTGATATTGTTAAAAGAATCACCAATGCTTCTAATTCCCACTTGGTGTTTATCTCGGCGTAAACGAAGTTTTTGGTCAAACTCATAAAATTAACTTGTGGGCATGAATCGAGTAGTGCCTTCCCAGTTTGTATTCACCTGACGAATCCTTTATCAAAACCATTGCTGTTGCTAGTATAATTTGTCCAAATTTATCGTGATTCATATGTGAGTGTGTGACAGCATTAGCAGGTTGTGATAACTGTGGTGACTCTGTCAATTGATGCTCTGTAGGTAAATATTCTTTATGAGTCACTTCTTCGAAATGCAATAGTGTATGATGAGCACGTTTGCAATTACGACAAAGATTTTTGGATAGACATTGCGCCATTCGGTGACCATGACTTAAACAATTGATGCATGTATCCGACCGTTTCACAGTTTTAAAACGCTCATTGGTACTGAGGCTCTTGAATTGTGAACAGTCAACAATTTTATGATCTTCACTAGAACAATAAACACAAGAATTATTAGTGATTGCAAAGGTTAAACCATGTTGTGGTTTGATAATTCGATTATGTTTCACGGTTTCCTTTTGGCATCTTTGTGATATGCTGCTTGCTTGCAATAACTGGCAATGCCATTCTATAATAAAATCCTTGAACATACTTCCCAAGTTGGTAGTACGTTCATGTTGATTGATTAATTCCATTTGTCGCATGTTTGTTGATCACACTTTTCCAAAACTATGTAAATTAATATTGCTTGTGCTACGTATGTTTGATCCTGTTCCTAATCATGTCAATGAACTATACATTCCGCTTGCCTTGTCAATCAAGCTACGTAAGCTAAGTAGTTTGAACAGAGCTTCAATCCCATCCAGAAACGTTAGTGTTGGAATATTGTATCGTGAGTCGAAACGTTCTATGGCCTTGGGATAATTTTCAGCCGTTATCTGAAATGACTTCACTGCTTCCAGAGCAGGACCCTTTAGACAACATAACAAATGATTGAACTTTTCGATGTCTGACAAACTGGGTTCATTGACAACGATTTGTTTAAATGACGTCATTAAATTAATATACTCCGCACGATTTCCATCAAATTGGGGAAGCGATAATCTCAGTAGTCTTGACGATGGAACAGTGATGGTTGGTTGATGATAAACCGGTGGCTCTCCAAGGATCACACCAGAATTCACGCAACAAAGTAACGATAATGAGCAATGAACTTTACAAATGTATGGATCGCGTGTTTGCTCCGGCCGACGAACAGGCGCTTTGAACAATACCTCACCACACAAGAAATTTATTGCTATATATTCAATGCGACAGACAATATTGAATTATGACACACTGCCCAAAATGTTAAATCAAAGCGTTTTTTGATTTTTTTAATAAGATATGGGGGTGCATCATTTAGTTTGCTATGACCGGTTGCTCATTATACGATTCTGCGGCAGAATTCTCTCATCAGACTTTTGCTTGTGGGCAAGCGCGCGCGAGTTATATTTTTTTTTGTATCCTTTCCTATTCGTATAGGACATGAGTGGTTGCAAATGCAGTTTTGCATCTGTCCTCTTCTCTTACTACGATTTGGTGATAACCTTTGGCTAAATCAATAGTTGGAAAATAATGAGCCCTTCCTAACTTATCCAATATTGAATCTATATTGGGCAGAGGGAATTTATCGTCTATTGTGATATCATTTAATTTCCTAAAAGGTAGCGACATTGCGATCTGATACTCTCTCAAAATTGCTCACTCTCAGTTAAGTATATCAGTGTGCTAAACATTTGAAAAAACACGCATTTAGTGGTGAACATAACGTGAAAATTAGTGTTATGAAGTCAATTGTTTGCGCTTTGATCAGCTGTGTTGTGTTAGTGTGAATTATTATTGAAAATAAAATTAGAAATAGTGAATACCCAATGCAAAACACACAGAAAAATCAATAAAATAAAAAAGTAAATAACAAAACTTTTCTATTTTTCATATAAATTTCAGGCAGTTAAGATACACATTATCACATTTATGAATTGAATAAACATATATAAACAACATAGGATGGTGTTATGCAGCGAAATAATTTAGAAGAAGAATAGCGTAAGTATATTCTTGCGAGAGAGCCACATAACTGTAAACTACAGTCGCTACCTTGTTTTCTTGTATCATGGTCATGGTGTAAGAAATAGAGGTGATTCCAATTTTCTACCGTTATGTGTCGCTCTCTTAAAATGGTCCTCATTTCTTAATTTTTACGCTGCACAGCACTATCATATGTTCATTGTTTACATAAGTGATAATGTGCATATTTAACTTATTAATTTATTTTAATAATATTATTTTGAACATGATTTCACCGTCACCAACACATTTTCACGCTATATTCAACACTAAATGCGTGTTTTTCAGCGTTTTAGTACACAAATAAACCTTATTTAGTAAAAATTGAGAGTGAGCAATTTTTGAGAGCGTAACATGCCAAATTGACATCACCTCTTTCTTACACCATCAGCGTCAGTATTAGTAGTTTAGTTTTTGTAGACACTCAATCAGAGCAACACGTGTATAGTGAATAAAGCTGTACCATAGATCTATGTAGTTAATGTATTTTATTTAAAACGTGTAAATTGTTACAGTCATATAGGTAGGTGTAACATATTTTGTTAATTTTGGTTCGCCGTATAAAATTGTGCTTGCAAAAAGAAATTATTATGTACCTCACGCTTTCATTCACTTATATGTTTCACCAATTGGCGTTCACATCCTTAAAGTCTTAAATAATCCTCACTCAACCCACCATTGCATTCATTCAACATATTGATCCCACCATTCAATTCTTGAGCACATGTTTCATATTGTGAACTGGCTATGTCTGCAGATAACTTATTGGATACACGTGCCATTTTCATTTCGTTACATTTTGTTTGATTCTTTTGCTCCAATTCTTTCTCATGATAAGCCCTTTGTGGTTCGATTAAGTCACAACAACTCTCGTCCACTTCCAATTGATTCCCTGTCTTTCTTTTCTTCTAGAGTCGTTTCATATCCTAAGCATCTGCATTGCTCACTTCTTTCTTGGTTTTAGCATCACTTTTATGCTTTACTGCTGATTGAAAGAAATCTGGGATCACTTGGACTGCTCCAACTCCCAAAACCTTCGTATAACAATTTCAAGATTCTCAAATTCCTTTTGTATTTGTATAAAAGGAAGTGAGCGTATACTTATACATCATCAGTAAACTGTTTCACTTTTCCGAAAACGATGTATCCTAGTTGCGTCGGAGATCCATTTGGTCCACAATGAATTTCACTCATCATTAATTCACCATATATATCGCAATCCGTTGGGCAGCGTTCTTCATGATGAATGATGCTTGGGAACCCTGATCTAGAAAGGTCGGAGCTACATCTATATATTTATTGACTATTGCTGTAGGTAACAAAACTACACATTTTGTATTAGACAAAATGGATCACGTTCGGTACTATTTGCTGAGTATCCATGTCCTCACCATTTTGGATGTCTCTGGATGTGTACGTAAGACTACGCTGCATGTCCAGATGAATAAGGGTATGATGTCGCTCATCACACTTTGCACATTTATGTCGACTGCCACATGCTGCCCAATGATGATTATAGGTTGAGATACACAAACGACGTTTTCTTGCAAACCAGCTTTTGCTCCGTTCGTGCGTCAAAAAAAAAAGTTGAAATGTATGAAATCGTATGGACCGAGCTATGTAATAGCTTGCTCGCGAACGCAGCAACTCAAAACGTCGAACAACTTCAACAAAAAACAGTATTGGTGAATGGAAAAAGAACTGGTTTGTGAACAAAAAACAGCTGTTTGTGAACCAAAAGAACTGCTTGTTCGCGTGGTGAATAACAAACATTTTTTTGGTAAATGGCAATTTCTTTGCAGTATTTATGTTAAATTTGATGGCAGACTTTCCTATCTATTTAAAAAGTTATTCCAATTCAATTTATTACATGATAATAAAAATACATACTTCCTTTTTTTAATAATTCAACTTTTAATACAGTTTTCTTCAATAATTACTTTCTTAAATTTTCAAATTCACAGCTGTTTTTTGTTTACTGAAGTCAATATGGTTGAAGTCGTTTGTGTACCTCGACGTCGTTTGTGTAGTTTGACGCTGCATGCTGCGTTTGTCGACAATGCAGCTTATCGTAGAAGTCGTTTGTGTATCTCCACCTTAACGCTGAAGTCGTTTGTGTATCTCCACCTTAATTGCAAGACAATTGAAGCATAATCAATTTTAAATTGAATGATTTACAATCTCGGACGGCATGGTCCTCCTTGCCACATATTAAACAAACCCACCTGTTAGGTGACAAATGCAACTTTAACGTCTTTCCGATTGCCACTTTGACCAGATCCACACTCGCACGCTGACTAGTCGATGCCACCTCAACACTATACAAATAGTCATCAATCGGTATTGGACATAGAGAAATTTACATTTACAAGTGACGTAATTGAGGATTGTTGTTGTAGAAATCGAAGGAGTTGAAAAAAAAACTACATTTTAAAAAACTGTCGACTGGTCGCCGCGCAGCAGTGTTGGAAAATTACTGCCTTTTTTTAGTACATTTTTGTCTTTTTTCGTTGCGCGGTAAACATTAAACAGCTGATCATTGCACAAAACAATTAGAAGTAAATTTTATATTGTAATTTTTTTCTCAAACATTAATAAAATAAGTACCAGGAATTAAGTAGGAAGCTACAAGAATTATTTGCTTACACTGCGAATTGTTCTTAACCATGTATTTTTTACACAATTTCCATTTTAATTTCTCGCAATTAACGACAACGTTTCTTTTGTATGTATAACCAAAACAAAAAACATCTGACTGCATAAAAAAACAGTGTAAGCACCTAGTTTTTAAACATCTAATTTGAAGCAGTGTAACCGCGCTATAAGTCAACTCCAATCCTTTCCAAAGAGTTCACACATGAGCGACTAGTCTGTAAAAAACATTTCAAAAACCCTGGATCATCGTGTAAAACTGATCGTTGTTTATCAGAAACATCCTTGTTATGTTGAAACATCACTCGCTTGTTGTCATACTTGTTTTCCAACATTTCCCATGCCACTTCAATTCTATTAATGTCAAATGATGTCAACCTCGTACAATTATGGAGACGTACAAGAAAGACTTCTTTAAATGGTGGCCAGTCTATAAATTTTCCGCTGAATATTGGTAGCTTGATTATTGGAAGTTTCACTTCTTTCGGTGCAACCTGAACGGTCTGGTTAAAATCCATTTCATTGAACGCAGTTGATGCTGCCGTAGATTGTGTACTTTGCATGTTTAGTTCGCATCTCAATACTGCCATTCCCTCGACGTAAGTCTCCTTAAACTCACATTTACGCATCCATATAGTCGGTTTTGATTCCCTCATTGCTTCCAGACTTTCTAATCAATTGTTTATGATTGCTACCGGCTGTCACTTTCATCGTTTGTCGCACTTTGAGCTCTGTTGCATTAGACGCAAATTCTTAATAAACATGGATAAACCTGTTGTTTGGGTCCGTGTCATCAAAGTTTTGGGTCGTACTGGCTACCAAGGTCAGTGTACCCAAGTCAAGGTTGAATTTCTTGGCGAACAAAACCGGCAGATTATCAAGGAACCCGTCCGCGATGGTGATATTTTGACACTGCTGGAGTCTGTACGGGAAGCCAGAAGACTCCGTTAGTATTTTTTGCTGGGAATAGTAGAGAAATACGGGATGTATGAAATGGATGTTATCTGGTCTCACAAAATGACACCTATTGCAAAACTAACAACAAAGCCTCCAGAGTCTGAAATAGAACCTTCAGCAAGAATACATTTTATTATTTTTATTTACTTTAAGTAAATGCAAATAATCCATTTAAAGTCTTTCAATAAATGTCGAGTCCACAAGTGATTTGAAAAGAGAAAAAAAAAACCCATCGCATTGTTCCCAGCGACTCAAGCCTCTCCGTTAAATGTGTTTCCGAATGTAATGTTACATCGATTTTGTACGTTTCTATCGACCTTCTCAACGATGTGAGCAATGACGATTGCTCAAAATTCAAATGTGTCAAATCCATAATATCAACAAAACAACAACAACAATATTTGCTCCTTGAGTTTGAGGTGGGGGTGTCTTTAATCAGAATATATCCAACAAAATCCAATTGTAAACCAGTTGAAAAAAAAGTTCCCCACAGGAGGCACCAAAAAATTTTGGTTCGTCGGAGCTTCAAACTGCTGCATACTAAGAAGCAGTCTGCGTTGATCCCACGTAGACGGCTGTTTCGGGTACAGGAAGCGTTTTTGCTGTCCACTTTTAAACTGTCAAACCGAAACAAGATAAAGAAACAATAGATACATGTAATAAAACGCCGGTGCGTTATGATTGACAATTTATTAACGACTAATAATGGTGCAAACTTTAAACAATGCATTATGATCCGTTACGTTACTTTACTTTATGTTGCTTTATTCTATTCTATTCTTTACTATTTTTATTTACTCTACTCTGCATCATCTTGCTTAAGAGCATTGAAGAGCTGCTAGATAAGCGACGTCTCTTAAAATCCTCCCTTCGTTGAAGGACTACTGCTCTCAACATCTTCTATAGGTAGGAGACACATATTAGCTATGGCTCGCTTGATGATTCCCATGCTAGTACGAATGTTTGCCACACGTGCTACACCATCATTCTTTGATAGTTTCAAACACATGACCAATTTGCCATTTCATCGAAGGTAAGTTGTCATCTTTGAGTAGGACCAGAGAGCCCTCGGGAATGTTTTCTATTTTTAGAAGCCATTTAGCTCTTGCAGCAAAGTGAGGTAGGCTGTACTCCATGCCTTCCAAAATGACTGCTGTATTGGACACACGACTTGCCAATACCTTAAGCAATTTGGGTTTATGTTGGATAGATCAGGCTCCGCTACTCCTGTCAACATTCCGCCAGTTAAGAAATGCCCTGGAGTCAGAACTTGTAGATCGTCAGGTCTTTCTGTGAGTTGATAAAGAGGTCGAGAATTTATTATAGCTGCATTTTGATAAACAAGAGTTCTAAAATCTTCAAAATTAAGCACTGAACAACCAATCGAACGACGAAATGTGGCGATCTTGGAGGAATAAAGCGCCAATTTATTCCTTCATTGAGACAATGCCTGTGCACCTCTTTCTGATTTTCTTCATTCAACATCAGTTCACGAAGCTCTTTCTGCTCATTCCTGGCACCAACGAAATTTGTTGCGTTGTCCGACCAAATGACTCGAGGTCGGCCACGTAAGCTTACGAAACGTCTCAATGCAGCCAATAATGAAGAAGTTGATAAATCTTTCATCAATTCCAAATGGACGGCTTTCGTTACAAAACAGATGAATAGACAGATGTAGCATTTAATTGGCTGCCTATTCCGCACCTCCGACTTGTAAAAGTATGGTCCGCAAAAATCCACACCTGTTGCCCATGATATACTGCATCAACGATGGTCTTGCACGAAAACATCTAATACATTTGAAGTGCGCACTTCGATAAGATATCAGCAGGAATATGTTCATGCCTCCATATCATGTCATTCGAAATCTCCTGTATACTGCTAATACGATTTGTTGTAGTTAGCAGCAACATCATCCAACCAGGAAAGTACTATAGTTGAATCTGACCAACAAAAGAAATTTGCATTAAAAATCTTCAAATTAAAAATAGATTTCATCAACTCAGCCAGCAACATTGCTGCGCATAATTCCAACTTGTTAGTGTCTTTAATGGAGCTACTCGTGATTTGGAACACAATAAGTTAACTTGCACATAATTGTTCTTCTTTGCTCTAACATACACACAAGCACCAAACGCCTTTATGCTAGCATCGCAAAATCCATGAATTTATAGATCTGCACTGTCTAATCCAACGAAACGAGGGAACCGAACTTTGCTGACACGACTTAGTGCTGAACATAATTTGTTCCAACTATAATGTAAAGATTGTGGTATACTTTCGTCCCAAGCCAATTTTTGTTTCCAAAGTGATTGCAAAAACACCTTAAGTTTTAATACGACTGGTCCAATTAAACCAAATGGGTCGTAAATCCTTGCAACAGCAGCCAGCGGTTGCCTGCGTAACGCAATCCGTTTTCTTGCCAATCAACTGAATTAGAAATCCCTCGAAAATTTCCTCCATCGATGCGAGAATGCTTATTGCTCGAAGATGTGCACTACTCTTGTCTACAATCTCTCGTAAATCACTTGCCGAGTTCTCAGCCATAGATTTTAAACCAAACAATTGATTAATGTGTGCCTAAAATTGCATACTTTTAATATCAAATCTCCTTTCTAATCACATTTTCGTAATTCTCATGGCATATTTCCAGTGAACGAACTGAAACAGATGCTGAAACTTTTCGATGTTACTCAAAGTTGGCTCCTTGTCAACAATAACCTGAAACAATGACCAAAAGTCGGGCCAGTCAGTGACTGTGCCGCTAAACATAGGTAATTGCAGCACTGGCAAACGCATTCTAGTAATTTAACAGCTATCATAGAGTCATCCAACCCCTGTAGGGTATTCTCTGATATCGCATCAAGAGTCGATTGAATTTGTCTTGAGAGCCACTTGTTTTTTCCTTAAGATATTCGTGGTTAGTCTTTACCGTTTCCCCGAAACCGTTTTTCTGTCCTCAATTTGACTTTGGCATTGTCTTTTCGATTTTATTGTAGGCAATGTAAAGCAATAAAAGAACCGAACGCACAACAACAATGATAAACCGCAACTTCAATCGAAAAAGTTGTTGTTGTCACCAAAACGAACAAAGTGCAAAGAAGAATAACACAACTGTTGCTTATGCACTTTAAATTAAAGCAAAATAATGAAATTAACGAATGTAAAAAAAAAAACGACGGTGCGTTATGATTAACAATTTATTAACGACTAACTTTAGAAAAGTGTACAAAGCTTTCTAGAACAATAAAAAATAAACAAACTTTAAACAATGCATTATGATCCGTTACGTTACGTTACTTTACTTTATGTTGCTTTATTCTATTCTATACTTTACTATTTTTATTTACTCTACTCTGCATCATCTTGCTTAAGAGCATTGAAGAGCTGCTAGATAAGCGACTTCTCTTAACACGGCAATGATGAAAATTTCCCTTCTTTTGGTTTAAATTGTAATGATTTTTGATAACAGCACACACAGCTTCTATTTAGTACGATATTATTTTAAATACAAAGTTTAATAGTCATATTTCTTGCTTTAGTTTGGAGTCCAACACATCAAAAAATACCAAAACATGAACTTTTACAGCTGATCGATCTTATATCTATTGTATTAACTTAGAGCGCATAAACAGAAGTAACAAAGCCATTGAAATGTAAAATATATTGAACTAAAACCAATACAACAATAAAACAACAAACACATCGTTTAATAGCACAAGTAATTAATGCTTAACGAACTATCCTTGTTGTTGTTGTTCTCGATTTGCTGTTGGCGCTTATGTATTAATTTACCTCATATCTTTAAAGTTCAATTACCCTTTGCTTTCGTTCTCTTCGAGAAGATTTGAATTTAAGAAAGGCGTAACTGTATTCCCAAGGTAAACCGATAGCTCGTCAGAAGTTTTTTCAACCATAGCCTTCTTCTTGCTACCGTGAGTTAGTTTAGGTTCTCCAATAATCGTAGATGGGGTTAGTTTCGTTATCAACAAACTCTTCATCGGATTCGTTTGATGAGGGACGCGTTTGGATTATAGATCGCAATTTCTTTTGAGCTGATGCATATTGGATCAGTAAAATGAATATGCTTGAAGCACGAATCAAGTAGAGTAGAGTTTGTCCATATGTTTTTTCCATCTGGCCAAATTCTTCTTCATTTGCTACTCGATATTAGACCTAACAGTTGTCAATATTTCTGCACCATGTCCATGAGGAACAAAACTATTCAACTTTAATGATTGTGAACGACCATCTATCTCTACACAACCAACCCTCAGATTAGGTGGATATTCTGTTGAACGCCTCAAATATAGGCTGGCTCGCCTTACTTTAACGTGTAAAAACAAGAAATCCGAGCCGATGACAGAGGAATGAATTGATGGCCAAACCTATTTGTCAGTCCATTTCGATGCGACGCGCACACAGAAGCTGATGCTGATAAGCAGATGACGAAACAAACACACTGCAGCCAATAAAAGTGCGCATACAGGAACTGACTGCTGATTTTACTGATGAACTGAAAAGTGGCAGGCTTAAAAGTCAGTGTAAAGAAACCAACAAAAAAAAAGGAGAAAATTAAGCGGTAACATGGAAGTAGACAGGATTTTAGTCAGGAGGGAGAAGGCAAAAAACGTTTATTAATGGAGAAAAACATTTATTTTATTATACTAATAGTAGTCTTCGATTTTCTTCACAAAACCGTTTCAAAACTTCACGTGTAATGTTATCGCCACTTTCTTGTACCATTTTGTTGTGTACACAAACCATACATAGACTGTTTAAACGGTTCTCTAGCATCGTTGACTCTATCCATGTTTTCACACGACGCTGTGTACAGAAGGGCCTCTCTATGTTACTTGTTGTACAAAGCTGTGCCAAGGAAATTTAAATTGTGTTTTTTGTTGCAGGAGTCTAGTTCTCCAAGGTTTTCTCTTGTCATACCCTTGTCCTTCCATAGTTTAAACCATAACTCGGCTTCGTTCTCGAAAAATTCGAAATGGTAGTATTGATAAAAATTTTTTGATTTCCCTTTAAAACCATCCAACGACATACATATTTAGCATTAAACTGGGATGTAGCGACATCAAACGAAAGCAGGTAAATTTTCATTATCAAAACGCTGCTCCAGTACGAATATCAGGGAATCTAAATAAGGGATTAAGATCGATCGCTTCTAAAAATAGCATGGAAACTCAGCAGGGTGATTGGACCGATGTTTTTGGCGAGATACAATACGCGAGACTTGTAAATCAGTCCCAATTGCAGCTGCAATTGTGGTAAAATTCTCGAAAATAATTTGGTTCTCCATGTCCGCGTTGCTGCGATGATCTTTTACGGGAGATGTTATTTTTTTAATATGATTCATACATGCATACAAGTCGATAGTTGTTGATTGTAATATATTGGGAACAGGTTCTAATATGCTTGAGTATTTGGCATTACACTGTAGCATAAGCCTGTGAGTATGCATGCACTTGTATGTGCGGCTGTGTATACGCTTCAGTCGACTTGAAGTGTCTATTATTTGCTATTCATTCTCTCTAACTTATTTTTTACAGCATTTGTATATAAATTTGATGGTTTTTTATTCTTCGATCTTTTTTTTCAAAACAATTTTAATACATAATAAAATATCTACACCGTGCTAGGAAAGCTTCCCCCTTGCCCATACTTGGCTACGCCCATTTGCGGTAATATGTGAAATATTGAATAATTTATAAATAAAGAACATTACAAAACGTACATTGTTTTTTATGGGGATTCTGATAGCTATAGATAGATATACACTGCACTGAATCACGATCGTTCAGATTGTCAATTTGGAATCATGAATAGCTGTTTTTTGTTTTGGTTGTAGATACAAATGGAACGTTGTGTCTATTTGTGAGAAATGAAAATGGGAATTGAGTGAAAAATACATGATTAAGAAGAACTCGCAGTGTATGCAAATAATTCTTGTAGCTTCCTTTTTCATTCCTGCTACTTATTTTATTAAAATTTAAAAATAAAATTCCAATTTAAAATTTACTTCAAATTGTTTTGTGCATTGATCAGCTGTTTATGTTGGAGCGCAACAAAAAAAGAGAAAGACAGTCGAAAATGACCTTAAAAAAGGCAGAAATTGCCCAACACTAACACGACTCACCATCCTCAATTCCGCATTACATTTTGCAACAACAACCCTGAATGACGTCACTTTTCCTTGTGGTTGTTGTCAATTTTAATCCGGATCAGCACCGCATCACTATTGATTTGAATCATGCCCCAGTGTGAAAAGGCTGTGAATCTGACTTTTGAATGTACCCTTATGGCCCAACTACATAGACCACATTTTCACGTAGCCTGTCTGCGACACCATTCTCTCTCGCAACTCTTGTTTGTTGGCAAGGGAAAAAGTTGCCGACGACGTTTTTCTTTGTTTTCTTTCGCGTCTTTCGTTGTTTGTTCATTTCGTTTGGCTTGCGGCTGATGAAATGAAAAGAGGAATGTGAAAATAGTTGCTAGCGTTCTAATGATGTGTGAAGTCAACGAAGAAGAATCAACGACACGAGCAGCTGAGCATGATGCTACGTGAAAACAAGGACATATCACGCTTTGTGGCTTCGGACGCTTCGACTTCAAAAATTTAAATGTATAAAATCGTGAACTTTGAACTTTGTGACTTTCTAGTGCTGAGAATGGGCGAAAAAATGGTTCGTTAACCGAAAACAGCTGTTTTCGATCCAAAAAAGAACTGTTGGGTGTTGTGGTGAAATATAAGAAACTTATGTGGTGAATAGCAAACAGCATTTTGATGTATCAGTGAACGTTTATTTTAAATTATTTGCATGCACAAATGAAAGATATGAGGGATTAATAACTTCACTTTTATTATTTTTTTTTTTATTGTATGTTAAGCATTAGTCACTGCATTTAATGAATAAAAATGAAGTTAAAATTATTTTACTTCTTATTTTGGAATAAATTAATTTATTTTGTTATTAAAACCAGAGGTCGCAAAGAAAAGTCATCACTTTCATGTTCTCGGGTTGTTCAAAGAGAAAATGCCAAATTGCAAAAGATTTAACCTGGATCTACATAAACGATTTCCACGATAATCTGCAATGTCGGCAAACGTGCTATTTCAGCATCAAACAACAAAAACGACTTCTACGTTATTGATTTTTGTAAACAAAAAACAGCCGTGAATGTGAAAATTAGAGAATGTAATTATTGAAAATAAAAAAAAAAACGTATTAAAAAGTGAATTAAAAATAAATTGAGTTGGAATAACTTTTTAATTTGATAAGAAAGTCTGTCATCAAATTAAACATGAATACTGCAAAGAAATTGCCATTTATCAAATCAGATTTTTGTCATTCACCACGCGATCAAGCAGTTCTTTTAGTTCACACACAGGTAATTTTTTGATTCACAACACAGTTCTTTTCCCTTGTACCAATACTGTTTTCTGTTGAAGTCGAAGTTGATTAATAGTGGCTTTACAGTGAGCGAAGATTCGAATCTATGAAGATGCGACAATGATTCGAGTCTCATTTGACAACAACAACAGGGAAAATGACAAAAATGAGGGGTTGTTGTTGTAGAGAGATTCGATTGTGAGATGCTAATCTCAAATAGATTCGCAAAGATTCGGTTTTTTTGAATGGTCAGTCTTAACAGGGCTAGGCAATACTTCCATGTAGGTTGGCAGCATTTTCAAAATTTCGCCGTTTTTTGTGATTGTCATGTGTCTTCTTCTTCGTTTTTTTTGCGCGCCCCACATAAAACAGCTGATCATGGCACAAACAATTTGAAGAAAATTTCAAATTGTAATTTTGTTTCAAATATTAATAAAATAAGTAGCAGGAATGAAAAAGGAAGCTGCAAGAATTATTTGCATACACTGCGAATTGTTCTTAATCATGTATTTTTCACACAATTTCCATTTTAATTATCACAATTAGCCACAACGTTCCATTTGTATGTATAATCAAAACAAACAACAGCTGTTCGTGAAACTAAAATACCACTGTAAACCACAAAACCGAATCTTCGTGATTCGAGCCACTGTAAAACCACTATAACTTTTGGCGTTCTAGCTTTCGCTTCATACGCTTTCATATATTTCATCTTTTGTGATTTGCTGCACGAACGCACTGATAGTCGATTTGCAAGATAATGCCCGATTCAAACTGAGCAGAAGCATCATATTTTGTTTGTAAGCAGCTCAAAAAATTGCTAAATTTCTACAACAACAACAGGCAAATGACAGAATTTCAGGGTTGGTTGGGTACTTTGAAGCAACATTTTTTCTGCTGCAAAAAGTGAAAGCAAAAATTTCAGCTGCTTTCAGGGCAAGCAATTCACACAATTTCAATTTTATTTATCACAATTAGCCACAACGTTCCATTTGTATGTGTAACCAAAACAAAAAATAGTTGTTTTTGAAGCGAAACCTCTGTGTAAACGTTCGCAGAAAAAGTAACAATTTTGAAGCAGAGTGAATCGGGCATAACGTCGGTTATGTAGTTCCAGCTTTTGCTAGTTGTCCACGTTTTTATTTTATTTTGCTAAATAAATCGATTTGTCTTGTTTACATATTTATACATGTTTATAAGCTTTGGTTTAAATGTTATTTTTTATTTTGGAAATATTTATGTGTCACACTATATATGTGGAGGGATATACTCATACTTGCTTGTAGTAATCACAAAATCATGATAAACGACTAAGAAGAGAAAAATTAAACAGTGCAAAACATTTTATTGTTTTCAAAATTATTTGCAAATGCTTCAAACATCAGTATTTGTGGCACACCTCAAGAACGGAAAAGGCAATATACCAAAATGGTTTTGTGCAAGTTTTATGTTCAAGGAAGTTGTCGTTTCGGTGTAAAGTGTTACAACGAGCATTTCGACATAAAGTAAGAGTTCTTATACAGATTCCGATAACTTTCTCTAGCTTTTTATTAAATACCTTACGTATTTTAGACATCTAATAAAAACCGATTTGGATACTGCAATAAATGGAAAACAGTGGATATTTTCATGCTATGGTCCTTTCAAAGATAAGCCTACTTTAAGGAATTTCATTGAAGACAAATCTTTTGAAGAAATCAGATTTTTATGCTACGAAGCAAAGAAGCAGAACTGTTTTGATCATTTCCAAGAAAGATTTATTAAAGAAACCCTTCACGCATCAAACAAAATAAAGGTGTTAGTAGAATCACCATCACTTATTGAAGAGTGTGCAAATATCTACGATTTACCTGATATATCTAAAGCTACTTCTTGCACCAAACATTCCATTATTAATGCAGGTAATACATTTTTATACATTGTTTGCTGTATGTAACTGTATCTTTATTCACAAAGCAAACAATTTCGGTAATGAAATTACGATTTCAAAAGTGTTTGGACAGCAGCAAACACACTCATCAATAGTTAGAGAAGGACCATCACAGCAAACAGTTGGAAATATTGGACAAACAACAAAACAAATAAAATCGAAAGATAGTCTCAACATATTTGGGCAGACAACACATTCACAAGAATTCGATAATTTTACCCAATCAGCGCAATACCCTGTACATTATGGCCATACAAATGTTACTAGTGATAATTTGTTTGGACAATCAAATAAAGGGAACGATTTTGTTCAAGCTTCGCACAGTATTCATCCCTTGTCGGCACATGGTATATTTGCATTTAACCAAAACGAATCGCTACAAGAATTTCAACCACGTGGAGAACATTTCAACTATCCAATTTATAGCAAAATTGACGATTTGAGTGCAAACGAGATCGAAGCCTTTAACGCTTCTGAATTTGCACCAGGCAGATTACCTTTTTCGCCACCTCTCTATGAGTTTACAAATTAACTGTTACGTTATTCTCTGTCATTTATATAATTTGTATAATATGTATGTATTTACATAGTACGTACAGTATGAAACGCCGAGAAGGATAAACTAATTGATTTCATTTACCTATGCTATGTCCAACTGTATTTAGTATTTTTACTCTCTGCGACTTTTTATACTCTTCGCGCAGTGAATAGTATTATACGGGGTGTGATAGAAAACACCGACGTTTTTGATGTCGGGCGTTTTCAATTTCGTCCAAAAAAAAAACAAAACATATGTAGGTTAGAGGGCTGCATTGAGTGAAAAAAACGGCGTTTGAGTTGCTCATGTAAAAAACGAATGAATACATTTTTTTACTGGTTCAAAAATATATCATACAATAATACCCAAAACCAGATGAATGAAAAAATTTTGTAACCAGTTGAAAAATCACTCGTACAATAATAACCAAAGCCAGACGCATCTCAATATAGCACGACGCAACTCGTGTGACTCAGTGTGACAAAGATGAGAAATATTTTTTCCTGTATACACATTTTTAAGGCTGGGCATTATTATAGATTAGCCGCTCACGAAATTGTGTTCGCTCTCAAAATTGTTTCGCTCTCTCAATCTCAAAATTACAAGAACAGTTTCGTTGCATTTTGTTGCTCGAAAAAAAAAAAACAATTTGTTACTGCCCGTATAATGAATTAACCGGATAATTCAAAGTTTTTTGAGTATTTTTTTTCTATAACAACTCAATTAGTCAAACAGTTTTTGGTTGAATACAGGCGCAACTCATACAATTCGCCCTCGAACCAGAACGATTCAGTATTGGTTGCATTGGTTAGATTTGTGTATGAGTATTACTCACTACTACTCTAAGTGCCGGTAGGTGTGATAGAAACCGCGACGATTTTATTTTTCGAACAATGATGTTCGAACGAACTGCTGATTAAATAATGGTTTTTTTAGGGCCGTCTGAAACGTGTCGAATTTGTGGCTACACTTATCGTTTATTTTTCTTTGGATCCTCTTGCTTGTATTTACACTCAGCCATAGATGCCAAGCAAATATTTTGACATTGCTCACGCCCTTTCATGTTACTCACTCTACAAAAACCAATCAAAAACAAAAACACTTCATTTCTCAACAAACAAAAATCGTGTATAGTCCCCTTCGCTAACATATTGCAAAGATATTTATATGAGCCATACAATATGTTAGAAAGGGAAAGAAGTATCCCATCACACATTTTTACCAATCACATCCACCCGCTTCCACTCACCGTAACCAAATTCCCTTAGTTGCAAGTGCAACCTAAGGCTATGTACCACTGCAACGATTAATGGGTGGTTATGGAGAAAAGGCTGGACATACATACATACACGATAAGTAAATAAGAACCGTTATCTAAGAACGGAGAGAAATAGAGAATTGCATATATGTGGTGGTTGATCGCTTAGACAAAATTATTTAGTTAGTCTTCTGACAACCAAAGAGTAATCAAGATGCCGCGCTCAGCGACTCGCTTTGCTTGCGCCAACCAAACGCAAGATGTAATAAATAACCCTGAATCTGAACATCCGACATATATATATTTATATACACGCCAAGCCGACATCCTAGAGTCGTGGGTTCGATTCCCGCTCATGTCTGCTCCTGCACTTTTCTAATTTCCTCCAATCCTTCCTAACTCTCTCCCTGAGCTGAAGCCCTTTGTCGCTATTGCTCATGTTAACTAAATTATAATTTTTAATTATAATCTTAGATCTATATAAATAAATATAAATAAATATTTGTATACAATATATATGTATGTACGGGCATGTGATAAACAACACCGACGTTTTAGATGTCGGGCGTTTTCAATTTCGTCCAAAAAAAAAACGTAGGTGTGATAGGAACCGCGTCGATTTCATTTTTCGAACATTGATGTTCGCACGAACTGCTGACTGAATACTGATTACTTTAGGGCGGTCTGAAAGGTGTCGAATTTGTGGCGACACTTATCATTTATTTTTCTTTGGATACTCTTGCTACTATTTACACTCAGCCACAGATGACAAGCAAATATTTTGACTCTGCTCACTCCTATTCACATCCCTCACTCTACAAAAACATAACGAAATGAAAAAACTTCCCTTCTTAAAAAGAAAAAATCGTGTAGAATACCCGCCTGTACCACATTGCATACATGACAACTTTTCCCAATGAGATTATTAAAACTTCTCATTAAACTAATCACTTTATACGAATTTTTTAAACAAAATTAAAACATCACAGTTTCATTACTAAAAAATATAGAGTATTTTGACATATATATTAATTGAATTAAAGTCAAATCGGAATGATCGAAAATGTTAAAATTTATATGCAAGCAGGTTGGCATATTCAGCATTGGTTGGTTTTGCTTATTTCGTCTATTTTACTTCAATGGAAAAGTGATTTGAGTAAAATGAAAATTTATGACTTAAAAACACTAAAATTTTGAATTCTTTAAATGCAATTTAGCGAGGAAAACAATAAACTATAGTTCTTGGTACTTTTTAGGGTTCCGTATCCATAGGGAGCTAACGGGACTCTATTACACAGAGTGTGTAAATCACTTAGGTGTAGAACGACAAATACTAAAAATACACAGTTTTAGAAGCATTGTTCTTTAATTTGACCTTTTGTTTAACTATTTTTTGTTTATTGTAGTATACTTTTAGGATGGTAAATATGAACATAATTTAATATATTAAGCATAAAATCTTGTACGATGGTACGGAACCGTGTGCGAGTCCGACTCACATTTGGCTGATTTTTTTCCTTTAATGATTTAATATAAGAGAGAATTTAACCAAAGCGCCTGTAAACAATTAGGCGATTTCAAAAACGTCAAAAGCGGTTTCCATCACACCGTGGAATGGAATTGGGTTGGAATTGAGACGAAATAGAAAAACTTTTTTTTTTATTATCGACTTGAAATTTGGACACTAAGTATCTGACCCATATCCATAAACTATGTTAATTTCAAGACCCTCGGATCACTAGGAGGGGTAACTCCTAAACAAAACACGAACTTAGAAAAATAATCAGAAGATATAGAAGGTGTGTGTAGAGTTTTATTATTTCGGCATAGCCAAAGTTAATATTTTTACTGCTTTTTTTATATGAAGAAGCAGGTAAAAATCTTCCAAACATACTTCTAGCGCGTCCCACTACTAGTTATGTCGGTTTGTCTTCCGTGCAAGTTATCATGCGCCTTACAATCTCTTCGAATCGAGGGCACTCGTGCGCAAGGTGAGATTAACGTATGGATCCACATCGTTCTCAAACCTGTACAAATATTACCATCTACCTGTACAAATATCCATGGCCATTTGCAAAATGTGTAAATTCGAATCCAGCAATCTGCAATATTGGGGGCAAGATTGTGAATCCTCTGTGGCTCTGCACTCCACCTGTGTTGCCATATGTTTAGGTAATTGGTACAAACTCATCACTGTTTGGGACTCTCGAAGACTATTGAAAGTCTGCCTGAAACTACACCCGCCGCATCATCAGCAAATTATCGGGTTAGCAACCCTGTGAGCGAAGGTAATAAATTACAGCATCAATATCAACATCAGCAACATTTTATCATCAGTATCAACTTTATTAACAATAATCATCATTTGCATCAACAGTATCATCATCAGCAGCGGCAGCATTTTATTTAAACATTTTTTGTATTTTAAGAATTTTGTATATAATTGTTTTTGTGAATTATATGTTTGTTTTGTAAATAATGTTAAACGTTTGTGAAAATTAAGATCCTTTTGACTCAAAATACGTAGTTATAAGATAAATTGAAAATAATTGTTAAAATTTAATAACGTTAATATTGTAAAAGTCAGTAAATTGTTAGAAGTTACGAATTAAGAATTATTATTTGTTAATATAACTTAAGTTAGTAACCATGATTGAACCCAAAATAACTGTGACTGATTCCCAAGTAGCCATGACGGTAGTAGTTGTAACAGTGCCACAAATGACAGGTAGCGTTCCTAGTAGTTCCCAAACATTTTCAAATGAACAGAAGCGAGAACTAGTTGAAATAATAAAACAGGTCGTAAGTTCCACATTAATAGGGTCAATGAGTCGGTGCGGCAAATTCAAAGTGTAGACAGTCTACAAAATGTAGAAGATTCCGAGAGGATTCCTGATATGGTATTTTACAATTTTGCATGCCATTCGTCTCAAGATAATTGATGAGGCAGACGTTGCACTTGAGTCGTATCGGATACCTTTAGATAGGGGTGAAATAAAACAATGTCTCATGCTTCATTACATTCATTAATACAAGGAAATAATTCTGTTACTGAGTTGTATCAAGAAGTTTTTTTTTACAATTATCTTTAATACTTGATAAGATAGACTGCCTAGAGTTGAGTGAAGATTCTGTTCAAGTCTTGACACATTTATTGGAGGATTAAATTCAAATGTGTCAAAAATTTGAATTATCGTATTGTTCCCACAAATTTTAAAGATTCTGCCACTAATCTTACTCAACCTCCTATCCTCCTCGTCAACCAACACATCGAAAATTAATACCGAAGTAGCTAAGGATTCTGTTCAGGATGGTTATGAAGAGGATGACATTCATTTTATGGATTATGAAGGAGAGACTGTAGCTAATGATGTAAATTTTTTAGGGTAAATTCCTCATTACCTTTTTTTTGTTTTAAAATGAGGAATGGTAATGAGGTTAAGATTTTATTGGATACTGGGTCTAATAAGAATTACAAATTACCAAAATACATTAAAAATCCTATTGTTAATAAGCCATTTTTTGTAAATTCTGTCGGGGGCAAGTGAAAATTACTCAACATGCCAATATTGAAATTTTTAGTAAAGAAATTGGGAAATTAAGGTTTTACCAACCCTAATGACTTTTGATTCTATAATAGGAAACGACACACTTAGGGATTTAAATGCAGTGATTTATACAAAGGAAAACTATTTTGAACTTCTTGACAGATATAAGTACCCCATTCAGCAGTTTAGCATGAAATCCATTGCTAACACAGTAACACGATTAACACATCTCAATTCAGAGGATAGGGGAAAATTAGAACAATTATTTGACGCTTGTCCAACTTTATTTTCAGACCGTGATAATAAATTCAAGTATGTTACTTATGTAAAAGCTGAAATTAGAACGGAAAATGATCGACCAATCTACTCAAAAACCTATTCCTACCCAATGTCTTTAATGGAAGAAATAGATAGGCAAATTGAGGAATTATTGAAAGATGACATTATTCCTCCATCTCGATCTCCCTACAGTTCACCAGTTTGGATTGTACCAAAGAAATTAGACGCTTCAGGGTTAAAGAAATTCCGTATTGTGATTGATTATCGTAAGTTGAACGAGAACACCATACCGGATAGACATCCAATCCCAGACATTACCACTACATTGTCTAACCTGGGGTCCAATAGGTATTTCTCGACAATAGATCTCAAAAGTGGATTTCACCAGATTGCTTTGATTGCAAATTTTAAGGTTCAAATTGATAAATGTGAGTTTATCAAGGAGGAAACTGATTTTCTTGGTATCATAGTAGGGCAAATGGTATTAGCAGAAATCCTAAGAAAATGGAGGACATAGTAAATTTTCCTCCTCCGAAAACAGTCTATGATTTGCGTTGTTTTTGGGTATGTCGGGACAATATCGTAGGTTTATAAAAGCATACGCAGAGAAAGTAAAACCCTTAACGGAGATACTTAGGGGATGTTTAGGTAGGATTCGTAAGAATGAGTCTAAAAGGGCAAAGTTAAATTTAACAGAGGAACAAATTAAGGCTTTTAAACAGGTAAAGAAATGCTTGGTGTCAGATGATGTGATGCTTCACCACCCAGATTTTGGTAAAACCTTTGAGCTCACAACAGATGCATCCAATTATGTATTGGGAGCTATTCTTTTGCAAGAGGGTAGACCGATACTTTTCCTTTCACGAACGTTGAGTAGAAACAGAGGATAATTATGCGGTAAATGAAAAGGAGATGTTGGCTATAATTTGGGCACTGCAATCGTTACAATGCTTTTTGTATGGGTCAAAGAAAGTCAGAATATTTACAGACCACCAGCCTTTGACTTTTGCTTTAAGCAGTAGGAATACTAATGTGAAGATGAAGAGGTGGAAAGCAATATTGTAGGAGTACTATCATGAACTTGTTTACAAACACGGCAATACGAATGTTGTTGCAGATTTTTTATCACGTCCTCCGATTGCAAACCTTAATTCTTTAGCGACAATAGTTCCTGGCAGGTCTTCAAATCATTTGATTCCGACAATAGAAGCTCCAATAAATTCGTTTAAGAACCAATTGTTTATTGAAGTAGGGGATTCAATTTATCAATTTAAAAATATTTTCCCTGGATACAATAAGCACATTATTTTGGAACCCGAATAGTAAACTCATTTACATCTGGAAACAATATCTTAATCCGTTGGTTTTGAATTGCATTAAAACCACAGATATGGGATCTGTGCTTCAAATTCAGTCCATTTATTCAGGTAATTTTCAAAGTTATAAAGTTCGATTTTCCCAAACTTTTGTGTCGGTTATTATTTCAAGAGAGGAACAAGAGAAAATTATTGTCGAAACGCATAGCAGGGCTCACAGAAATGATAGGGAGAATAGACTTCAAATTTTGGAGAATCATTGTTTCCCCTCAATTTCGAGGAAAATAAAAGAAATGGTAAGGATTTGCAGAATCTGTAAGGAAAATAAATATGAGAGACACCCGAATGAGCAACAATTAGGTTTAACCCCAATGCCAACTTTCCCAGGACATACTGTTCATATAGATATTTTTGCAACTAATGGTCATAAAGTACTTACGGCGATAGACAACTTTACAAAGTTTGCAGTCGTTAGGAGAATAGATGGTGGACAGAGTGTTGAAGATGTTAGGAAACCGTTAAGGGAAATTCTTATTTGCCAAAATTTGTTGTGTTCGACAACGAGAAGGCATTTAACTCTCAAACAATCAAATTCATGATTGAAAACGACCTCAAAATTGAAATTTGTACGACACAACCATATAAAAGTGAGGTGATTGGCCAGGTGGAACGATTTCACTCAACTCTGTCAGAAATAATGAGGTGTTTGAAACAAGAGTATCCTTTAAAAGATTTTGATGAGTTACTTGAATTTGCAGTAAATAAATATAACCATTCGATACACTCGACGACAAACAAAAGAGCTGTAGATTTATTAATTGGTAGAGTAGTAACTTTTGGACCCGATGATTATGAAAGAACTAGGCAAAATAACCTACAGAGACTTTTGGATAAGCAGCAAAAGGACGTAGCATATCACAATAGGAATAGATTGGAGCCAAAAGAATATCAATCAGGACAGCAAGTTTATGTTAGGCAGAATAAAGGAAATTGTAAAAGAGAATAGGCATTCGACGATTGTAACAGAGTCAGGGAAAATAGTCCATAAAAGTCACATTAGGAATTAGGTGACTGCAGGATCAATCGTGGACGATTGATATTTAAGAGGGAGGTGTTAAGACCCTTCTTTATCATTCACATTACTTCTTTTTACTATTTCTTTTCTCTTCTCTTTGTTCTACTGTTTGATTATTAGTTTAGTTTCACTCTAGAACTCATGTGAGACACATAGTGTCGTGTAAATAAACAATTAAAATTAAATAAAATATTTAATTTATATTATAGAAATAGTGCTGCCAGATTCAGTATATAACAATAGGTGGCTACAAGTACTCTCCTCCTTAGTATGGTGTCAATCAGCAAATGTGACTCTTTTGCGGGTGTGTGTTTTCAGTGGTGGTTCCCCTTCGTCAGAATCCTTGATGAGAAATGCAGGTTTTAATCGCTCTATCGATATGTTCTGATCCTTCTCGTTGATGCGTATGGTAAAAACTCAGTCGTTGAGTCGGTTCTTGACTTCATACGGACCAGTGTATGGTGCTTCTAGTGGCTTCTTAACGTGATCTGATCGTAGAAATACATGAGTACAGATGTAGATGTCTTTATGTACGAATTTTGTTTTCGATCAATGATGTGCTGCAGGTCTTGGGCGTACACTTTGTATAAATTGTCGAAATGGCGTGATGAATTGTTGGGGATGACATGTTGTGTCACAGTCTTTAAAAAATTCTCCGGGCAATCTAAGTGTCGTACCGTACAACATTTCAGCTGCCGATGCGTTGATGTTGTGTTTGTATGCTGTTCTCAGTGCTAGCATTACGGTGGGCAGTAAGTTGATCCAAGGGATGCTGCTGTTGTCGAAAATTTGAATTATCGTATTATTCCCACAAATTTTAAAGATTCTGCCACTAATCTTACTCAACCTCCTATCCTCCTCGTCAACCAACGCATCGAAAATTCAACCAGTACCACCCCCCCCATGCAAGACAATCAATTTAATTCTCGTCCAACTTGTCAGCGTAGTTCCCATCAACATCTTACCCACCCTCAACAGCACAATCATCAATTCGATTTTAGACCTTTACTTCCACCAAAGTCATCTACTCAACTCCAAGATTCAATTCAACCAAGAACGGTATCCCACCAGAATAGAACAAATCATGAAAACAATAGTGAAATTCGTTCAAGCAAAAGTATCCCAAACAGAGTTCAACGGGTGTTTAATACCGAAGTAGCTAAGGATTCTGTTCAGGATGGTTATGAAGAGGATGACATTCATTTTATGGATTATGAAGGAGAGACTGTAGCTAATGATGTAAATTTTTTAGGGTAAATTCCTCATTACCTTTTTTTTGTTTTAAAATGAGGAATGGTAATGAGGTTAAGATTTTATTGGATACTGGGTCTAATAAGAATTACAAATTACCAAAATACATTAAAAATCCTATTGTTAATAAGCCATTTTTTGTAAATTCTGTCGGGGGCAAGTGAAAATTACTCAACATGCCAATATTGAAATTTTTAGTAAAGAAATTGGGAAATTAAGGTTTTACCAACCCTAATGACTTTTGATGCTATAATAGGAAACGACACACTTAGGGATTTAAATGCAGTGATTTATACAAAGGAAAACTATTTTGAACTTCTTGACAGATATAAGTACCCCATTCAGCAGTTTAGCATGAAATCCATTGCTAACACAGTAACACGATTAACACATCTCAATTCAGAGGATAGGGGAAAATTAGAACAATTATTTGACGCTTGTCCAACTTTATTTTCAGACCGTGATAATAAATTCAAGTATGTTACTTATGTAAAAGCTGAAATTAGAACGGAAAATGATCGACCAATCTACTCAAAAACCTATTCCTACCCAATGTCTTTAATGGAAGAAATAGATAGGCAAATTGAGGAATTATTGAAAGATGACATTATTCCTCCATCTCGATCTCCCTACAGTTCACCAGTTTGGATTGTACCAAAGAAATTAGACGCTTCAGGGTTAAAGAAATTCCGTATTGTGATTGATTATCGTAAGTTGAACGAGAACACCATACCGGATAGACATCCAATCCCAGACATTACCACTACATTGTCTAACCTGGGGTCCAATAGGTATTTCTCGACAATAGATCTCAAAAGTGGATTTCACCAGATTGCTTTGATTGCAAATTTTAAGGTTCAAATTGATAAATGTGAGTTTATCAAGGAGGAAACTGATTTTCTTGGTATCATAGTAGGGCAAATGGTATTAGCAGAAATCCTAAGAAAATGGAGGACATAGTAAATTTTCCTCCTCCGAAAACAGTCTATGATTTGCGTTGTTTTTGGGTATGTCGGGACAATATCGTAGGTTTATAAAAGCATACGCAGAGATAGTAAAACCCTTAACGGAGATACTTAGGGGATGTTTAGGTAGGATTCGTAAGAATGAGTCTAAAAGGGCAAAGTTAAATTTAACAGAGGAACAAATTAAGGCTTTTAAACAGGTAAAGAAATGCTTGGTGTCAGATGATGTGATGCTTCACCACCCAGATTTTGGTAAAACCTTTGAGCTCACAACAGATGCATCCAATTATGTATTGGGAGCTATTCTTTTGCAAGAGGGTAGACCGATACTTTTCCTTTCACGAACGTTGAGTGAAACAGAGGATAATTATGCGGTAAATGAAAAGGAGATGTTGGCTATAATTTGGGCACTGCAATCGTTACAATGCTTTTTGTATGGGTCAAAGAAAGTCAGAATATTTACAGACCACCAGCCTTTGACTTTTGCTTTAAGCAGTAGGAATACTAATGTGAAGATGAAGAGGTGGAAAGCAATATTGTAGGAGTACTATCATGAACTTGTTTACAAACACGGCAATACGAATGTTGTTGCAGATTTTTTATCACGTTCTCCGATTGCAAACCTTAATTCTTTAGCGACAATAGTTCCTGGCAGGTCTTCAAATCATTTGATTCCGACAATAGAAGCTCCAATAAATTCGTTTAAGAACCAATTGTTTATTGAAGTAGGGGATTCAATTTATCAATTTAAAAATATTTTCCCTGGATACAATAAGCACATTATTTTGGAACCCGAATAGTAAACTCATTTACATCTGGAAACAATATCTTAATCCGTTGGTTTTGAATTGCATTAAAACCACAGATATGGGATCTGTGCTTCAAATTCAGTCCATTTATTCAGGTAATTTTCAAAGTTATAAAGTTCGATTTTCCCAAACTTTTGTGTCGGTTATTATTTCAAGAGAGGAACAAGAGAAAATTATTGTCGAAACGCATAGCAGGGCTCACAGAAATGATAGGGAGAATTGAATTCAAATTTTGGAGAATTATTATTTCCCCTCAATTTCGAAGAAAATAAAAGAAATGGTAAGGATTTGCAGAATCTGTAAGGAAAATAAATATAAGATACACCCGAATGAGCAACAATTAGGTTTAACCCCAATGCCAACTTTCCCAGGACATACTGTTCATATAGATATTTTTGCAACTAATGGTCATAAAGTACTTACGGCGATAGACAACTTTACAAAGTTTGCAGTCGTTAGGAGAATAGATGGTGGACAGAGTGTTGAAGATGTTAGGAAACCGTTAAGGGAAACTCTTATTTGCCAAAATTTGTTGTGTTCGACAACGAGAAGGCATTTAACTCTCAAACAATCAAATTCATGATTGAAAACGACCTCAAAATTGAAATTTGTACGACACAACCATATAAAAGTGAGGTGAATGGCCAGGTGGAACGATTTCACTCAACTCTGTCAGAAATAATGAGGTGTTTGAAACAAGAGTATCCTTTAAAAGATTTTGATGAGTTACTTGAATTTGCAGTAAATAAATATAACCATTCGATACACTCGACGACAAACAAAAGAGCTGTAGATTTATTAATTGGTAGAGTAGTAACTTTTGGACCCGATGATTATGAAAGAACTAGGCAAAATAACCTACAGAGACTTTTGGATAAGCAGCAAAAGGGCGTAGCATATCACAATAGGAATAGATTGGAGCCAAAAGAATATCAATCAGGACAGCAAGTTATGTTAGGCAGAATAAAGGAAATTGTAAAAGAGAATAGGCATTCGACGATTGTAACAGAGTCAGGGAAAATAGTTCATAAAAGTCACATTAGGAATTAGGTGACTGCAGGATCAATCGTGGACGATTGATATTTAAGAGGGAGGAGTTAAGACACTTCTTTATCATTCACATTACTTCTTTTTACTATTTCTTTTCTCTTCTCTTTGTTCTACTGTTTGATTATTAGTTTAGTTTCACTCTAGAACTCATGTGAGACACATAGTGTCGTGTAAATAAACAATTAAAATTAAATAAAATATTTAATTTATATTATAGAAATAGTGCTGCCAGATTCAGTATATAACAATAGGTGGCTACAAGTACTCTCCTCCTTAGTATGGTGTCAATCAGCAAATGTGACTCTTTTGCGGGTGTGTGTTTTCAGTGGTGGTTCCCCTTCGTCAGAATCCTTGATGAGAAATGCAGGTTTTAATCGCTCGATCGATATGTTCTGATCCTTCTCGTTGATGCGTATGGTAAAAACTCAGTCGTTGAGTCGGTTCTTGACTTCATACGGACCAGTGTATGGTGCTTCTAGTGGCTTCTTAACGTGATCTGATCGTAGAAATACATGAGTACAGATGTAGATGTCTTTATGTACGAATTTTGTTTTCGATCAATGATGTGCTGCAGGTCTTGGGCGTACACTTTGTATAAATTGTCGAAATGGCGTGATGAATTGTTGGGGATGACATGTTGTGTCACAGTCTTTAAAAAATTCGCCGGGCAATCTAAGTGTCGTACCGTACAACATTTCAGCTGCCGATGCGTTGATGTTGTGTTTGTATGCTGTTCTCAGTGCTAGCATTACGGTGGGCAGTAATTTGATCCAAGGGATGCTGCTGTTGTCGAAAATTTGAATTATCGTATTATTCCCACAAATTTTAAAGATTCTGCCACTAATCTTACTCAACCTCCTATCCTCCTCGTCAACCAACGCATCGAAAATTCAACCAGTACCACCCCCCCCATGCAAGACAATCAATTTAATTCTCGTCCAACTTGTCAGCGTAGTTCCCATCAACATCTTACCCACCCTCAACAGCACAATCATCAATTCGATTTTAGACCTTTACTTCCACCAAAGTCATCTACTCAACTCCAAGATTCAATTCAACCAAGAACGGTATCCCACCAGAATAGAACAAATCATGAAAACAATAGTGAAATTCGTTCAAGCAAAAGTATCCCAAACAGAGTTCAACGGGTGTTTAATACCGAAGTAGCTAAGGATTCTGTTCAGGATGGTTATGAAGAGGATGACATTCATTTTATGGATTATGAAGGAGAGACTGTAGCTAATGATGTAAATTTTTTAGGGTAAATTCCTCATTACCTTTTTTTTGTTTTAAAATGAGGAATGGTAATGAGGTTAAGATTTTATTGGATACTGGGTCTAATAAGAATTACAAATTACCAAAATACATTAAAAATCCTATTGTTAATAAGCCATTTTTTGTAAATTCTGTCGGGGGCAAGTGAAAATTACTCAACATGCCAATATTGAAATTTTTAGTAAAGAAATTGGGAAATTAAGGTTTTACCAACCCTAATGACTTTTGATTCTATAATAGGAAACGACACACTTAGGGATTTAAATGCAGTGATTTATACAAAGGAAAACTATTTTGAACTTCTTGACAGATATAAGTACCCCATTCAGCAGTTTAGCATGAAATCCATTGCTAACACAGTAACACGATTAACACATCTCAATTCAGAGGATAGGGGAAAATTAGAACAATTATTTGACGCTTGTCCAACTTTATTTTCAGACCGTGATAATAAATTCAAGTATGTTACTTATGTAAAAGCTGAAATTAGAACGGAAAATGATCGACCAATCTACTCAAAAACCTATTCCTACCCAATGTCTTTAATGGAAGAAATAGATAGGCAAATTGAGGAATTATTGAAAGATGACATTATTCCTCCATCTCGATCTCCCTACAGTTCACCAGTTTGGATTGTACCAAAGAAATTAGACGCTTCAGGGTTAAAGAAATTCCGTATTGTGATTGATTATCGTAAGTTGAACGAGAACACCATACCGGATAGACATCCAATCCCAGACATTACCACTACATTGTCTAACCTGGGGTCCAATAGGTATTTCTCGACAATAGATCTCAAAAGTGGATTTCACCAGATTGCTTTGATTGCAAATTTTAAGGTTCAAATTGATAAATGTGAGTTTATCAAGGAGGAAACTGATTTTCTTGGTATCATAGTAGGGCAAATGGTATTAGCAGAAATCCTAAGAAAATGGAGGACATAGTAAATTTTCCTCCTCCGAAAACAGTCTATGATTTGCGTTGTTTTTGGGTATGTCGGGACAATATCGTAGGTTTATAAAAGCATACGCAGAGATAGTAAAACCCTTAACGGAGATACTTAGGGGATGTTTAGGTAGGATTCGTAAGAATGAGTCTAAAAGGGCAAAGTTAAATTTAACAGAGGAACAAATTTAGGCTTTTAAACAGGTAAAGAAATGCTTGGTGTCAGATGATGTGATGCTTCACCACCCAGATTTTGGTAAAACCTTTGAGCTCACAACAGATGCATCCAATTATGTATTGGGAGCTATTCTTTTGCAAGAGGGTAGACCGATACTTTTCCTTTCACGAACGTTGAGTGAAACAGAGGATAATTATGCGGTAAATGAAAAGGAGATGTTGGCTATAATTTGGGCACTGCAATCGTTACAATGCTTTTTGTATGGGTCAAAGAAAGTCAGAATATTTACAGACCACCAGCCTTTGACTTTTGCTTTAAGCAGTAGGAATACTAATGTGAAGATGAAGAGGTGGAAAGCAATATTGTAGGAGTACTATCATGAACTTGTTTACAAACACGGCAATACGAATGTTGTTGCAGATTTTTTATCACGTTCTCCGATTGCAAACCTTAATTCTTTAGCGACAATAGTTCCTGGCAGGTCTTCAAATCATTTGATTCCGACAATAGAAGCTCCAATAAATTCGTTTAAGAACCAATTGTTTATTGAAGTAGGGGATTCAATTTATCAATTTAAAAATATTTTCCCTGGATACAATAAGCACATTATTTTGGAACCCGAATAGTAAACTCATTTACATCTGGAAACAATATCTTAATCCGTTGGTTTTGAATTGCATTAAAACCACAGATATGGGATCTGTGCTTCAAATTCAGTCCATTTATTCAGGTAATTTTCAAAGTTATAAAGTTCGATTTTCCCAAACTTTTGTGTCGGTTATTATTTCAAGAGAGGAACAAGAGAAAATTATTGTCGAAACGCATAGCAGGGCTCACAGAAATGATAGGGAGAATAGACTTCAAATTTTGGAGAATCATTGTTTCCCCTCAATTTCGAGGAAAATAAAAGAAATGGTAAGGATTTGCAGAATCTGTAAGGAAAATAAATATGAGAGACACCCGAATGAGCAACAATTAGGTTTAACCCCAATGCCAACTTTCCCAGGACATACTGTTCATATAGATATTTTTGCAACTAATGTTCATAAAGTACTTACGGCGATAGATAACTTTACAAAGTTTGCAGTCGTTAGGAGAATAGATGGTGGACAGAGTGTTGAAGATGTTAGGAAACCGTTAAGGGAAATTCTTATTTGCCAAAATTTGTTGTGATCGACAACGAGAAGGCATTTAACTCTCAAACAATCAAATTCATGATTGAAAACGACCTCAAAATTGAAATTTGTACGACACAACCATATAAAAGTGAGGTGAATGGCCAGGTGGAACGATTTCACTCAACTCTGTCAGAAATAATGAGGTGTTTGAAACAAGAGTATCCTTTAAAAGATTTTGATGAGTTACTTGAATTTGCAGTAAATAAATATAACCATTCGATACACTCGACGACAAACAAAAGAGCTGTAGATTTATTAATTGGTAGAGTAGTAACTTTTGGACCCGATGATTATGAAAGAACTAGGCAAAATAACATACAGAGACTTTTGGATAAGCAGCAAAAGGACGTAGCATATCACAATAGGAATAGATTGGAGCCAAAAGAATATCAATCAGGACAGCAAGTTTATGTTAGGCAGAATAAAGGAAATTGTAAAAGAGAATAGGCATTCGACGATTGTAACAGAGTCAGGGAAAATAGTCCATAAAAGTCACATTAGGAATTAGGTGACTGCAGGATCAATCGTGGACGATTGATATTTAAGAGGGAGGTGTTAAGACCCTTCTTTATCATTCACATTACTTCTTTTTACTATTTCTTTTCTCTTCTCTTTGTTCTACTGTTTGATTATTAGTTTAGTTTCACTCTAGAACTCATGTGAGACACATAGTGTCGTGTAAATAAACAATTAAAATTAAATAAAATATTTAATTTATATTATAGAAATAGTGCTGCCAGATTCAGTATATAACAATAGGTGGCTACAAGTACTCTCCTCCTTAGTATGGTGTCAATCAGCAAATGTGACTCTTTTGCGGGTGTGTGTTTTCAGTGGTGGTTCCCCTTCGTCAGAATCCTTGATGAGAAATGCAGGTTTTAATCGCTCTATCGATATGTTCTGATCCTTCTCGTTGATGCGTATGGTAAAAACTCAGTCGTTGAGTCGGTTCTTGACTTCATACGGACCAGTGTATGGTGCTTCTAGTGGCTTCTTAACGTGATCTGATCGTAGAAATACATGAGTACAGATGTAGATGTCTTTATGTACGAATTTTGTTTTCGATCAATGATGTGCTGCAGGTCTTGGGCGTACACTTTGTATAAATTGTCGAAATGGCGTGATGAATTGTTGGGGATGACATGTTGTGTCACAGTCTTTAAAAAATTCTCCGGGCAATCTAAGTGTCGTACCGTACAACATTTCAGCTGCCGATGCGTTGATGTTGTGTTTGTATGCTGTTCTCAGTGCTAGCATTACGGTGGGCAGTAAGTTGATCCAAGGGATGCTGCTGTTGTCGAAAATTTGAATTATCGTATTATTCCCACAAATTTTAAAGATTCTGCCACTAATCTTACTCAACCTCCTATCCTCCTCGTCAACCAACGCATCGAAAATTCAACCAGTACCACCCCCCCCATGCAAGACAATCAATTTAATTCTCGTCCAACTTGTCAGCGTAGTTCCCATCAACATCTTACCCACCCTCAACAGCACAATCATCAATTCGATTTTAGACCTTTACTTCCACCAAAGTCATCTACTCAACTCCAAGATTCAATTCAACCAAGAACGGTATCCCACCAGAATAGAACAAATCATGAAAACAATAGTGAAATTCGTTCAAGCAAAAGTATCCCAAACAGAGTTCAACGGGTGTTTAATACCGAAGTAGCTAAGGATTCTGTTCAGGATGGTTATGAAGAGGATGACATTCATTTTATGGATTATGAAGGAGAGACTGTAGCTAATGATGTAAATT